>CM021107.1:29145750-29390432 GCA_007115665.2 Sequoiadendron giganteum | reverse complement strand
GAATTTGTATGCATGAAAGTGTTGATAATGATTTTGGACAACAATTAGTAGATGTTAAAAGATTTAAGAATGTTCACTATTCTTTCAAAGATGAAAAAATAGGAAAGCGTTGTGATTTAGTTACATAAAACATTAGTGTGCATGCATTCATGAGTGAATTTAAGAATAAGATAGTACCAAAATATGTCATGCACTCTCAACATGCTTGATGGCTTGATGGCCAATTTCACACATGTAGAAACACATTTCCAATTGGTACTATACTTCTAGTGGTTGATTTTGCGGAAAATTATAGTCTAGCTCCACAAGAGGAAATTCAATCACAGTATTATAATTCAGTGCAAGTAGCTATGTTTGTCCATATTGTTTATAGACATGTAGATGATAGCACTAAGGATGATAGAATTTTTTTGAGGGAGTATCATTTTTATTTGAGTGACAACCGATTGCACTCATCAGAGTTTGTTCAATATGTTTTAGTATATTTTATAGGAATTTAAGAGAAAGATGAATCCATATGAAAGAACATCTCATATGGTTAGATAATTGTATGGGGCAGTTCAAGAATGCTCAAATGTTCTATTGGTTAAGTAGGGTTCACAAGGAACTTAATGTCCAGCATATATGGAGTTTTTTTGAGGTTGGTCATGGTAAAGGAGAACATGATGGAGCTGGTGTGTGTGTCAAAATAATTCTTGCTAGAGAACAATTAAAATTTGAAGATGTAGTAAAATTTAAAGATGCAATTGGGATTGTGGATTGGTGTAATACAAGATTATTTGCACCCGGTTCGAGTGAGTACTCTACAATTCATCGATTCTTTTGGTTGGTTGAAGAAGAGAACATTGCAACTAGAGTTGACTATGAGACAATCAATGGATCTACTAAATGGCATTCATTTAGGAGTTCAACAACAAGCACATGGAGTATCTGGACAAAGGAGCTTGCATGTTTTTTCCAGTTTTGTATTTTAGGAGATTGGGAAGCATGTGAAAATACATAATGGGTTGAACATTGGAAGCAAAGATCATTGACACCTGCACAAGCACATGATCAAGTGTTTACATCTGAAGACTATGATCGTGTTTCAGACCTTGTACAAGAAGGTAATTTAATTCAATTTATTTCATTTTATTTCACTTTATTAAGTTATTTGTAATAATAAATTATTTATATGGATATGCACAAGTTATTAAATCAATTACTATTTGCAGGACATGTGTATGTTGTTGCACCTGAAGGGAATGAAGAGAAAACTGAATATTGGTTCGCTCATTGTGTGGAGACTAAACATAAGTTAATATCACCTCGAGAAGATGATGATGGCTATCATTATTCAATAGGTACAGTGATCTCCTTAAGACATCCCCTTAAGAAAATTTTGATAACAAGTTTTTGATCCCCTTAAGCAATTTTTTAGAACAAGCCTTTGATCCCATTAAGAAAATTTTGAGAACTTATTTTGATGATTTTTTTCATGTTTTCCAATAGGATCGGTTGTGGTTGTTGGCACTTGGCTACGAAAATACCTGGCAAGTAAGAATGGTCTACCTACGTTTGAAGATTGTGAACTCCATAAAAAAATAATACATTATTCACATTTGGTGGTGGCAACAAATATAGAACTAGATCGATATCGCGGAAGACCTGCAAATAAAGTGTCATAGACAATTTCTATGGAAGAACATGAGACAATCATAGATGCATTACAAAAAATATAGGATGCAAATCGTACAATGGAATAAGTAAATACAGGTAAATATAGTTTAAGTTTTATATTGTCCTTTTAAATAGAGGTAATTATTAGTTAAAATATATTTAAATACATGTTTTGATTACATATTGATATTGCTTGTACATTAATAGTTTAAATTGATTTATTATCCTTTTTTTGTTTCCTTAAGCCATCATTGCATTGATCTCATACTTTGAAACAAAAAGGAGAGGATGCATGGATTCAACCTACACACATGTGGAATACTTTTAAATGTAGGTACTTGAGTTGTGTACATATAGATAGTTTTATATAAATTAAAATATGTATGTTTTGATGATTTCATTGATATTGCTTGTACCTTTTTGATATTAGGTGGTGTGAAGACCTAGTACATTATCGGCATGAGTTTGAGATGTTCTTGAGATGGCATATCCAAATTTTGTAAACATTGTTTTGAGATGACATATATGTACATATATGTCCGTGTATGTCTTCAAATCACTAAATTTCATGCATACATTATTGTTAAATCAATTATATCCTTAAGATGTTGTAGTATGACCCCTTAAGACATTCCCTTAAGACATTGTATTATGACCCCTTAAGACATCCCCTTAAGACATTGTAGTATGACCCCTTAAGGCATCCCCTTGAGACATTGTATTATGAACCCTTAATACATTGTATTATGAATCCTTGATACATTCTATTATGAACCCTTAAGACATTCCCTTAAGATGTTCTATTATGAACCCTTAAGACATTTCCTTAAGACGTTCTATTATGAACCCTTAAGACATCCCCTTAAGACTTTGTATTATGACCCCTTAAGATGTTCTATTATGAACCCTTCAGACATCCCTTTAAGACATTCTATTATTAACCCTTAAGACATCCCCTAAAGACGTCGTATTATGACCCCTTAAGATGTCCCCTTAAGACGTTGTATTATGACCCCTTAAGATGTCCCCTTATTTGTTTTCAATGTACAACTTATAAATTAGTATTGGAATCCATTATTTGTGTTGACAACCTAAAAAATAGTATTGGATGCCATTATTTGTTTTGACAGCTTATAAATTAGTGTTGGATTTTATTATTTATAGAATTTATTAATGCTTTTGTTCTCTAATCTTGTATGGTTTTGTTTATTTCTTAAAATTTTATCCTTTCTGGTATATAAACGAATTGCTTTGGTTTGTAAATTATGATTTATTGACTAATTATTGATTGACGTGAATTGAATAAGTTCATTGACTAATTATAGCTAATTATTGAATGTACATATCATGTATGAGATCACTAAATTTGTAAACTATAATTATTTAAATGTCCTATGAATTTCAACTTTAATTTCATATTTATATATAATTTCACATTAATGTCCTATATTAATATCTTGACTATGAACATAAAATGCATAAATGTATATGTGTAAATTAAAATTTCAAACAATAATAAAGTCCATAATTTATGTAAATATATTAAGTGCATGAAACCAATATATTAAGCGCATGAAAAAAAGTCCATCAGAGTACAACCCATGAACTAAAGTCCAACTAAGTACTCAAGAACCATGAAATATAAAGTCCAACAGAGTACATGACAAACCAGAAATATAGTCCACGAAATAAACAAATATAACCCACAAAATCATGTTTCTAGGTCATGTATTGTCTTTATAATCAAGAGACCTCTTCACACCATGCAGACTATGCAAATGACCTGAAACACTTTGTACAAGAGAAAGATGAAATCATATGTAAGACAATGAAAAATTATTTAATGACAATTTAATTTATAATTCATCATAAAATTAAATTACCATCATATATGGGTTTGGATGCTCTACTGCACCTGAAGCAACCTCTACATTCTTTGAATCGATCTACATAAACAAGACAAAAAAAAGTTGAAATTAGATGCACAAGTCTACAATTAAAAATGATTTAATTGAAATTAATTTATAATTCATCATATTTTAATTGTACCATATCCATAGGTTGTGCACCCTCTTCTGCAGGACATGTTTGTACATTCTCAACTACTAGATGTGTCTCATGCTATAAAAGAAAAAGAATTTAAAACATGTATTAGCTCAAATTATATATATATATTCAATTTGAAATTTAAAATTAAAGTTATATTCACAATACATAATTTATAATTGAATTTAAATATAATAAAAAAATTAAATTGCCATTTGATCTGGAGCCTGCTCTACATGCTCTCCTGGAGGTGTAACTATGTCTGGGTTAGGGCTGAAAGTCGCACTAACAAAGTCCTACAAGATCAAAATTAAAGCATGTACATATTTGAATTAGGTAAATATATATATATATATATATATATTCAAGTTTGCACATTTTGTGTAGATTTTTTTTTAAACAACCTAAAAAGCAGAGGCCTCACGAGTAGCCGCAACATCTAATGTTTGCCCGATGCCCATTCTCATTGTGGTATCAACCTAGACATACATGTAGACATGTAACACAAGCTTATAATATTTACAAGTGTACATGCACATTTCATATATAGTGAATTAAAAATTCATAATTGCAATTATACTAATGTAAGTTAAACAATTTACAATATAAATGTACCTGCCCCTGGTCTATGATAACCAATAGTGGAGGAGTGCTCGAAAACCCCTCAAATGGAATCGACGTGGAAGCCGATTGACTCGCCTAAACCAACATAAATATTTCAAACATATATGTTATTCAATTATAAATTTAAAACAAGTTAAAAATCATTTCATTTATAATTTAAAAAATTGAAATCAAAATACCCCATAAGGGTTGTCGATTAGGACTGGTGTCGATGTATGTACTAGTGGAATGAATGATTACCCCATCATTACTATCACCTGTACACCAAACAGTTTGATTGTTAAAATGTATTGCAAAATTTACTTTGATATATACATTCATCAAAATTCTTATAAAATGAACATGTAGATGCATATTTATACCTATGTAGTAGTGTCCTCAAGATGTTGGCCTACTGTAAGAAACTCTACAAATGAACTAATGTGATCAAATGAACCACCAAAATCTCCATGTCCACCCGAACTAGGTGTGGCTTGATGAGGTCCATAGCATACGTGATGGCAACTAGTACATACATGTGGGACGGTCCTCGACACTCCCGGAGTGGTAGTTGGACCAGCTCCATAAAACACTCCTCCATCATCATTGTCTCTATGCTCCCCACCTGCTATCGTAGAAGCATGTTGATCAAGGTCTCCTGCGAGTGTACTAAGGGAATCTAATGTCAAGACCATAGCTCGATGATGCACAGGTGCAAGAATCGGAGGACCGGGAGAAGCAACAAGGGGTTGCATATGCACGGGGCATTGGGGATCAGCCCTTGCCCCTAACCTCTGTTGTGGCATGCCGCCACCAACACCCTAAAATGATTTAAAATCAAAATAATTGGGCTTTTTCCCCATAACAAACTCTACATACAATTTCCTCAAAAAATACAATGGGCACTCCCAATTAGCATGTGGGGGACTATCAAAAACCATATACCATCAATCCCAAAAATGTGCACTCATCTGTATGCACCATCTCATGGATATTCTAGATTTGTTCACAGGAATGGGTTGTCGAGTAACGGGGTCGAGAAAGTAGGGGGCTAGGTGGGCTTTCATTATTTTAAGGTCTAATATTTGTTTATAAGAGAGACCATCAACATAAAATTGTCTCATCTGTTCTCTATCTCGTCTATGCCTATCTAGATTAGAATCAATGGTCCTGATGGCATCCACAACATTTTGCATTACAGATACAAAATGTCTAACATGCAGTGGAATCAATGCTTGACTCTGCATAGCATTGATTTTATTTTGTATGGATGCAACCTAATCATTTATGCGTGCTTGCAAGCAAGCCTCATCAGATGCAACAGGTTGTGGAGGTGGAGGTTGCTGAGGTGGTGGATTGATGATATCATCAATGTTAATCCATGATATGAGATATAAGTGTGCACCTATATTAAATTATACTAAATTAACATACAAACTTAAAAAATTATAAGAAATAGTTAAATTTGAAACACACATGAAAATTTGTTTAAATAGGATGTGCATACATATATTAAGATCATATAAAATTGAAACACACATATACATTGATTGAACTTGAGCATGTGCATACAAAATTCAAAATTTAACATGTACATACATTTAAAATAAAAAATACCATGCATAATTTGCATGCATACATCATTAAAGTAAACTATGTACATACATACAAATTTCAAAATTTAACAACTATATGCAATTTTAATACATGTGTACATACTAAACAATAAACCTGAAACATTCACAAAAAGCTCATTTTATGTCTAACACACACACACACACATATATATATTACAATTTTCCATCATGATCAGACTAGATAGTCATAAAATATATACTATTATAAATTCATCATTATAAGTTCATAAATTCCACCAAATTCATAAATTCATGTCACTAAAAATATCTATCTAGAACCAAAATCATAAATTCAAGTCACTAAAAATATCCATCGTTCACTAAATTCATAAATTCATAACTATTTAAGATCATTGTCTTAATTTAAAAACTATTGTGGCTCTCTACTGCATCTCTTCATTTATTTGCATTTTCCTTTTCAGAATCAGAAGTTCTCCTCTCCTCTAGCCATTGTTGATGCTCATCTAAGATCCCATCCATAGCCTTGACAACATCAACAATGGTTTGCATCCTAGATGCAATCATCCTCATAGGTGGTGCGACAAATTCTTCATTTTGAATAATGTTGATTTGATCTTGGATGGTTCTAACATTGGAATTGATTCGTTCTTGCAAACGAGCACCATCGATTTCAGGTGGTGGAGGTTGGGGGTTATGAGGTGGAGGTGAAGGTGGTGGAGATGGATGGCACAAAGGTGGATTGTGAATATTATTGAATCAATCCATGTGATCTCTAAGATATGAGTGAACCTGCATTAGATTTGTAATTTCAAAATGTAAGATACATGTTTAGGAAATACCCTTAAACCATTCAATATAAATGGCCTAATTGAATACATATGATAAAATAAGTAAGCCTCATTTATGTCTAAGGCATGTTACTTGAATGAAAATACAATTAACTATTAATATAGGACAATTTATGAATGCTATAGGGTTTACGGTTTAGAGTTTAAGATTTAGGTTTTAGGGTGATAGGATGGCTTAAGGGGATCTATGTAGTATGGTCCTAGTACAAAATGACATGGCTTTTAAGTGAATAAAATTTGGTGAAGATGCCCAAGGCAACCAAATTTCATTAAGGTATGAGGCAACTTCACCAAATTTTATTCACTTAAGCCATGTAATTTTGTCCTTGGAACTTACTAGACATAGATCCCCTTAAGCCATCCTATCACCCTAAACCATAAATTAATCAACCTAGATCATGATTTATCTCATTCATATTATAATCTTGCATGATCTTATTATTGTTAAATTCGGTTTACGATACTTAGGGTGAAGTTTTGGTGTCCCTTGGAATATAATGAACTTGCAAGTTAGTGAAGAACATTTTCTTATAGAACAATTGATTGAGATAGGTCTTGTTTCAACTAACCAACCTAGATCATGAAATATCATTCATATTATAATCTTGCACAATCTTATTATTGTTAAATTTGGTTGCCTTAGGCAACTTCACCAAATTTTAAGAACTTCTTTAATCCCATTAAGAAATGTCATATTAGGATCCCTTAAGACATTGATTTATGATTTAGGGTGATAGGATGGCTTAAGGGGATCTATGTCTAGTGAGGTCCTAGGAAAAAATGACATGGCTCAAGTGAATAAAATTTGGAGACGTTGCCCAGGGCAACCAAATTTCATTTAAGGGCCTAGGAAAAAATGATGTCTTTAGCCCGTTTAGGGTTTAGAGTTTTGAGTTTAGGGTTTATGGTAATAGGATGGCTTAAGGGGATCTTTGTAGTAAGGTTCTACGAAAAAATGACATGGCTTAAGGGAATCAAATTTGGTGGAGTTGCCTAAGGCAACCAAATTTGATTTTAAGGTCCTAAGACAAAATGAATGCTTTAGTGAAGAACATTTTCTTTTGGAACAGTTGATTGAGACGGGTCTTGTTTCAATTGACCAACCTAAATCATGAAGTATCATTCATATTATAATCTTGCACAATCTTATTATTGTTAAATTTGGTTGCCTTGGGCAACTTCACAAAATTTTAAGAAATTATTTGATCCCACTAAGAAATGTCATATTAGGACCCCTTAAGACACCGATTTATGTTTTAGGGTGATAGGATGGCTTAAGGGGATCTATGTCTAGTGAGGTCCTAGGAAAAAATTACATGGCTTAAGGGAATCAAATTTCGCTTAAGGGAATCAAATTTCTCTTAAGGAGATCTTTGTAGTAAGGTTCTATGACAAAATGACATGGCTTAAGGGAATCAAATTTGGTGGAGTTGCCTAAGGCAAACAAATTTGATTTTAAGGTCCTAAGATAAAATGAATGCTTTAGTGTTGATGGTTTAGATTTTAGAGTTCAGGGCTTAGGGTTTAGCGAACTTAGGGTGAAGTTTGGGTGGCCCTTGGAATAATGGACTTGCAAGTTAGTGCCTAGTTTATGAATATTTTTTATTTTATGAATAGATTGACTATTTCCATAATAGAAACACATAATTATGTATGATTAAGATTGAGTTTGATGTATATTTTAATTGGATGTTTTTTAATTGAATATAAGATTATTTTATTTAACATTTTTTTCATTAATATTAAACTCACTTAAATGAATTTTATGATATAAAATGTATAATATAAAATTAGTTAATGTTGAATCAAGTATTTTATTTTAGATTGTTTGTAATTGAAAGAACCTAAAAGAACTTAGAAAAGAAAAATATTTATATTATTTAGTGTCTAGGTAACTAGTGCAAAAATTTAAATCCTAGACCAATCCTCTAAGTATATATGGTAAATCCTAAACCATGGATTTAATCATTAAAATTTTAAAATTTAAATTCAAAATTTTTCATCCCCTACACATTTAATAATACATTATGAGCCAACTAAACTTGCTTAGTATTCAAAGGCATTCAATTGTCTTTATTTTATCATTTAATTACACTTGATCATTATTCACAAATCATTTAAATTTTTGAAAGTACTATGCTAGGAACACTTCAATAGGAGGACCTAAATTTAATCTAATTATGCATCACCATTTCCAAGTTTGAATACTATTGTCCTCAATCATTCCCATAACCATGAACTTGATCTTATCATGAGGGCTAACCTATGAGAACATGACAATTGAGATCCAACACTCACCCCTAGGTGTTTTTAAATGCCACTACTTAATAACTTAAATCTTAATTTCTAATAGTTAATATCTATGTGTCAAGTAACCCTCTCATTTAATTTCACAAAAAAACAATATTATGCATATGCCCTAAACTCTATTCTTTAAATTAATTTATATATTTCTTACCATTATTTTTCTAAAAAATGTATTTAAAAACTATATTTTACTTCAAAATAGATAATAACTTAAATCTTAATTTCTAATAATTAATTGTTCAAAATCCCCATTTTTTCTCTAATAGAATAGACATCTATATTTTTTAAAGAGAGTTTATTTATGTACCATCCCTAATAATTTGCATTGCATCAAAATACTCCATTTCTTCTTAAGTAGTTCAACTTCAATTCAAGAACCCTAGATGAAGCTAGATGAAGCTAGATTTTGAATTTAGAGTGTGTTTTTATTTTTATTTCATCTTTTT
The DNA here is from genome assembly GCA_007115665.2 of Sequoiadendron giganteum. NCBI lineage: Eukaryota > Viridiplantae > Streptophyta > Pinopsida > Cupressales > Cupressaceae > Sequoiadendron > Sequoiadendron giganteum. The sequence continues at coordinate 29,380,925 of CM021107.1, read as the reverse complement.
AATAGGACTGATTATTTGACCTATAATTAATTATCAAAATTCATATAAAAGATAGTTCTAAATGAAAATTCATATTGCAATACTGTACTCATTTTACAAAAAATGGAAAGTTTTTCTAATCTAATTATAATTTAACATTGAAACTAAAGTTTAACATATCATTTTCTCCATACAATGCAAATGAAATTTAAAACATTTAAGCAATGTAAATGAATTTTATTGAGCTCGAATATTAGGGTTTTCAAAATCAAAATGATTTGTTCGATTTCAATTTAGGGTTTTAGCAATTTTTTTGTTTCAATTCAATTCAGGGTTTCAATTTCTAAGCAATTAGGGTTTTTAATACAATTTTTTAATTTAATTTCGAACTAGAGTTTTGAAATTCTTTTTTTTTGCTTTGATTTGAATTTGAGATTTCAAAAAGCTTGATTAGGGTTTCTAAATGCAAATTTTTAATTCATTTCAATTTCTAGGGTTTTGAAATGCAATTTTTTTTGTTTCGTTTCAATTAGGGTTTTCAAATACAATTTTTTTTTGTTTCATCAAACAATTCAAGTTTCAAAAGTTAAATTTTTATTCTAAAATACAATTCAAGGTTTATTTTTTCGTTTATATTCAAAATCTTCACAATTTGAAGTATTTTTTAATCTATTTGTACAATTTCTCATTTCTACAATAACACAAAATAAAATGCTTAAAATGTAAAAAAAAAAATGAAATAAACATGCTAAAAACAATTAACATATTAAAAATTTCAATTCGGAATGAAAAAATGCCAAAAATGGGGGAGAGTATGGTACCTAGGAGGTCTTCTGGGGTCGTTGTCGCTCTGAACTCAGGATCCCGTGCACGCAGGTAAAAATGAAGATTTCTTCATTTTTAAAAAATAAATACTGTTACGAAATGGGATCCCGTTTTTTACAAATCGGGATCTTGTTCCCTCTCCATCGATTCTGGACCCTTTAGAAAACGGGATCCCATTTTTTAAAAATCAAGATCCCGTTTGTGATTTAGGCTCAGGATCCCGTTCTTAAAAATCGGGATCCCATTTTCGCTTAGCCGATTTCGTTTTTTCGGCTAAGGCAAAAACTTCCATGTTTCGTGGACCCAACTTTGTGCATTTACCTTGTTAATTCATTTGTTTATGACTAAATGTAGTCTCTTTTTTATTTGGTAATGTAAATTGTATGAATATCCACTTAAGTAAATATATAGATATACATATAAAAATGAATGCAAATATTGTATGCTTGGGAGCACGTGATATTTTTTCAAAAATAATGGATAATGGAGTTTGTTTGGAAGGATTAGATTCACTGTTTAAAATTGACACCTATTGTGTATAAATTTCTTTATTTCATAATGATTGATCAAGTGTGTAAATGTTTATCAAAACATATATATATATATATATATATATATAGACTTATGCATAGGCACTTGGAGATTTGGATCAATTTTGCTCTTCAACATGTATATACTTTTACTTGAAAATGTTTCTACCAATTTAAACAAATCCATTATTTTAGAATAAGATATTTAATTGGAAACATAATATTATACACTTGAAACCAACTGGAAAAGAGTGCATGTGCGATTAATTTCTCTTATTACTTGGAGAATTGTGGTTGATTTTTAATGAATTCCTTGATAAATGTAATAAAATCGAATGTGGAGTTATTTTTCTATGAATTGATTTTCTTATGAAATTAGATAGAAAAATTGGAAATGTAATTGATTCCGAAAAGATCCTTGATTTAATAAACTCTGTACAACTTGTATGAACTATGCATTATTTATCTTTTATGAGAAAATTCTGAGACAGGATGTCGAATGTGGGCACACAAAGATGGTAGTTTAGCCTTTCATAACTGCCATTTATATTTCTTTATGCTTGTCCAAGCAATGTACCATTGAAATAGATGGATTAAAAGACTAGAATTTTATGTTATTTATGTCTTTGCCACATCTTGCTTGCAAGAAATATGTTTTCTAGTATAGGAATGCATATAGGCAAACAAGCATGCATCGAGAGTTCACTCTTGCTTTATTGTTCCAAGTTGCTAGGCTCCTCGTGTAGGGTCGGGAATTTCTTCGAGTTAGGAAGAAACCCAGAGAAGTCATGTACTTCGTGGTTGGGCAGAAAAGGCGCCTTAACCGCACTCTTGGCATTAGCGCAAGAATACTAGTGGTGTCAAGGCGGATGAGGTTCAAAGGTTCTATTTGCTATGGATGTACTTCACACATCATTTATGTATGGCTTGTTTAGCCAATTTGTAAAATTGTAACTCTATTTCATGAATGTAATTATTGATGTAAACTTAATGATGTATCATTGAAATTGATGATTCGTAACACCTTTTGGTGTATGTACTTTGTAACATATTTAATAAATTTTCTTTGAGCACTTATGGATATTAATTTTGCACATGTTATCTCTTTTACCTTATTGGTGATGTTCAATGAACATGGAAATATTTTATTTGGAATGTGAATTATTTTCATGCTTTACAGGTAGAGGGTATTGGGTAGAGGGTAGAGGGTAGAGGGTTTAAGGGTTTAGGGTTTAAGGGTTGAGGGTTGAGGGTTGAGGGTTTAGGGTTTAAGGTTGAGGACCTAAAGGATTGAGGATATAGGGTTGGGGGATTAGGGTCGAGGGTCCAATGTATAGGGTAGAGGGTTGAGGGTTGAGGGTTGAGCATTGAAGGATTAAGGGTCAAGAGGGTTGATGGATTAGGGTAGAGAGTTTACTAAGTGGGTTTAAGGGTTTAAGGGTTGAGGGATTAGGGTAGACGGTTGAGGGTAGAGGGTAGAGGGTTTAAGGGTTGAGGGTTGAGGGTTTAGGGTTTAGGGTTGAGTGTTTAAGGGTCGAGGGTTTAGGGTTGAGGGATTATGGTAGAAAGGGAGGGATGGATAAATAAGTGAGATAAAGAGAAGGAGACAAGAGGAGGGAGGGAGGGAGGGAGAGAGAGGTGAGATGTATAGATAGAGAGAAAGGGATAGGGGTTGAGGGTATAGGGTTGAAGGATTAGGGTGGAGGACCTATAGGGTTGATGGTTTAGGGTATTAGGATTTAAGGGTTGAGGGTTGAGGGATTAGGGTTAAGGGTGAAGGGTATTGGGTTGAGAATAGAGGGTAGAGGGTTTAAGGGTTTAGGGTTTAAGGGTTAAGGGTAGAGGATTGAGGGTATAGGGTTGGGGGATTAGGGTTGAGGGTCCACTATATAGGGTGGAGGCTATAGGGCTTGAGGGATTAGGGTTTAAGGGTTGAGGGATAAGGGTAGGGATTTTACTAAGTGGGTTTAAGGGTTGAGGGATTAAGGTTGAGGGTAGAGGGTAAAGGGTAGAGGGTAGAGGGTAGAGGATTTAAGGGTTGAGGGTTTAAGGGTTGAGGGTTGATGGTTTAAGGTTGAGAGTAGAGGATTGAGGGTATAGGGTTGGGGGATTACGGTTGAGGGTCAAATGTATAGGGTAGAGGGTATAGGGGTTGAGGGATTAGGGTTAAGGGTTGACGGATTAGGGTAGAGAGTTTACTAAGTGGGTTTAAGGGTTTAAGGGTTGAAGGATTAGGGTAGAGGGTAGAGGGTAGAGGGTTGAGGGTTTAAGGGTTGAGGGTTTAGGGTTGAGTGTTTAAGGGTTTAAGGGTCGAGGGTTTAGGGATTGAGGGATTAAGGGTAAAGAGGGTTGAGGGATTAGGGTAGAGAGGAAGGGATGGATGGAGGGAGAGATGGAGGGATAAGTGAGATAGAGAGAAGGAGAGAAGAGGAGGGAGGGACACATATATATGAGGGTTGAGGATCCAATGTATAGGGTAGAGGGTTGAGAATTGAGGGTATAGGGTTGATGACCTATAGGGTTGTATGGTTTAGGGTATTGGGTTGAGGGTATAGGTTTGAGGGATTAGGGTTAAGGGTACATATGGTTGAAGGATTAGGGTTGAGGGTCCAATGTATAGGGTAGAGGGTATCAAGGTTGAGGTTTTAGGGTTTGAGGGTTGAGGATTGAGGGATTAAGGATCGAGGGTTGAGAATTGAGGGTTGAGGGTTTAATGTAGAGGGTAGAGGGTTGAGGGTAGATGGTATTGGGTTGAGGGTAGAGGGTAGAGGGTTTAAGGGTTGAGGGTTTATGGTTTAAGGTTGAGGACCTAGAGGATTGAGGGTATAGGGTTGGGGGATTAGGGCCAAGGGTCCAATGTATAGGGTGGAGTAGGGTTTAAGGGTTGAGGAATTGGGGTAGAGAGTTTAATAAGTGGGTTTAAGGGTTTAAGGGTTGATGGATTAGGGTTGAGGCTAGAGGGTGTTGGGTTGAGGGTATAGGGTAGAGGGTTTAATGGTTTAGGGTTTAAGGGTTGAGGGTTGAGAGTTGAGGGTTGAGGGTTTAGGGTTTAGGGTTTAGGGTTTAGGGTTGAGTATTTAAGGGTTGAGGGATTAGGGTAGATGGTAGAGGGTTTAAGGGTTTAGGGTTTAATGTAGAGGGTAGAGGGTTGAGAATTGAGGGTAGAGGGTCCAATGTTTAGGGTTGAGGGTAGATGGTTTAGGGTTTGAGGCTATTGGGTTGAGAGTAGAGGGTTTAAGGGTTTACGATTTAAGGGTTCAGGGTAGAGGATTGAGGTTATAGGGCTGGGGGATTAGGGTTGAGGGTCCAATCTATAGGGTAGAGGGTATAGGGGTTGAGGGATTAGGGTTTAAGGGTTGAGGGTTGAGGGTTGAGGGATTAAGGGTATAAGGGTTGAGGGTTGAGGGTTGAGGGTTGAGGGTTGAGGGATTAAGGTTCAAGAGGGTTGAGGCTTGACGAATTAAGGGTATAAGGGTTGAGGGTTGACGGTTGAGGGATTAAGGGTCAAGAGGGTTGAGGGTTGAGGGATTAAGGGTCAAGAGGGTTGAGGAATTAGGGTAGAGAGTCTACTAATTGGGTTTAAGGGTTTAAGGGTTGAGGGATTAGGGTTGAGGGTAGAGGGTATTGGGTTGAGGGTAGAGGGTAGGGGGTAGAGGGTTTAAGGGTTTAGGGTTGAAGGTTTAGGGTTTAGGGTAGAGGGTATTAGGTTGAGGGTAGAGGTTAGAGGGTTTAATGGTTTAGGGTTTAAGGGTTGAGAGTTGAAGTTTTATGGTTTAGGGTTGAGTGTTTAAGGGTTGAGGGTTTAGGGTTGAGGGATTAGGGTAGAGTGGTTTTAAGGGTTTAGGGTTTAATGTAGAGGGTAGAGGGTTGAGAATTGAGGGTATAGGGTTGAGAAGAGAGGGTAGAGGGTCCAATGTTTAGGGTAGAGGGTAGAGGGTAGAGGGTTTAGGGTTTGAGGGTATAGGTTTTATGATTTAGGGTTGAGGGTAGAGGGTTGAGGGTTGAGGGTTTAAGTTTGAGGGTAGAGGATTGAGGGTATAGGGTTGGGGGATTAGGGTTGAGGGTCCAATGTATAGGGTAGAGGGTATAGGGTTTGAGGGATTAGGCCTACCTGAAACTAAACACAACAACACCTCAACAATTAGGCCTACCTGAAACTAAACAAACAATAATAAAACAACAATAAAGATTATACATTTCACTTGTTTAGCTTGATGAAGTGGTTGGCCCTTTAAGATGCTCTTGATGTATACTCTTTGATGACAAGCTTGTAATAATGGAGGTGGTTGAATGATGGAAGATGGTAGGTGAGAATGAAAAATGGATTTTAATGCAAATGGCTTGAATGATGCAATAATGGCCTAAAAATCTTAGAACTCTTGAGAATCTTCACAAATCTTAACCTCTAACTTGAGGCCAAGGCCCTCCATTTAAAGAAAAATGGATGACTGAGATTGATCCACCATGGACAAGATGAAGGGTTGTGGTGAGTTGAGGACTCAAAAACCCTCACATCTTGCCATGTGGAGGGTAAGATGGAAGAAGTACAAAGTGACATGGAAAAGGCCATGTGGTCCCAAGGTACTTGCAGGTACCTTGGGATTGACGAGGATTTCCCTAAAAAGGGATTCCTTGTCCCCAAGTGGGACTGAAAGTGACAAGTGAGGACTTTTAGAAAGTCCACTCTTATCAACATGGGGATTTGAAAGGGCATTGGAGAAATAAAAGTGAATTTAAAATTCACAAGCTTGGAAGAAACCCCTAGATAAGACAAGGTCCTCCAAAAGGAGGTCCTTGTCTCATGTACTTGATGTGACCTTTGAGAGGTCATGGGGAAGAGAAATGCATGGGGGGAATAAGTGTGAATTTTTAATTCACATGGGGAAGAGGTCAAACCAAATAAGGTAAGTACCATGAAGGGTTGACTTAAAGACATGCTAGAAAAGGTAAGTGATTAGGATTAAAGTTGTGCAAACAGGTGATTAAGCGAACTAAAGAGGATTAGAGGCAAGCGACTAAATATGGAGGATGTGACATTAATCCTGATTAAGGATATGCACATCCTAATGAAGGATTGATTAGATTAACCCAGATTAATGAAGAAGTTATGGAGGATGGGACAAGGAGAGAGAAAGAATGAATTTAAAAATGAAGAGGATAATTGACTAAATTAAATAAATTGATTTATTTATTTAATTTAGAGAGGAAATGGTAAAGGATAAAGTATTTAATTAAATACTTTTAGGAACCTTAGAAAATAAGATAATATTAATTAAATAAGTCATTAATTAATATAAATGAATTAGACACGTAAATGATATGATTTTGACCATATGGAAGTGGTCAAATTTGGATGTCTACATTTTGCCCCTCTTCGAAATATTGTTAGAATAACAGTGTTTCAAAGAAAAATAAAATGCAGATGACTCTATAGAATAAGCGACTAGAAAAAAGATTCCCCAGAACGAGAGAGGTTACGTGAGCTAATCAAATTGAGGGGAATGAAGGGACATGCCCTAATTATGTGGGAAAATGACCAAGAAAGAGGTATGGATGGATATGGTAGGGTATGCCCCCTCGAGAGTGTGGTAGGGGAAGGAAAACGGGCCTTAGATGACTTCTCAATATGAAGAAACATAAGGTACCATTGGAAATATCTCATAAAACCATGAAGAATGGTTGTTGAACGGAGTCAAACGGATACACGAGGCACAAATGGCGGCCTCAAGAAGTTGGAGGATTAATCGGAGGAGAAAATTTTAAATAAAGGGAAAAAATACCCTCTATTTTAAAAAGGGGAAAAGGAGGGAAGGTTTAAATAGTAATTTGAGAATTACTATTCCTCATTTGCACAACTGGTAGTTGAGAGAGAGAGAGGAGAGAAGAGGAAAGAGAAGGAGAGAGAAGATGTCGGAGGATTATGATGATGACATCATCCATTTAGGAGATGAGGTGCGGATCTTCTACACTGAGTGTGTGGTCCCATGCTAGGTTAGATTCAAAACCCTATTTGTGATTGCTAGCATTTTGTGATTTATTTTGGAGTTAAAATGCAATTTGAAACCCTAGGTTTGGGAGTATGGGTAGGATAGAAAAATGGGTAGAGGGCAAAAATTAATTTTGCCCACCGGATAGGAAGAAATGTCAAATAATGACGTGGGGGGGGAAAGAGGGGTTTAGGGAGAAAAAACATTAGATTAGAAGAAAAATTCATGGTTTGGCCACCCACACAAGGGCGGTAGCGCCCTAGAAAGGGAAACCCCACCCAGATAAGAGGTGGTCATGCCCCATGGAGGGGTGGTCGCGCCCCGACTGGGGCGATCGCACCCCATGGAGGGGTAGCTGCACCTTGGCATGGGGCGAAGACACCTCAGGAGGGGGCGGCGGTGCGCCAAGGGATAGCCCCGCCCTAGTGGGGCAGTCGCACCCTAAGGGGCGGCCGCACCCCAAAGGGCGGCCTCGCCCCAAGGGGCGGTCGCGTGCCGAAGGGCGGCTGCCCCCCAAGGGGTGATCATGCCCAAATAATGCCAAGGGTGTGAAAGGGTCGGCCAGGAGATAAAAAGAAGGAAAGAGAAAAGTGCTTAGAAAGAAAAAGACTGTAAATGGGGACAACTTAGGAAAGTTATCCCAAGGAGGAGTGTTAGGAAAAGTTAGTGAGAAAAGGAACCTGGGGCAAGGATTCGGTGACTGACAGGTTGTGTGGTATGGTTGTAGTGGTTCGATGCGACAGGCAATGACGAAAGCAGATCATCAGGCTCTGGCCCAGGTGGGGTTGCAAAAATATGTTGGGGTATTTGTCTATCTGGGCGCATCGAGCGATGCTAACAACCCTGATTGAGCGTTGGGATTCAACGACTTCGACTTTCCATCTTTCGATAGGGGAGATGACAATGATGTTGGAGGATGTCTAGTGGATATTGAGGCGACCCATAGTAGGGCGTATGGTGAGTGAGACGAGATCAAAGGGAGAGGCATTGGATCAGACCGTGTGGGTCTTATTCGGGTGAGAGGACCTTCTTGTGCAGAAGAAGGGGCTTGATGTGGATAGATGCTTGGGATTGAGAGTACCACCACTGCCCTTGTACCTATGTGGATTGATCAGTTGGATGCTCATACCAGATAGGAGTGGTCAATTTTTCAGCCTCGGCTACATGGAGGTTATCTGACACATTGCCGAGGGGAGGTAGGGAGAGTTCGCATGGGGTCCATGTGTCCTAGCATAGTTATACAAAGATATGCACGTCGTCTGCTACCACGAGGGACTCAACATGTGTCATGTGACATTGCTTTAGGTATGGGCCTGGGAGTACATCAGTGTGCCTAGGATAGATGTGGTGAGAGTGGGACAGAAGGATACGACCCTACCAGTGGCTTATTGGTATAGAGCAGAGTATGACTGAGTATGGCTATATCAGAGTTTAGGAGATTTAGATGGATGGAGGAGATTATTTGATGACCTAAAGGAGGAGGATATAGTGTGGAGGCCATATATGATACGATGCTTCACCAAGTGGAGGAAAGATGAGGATAGACATAGAGGATACTTCATGACCCAATGTTATATAGTCGGGAAGGAGCCCCAAATAGTGGAGTCACACAGGCCAGACCGAGTGATGATGCAGTATGGGTTTATACAAGATATTTCACATCCATCTGATAGGTTCAGATGGATTACATGGGAGTGACCATGGGGGGAGCCAATTTTGGCAAAGTTTGCACAGGAGCACTGGGCGACACTAGAGCGAGAGCTAGTGGAGTACCTAGAGAGGGTTGGAGGGTTAGTGGATGCAGGGATGACTGTGAGATATGCAACATGGTTTTCCCGACACCAATCTATATGGATTACACTAGAGGTGCTGATCAAGGAGGCATTAGGATTCAGACTAGAGGATGAGATTAGTTTGGCAGGATAGGGGAGAGGGAGAGGGAGGAGGTTGAGGAGATATCCGAAGGCTAGTAGGGTAGGAGGGTAGCAAAGGAGGGCTAGGGGCAGCCATAGCAGGAGGGGAGCAGCCAGGGGCAGCAATAGTAGGAGGAGGTCAACAAAGAGAGTCGGAGGCTGGTAGAGCCAGAGGATGATGGAAGAGAGAGCCAGAGGCAGCTAGAGTAGTGGTGCTACATGAGGGAGGGTAAGGGGAGGATGAGGTAGGAGGTTAGCGGAGGCTAGGTAGGAGGAGGAGGAGACAGAGGGCACAGGTTGAGCCCAAGGAGGATACACATTTATGTAGAGGTGATGGACATAGGGGATGAGGGAGGGGTGGAGGAGATGGACATGAAGGTACATGATATTTTCCCATTGGCCATGATGCCACCGGTAGTAGAGGATCTGACTGCACGATTAAGAGGAGCTGAGGTGAGATTACATATCGCCGAGCAGAGATTGAGAGATTCAGAGGCAGAAATGAGTGGATTGGAGGCAAAGGTGCTCATGTTGCGAGCCCAGCTAGCAGAGAGTGAGAGAGTACCGAGTGGTGGCTGATGCGGTGTCACATCATGAGACAGAGATGCAGAGGGAGGGAGAGAGGTTGCAAGCTGAGATAGATGAGCTGCGAGCAAAGGTGAGCGAGTTACAGGCAAAGGTGACTCGTTTGGAGGGAGAGGTATTGAGGGAGCATGAGGCAGGTGAGTCAATGAGATGGGAGAGAGAAAAACTAGAGGCTAATGTTATGATACTATAGGCAGGGGGTCAATGAGAGTCTAGAGGAGGGACATAGAAGATACTAGCAGAGGCTCTAGCAGAGGCAAAGAGGGATATGGAGGACTTGAGGAGGTAGGCAGAGGGATTGCTAAGAGAGAGGAGGGAGTTGAGACAGGAGTGAGACGAGCTCCGTGATAGGGTTGAGGTGGTAGAGGAGACAGTGGGATACATGGGATTGATGCAGGAGAGGGAGGATACCATGAGGGCTTGGGTACAAGTGATGGAGACTGAGAGGGATGCCTTACAGTCATAGGTGCAAGTCCTGCAAGGGGAGAGGGATGCAGCAGTGGCATAGATACAAACTCTAGAGAGAGATGCAGTGCAGGGTCAGGGATAGGCAACACAGGGTGGTGTAATAGAGGAGGTTCAGATACTGTAGGTGCAGGTACAGACTATGCAGGAGGAGAGGGACAGAGCCTTGGAGCAGGTGTCCTGGATGGGATCAAAGATTGAGCATCTAAAGTTAGCATGGGGTGCATGGGCTTAGGAGAGGAGATCCATTTGCGGATTTTAGGATAGGTATAGGGCAAAGCAAGACTCAACTAGACAATAGGTGGGAGATCGGGAGGAGTATATGAGTGAGGTGAGCTACTATATGTGTGACTATTATTCAGTAGTGCCAGATCTATCACAATGGGTACCTACCTATGTTCGAGCGCCACCACAAATGTCAGTGCCATCCCAATCAGTAGGGACACATACCCAGGGATATAGTAGCATGAGAGAGACACCGCCATGTAGAGGGCCAGTGCCAGAGTCTCCACAAAGATTGTATGCAGACAATTCATGGTTTAGAGGATTAGAGGGATAGGATCTCGGCTATTGACAGGTACAAGATGGGATACAATATAGGGTAGCAGAGATCAGAGCAGAGCCATAGCTCTATACTCATACTTTATTTTTGATGACATATGATGGATATGCATTGTGATGTATATGATGGACATTATTATGGATGATGTGATGGACATTGCATTTTTGTTATTTTTGATATGATATGTGAGTGCCCTTATTGACACTATATGATGTGTATGTGATGGATGATTGATTTATGCATATGTGTATGTTTATGGTTTTATGATGGATGATTATTATGATGTGATGTATGAATATGCCTATAATGATTTATGTTTATGCCTATATGGATGTATGATTATGATATGTTGGATGCTTAACATTTATGATGCAGGATGTGATGGATGAGTTATGATTATTTTTATGTGGATGATTATTATGATATGTATGATGTCTAACACCTATGATACATGATGTGATGGATAGATTATGATTATTTCTATGTGGATTATATGATATGATATGCATGATGTTTTATGATGCTATGGATGTGGAAATTAACCTGATAATATGTGATGCAAATGCATAGGAGATGTTAATGATATGAACTATATTGAATATGCTAATGAATGAATTAATAATGAAATGATTTTTTTAAAGATGTATAGAATAATTAATTAGAATTAACCTACACAACTTGTAATGCAACTTAGTGAACCTAAAATACGGAATGAGAATGCAGTTAAGTGCTAACAAATAAGGGCCTGCACAAGGGTGGAAGCGAAGGAGGTGATAGGTGTGTAATTGCACCTGTCAAGAACCATAGGAATCCTAAGGGGAAAGGGGAAGATGGAAGGAATCACCATTTGCACAACCAAAATCCTAAGTCATGGGAAGATGGAGGATATATGAGTGCAATGGAGGAGAAAATGAAATACAATCCTAATGCAATTTTCCATCTTCAGAGCATTAATTTTTGCTATAGCATAAGACACCAGGTACCATGGTATGTGGACCAAGGTGGATGAGTGTCCAATGCATAAAAAAACACAACAAACAAGAAGGTTATTCCAATACCCCAAAGTCTCGATGACTTCAGTCGGGCCTGGTATTGGGATAACCACAAGCACAGAAGGATGTCCCAGTCTAACACAAGACCACAGGGGTCTTTGCAAGTACTACATGGGACAACCAGGAAAACAACAAATAAAAGAAAAATCAAGATATGTCCTTCTGTAAACTAGTCAAAACACACCATAATATGATAGATCATGGCGGCCTTGATGAGTGATGATAGGGAGCTCAAATGATAAACATAAGCCAAAAGCATCAAAAGATTGCAATCAATTTCAAAATGTCCTTTTCCATAGGATCGAGATGATGGATGGGGTTGATGCGGTCTGTTAGGAAGGATACATCCTATTGAGACCAAAGATGGATGCTAAACTAAAAGATCGATAATGGCGTAGGATATTCAAAAACCGAGTAAATCTCATGACACTAATGGATTCCATTTGTGAAGAATTAGCTAGATAAGAACATATTTGACAACACAACAAAAGACCCAAAACACAAGACTGACATACCCTAAAGACCTAGGGGCTCGGGGGTTGATCAAAGATCAACCTTGCCTACGTGAAAGCGTAGAGGCCTTGTAGTTCAGGAAAAGACCATGGATAAAAGTGGAAAGAGGACAATGAAGACAGATGATGGAGGACAAAATGACCTAAGGGCAGATCAAATGATCGACCTTGCCTATGTGCAAGTGCAAGGGCAATGTAGTTTGAAAAGGATGAAAGACCAATGATGAATAAGAGCGAAAAGGACCATGGAGATAGATGATGAAGGAAAAAATAGATGGACAAAAATGTCCTAGGGGTGAATCAAATGATCAGCCTTGCCTACGTGCAAGTGTAGGGGCAATGTAGTTTGACAAAGATGGAAGGATAGGAGAGTGGAAGATGATAGGAAACAAAGCCCTGGGGGCAGATCAAATGATTGGTCTTGCCTACGTGAAAGCACAGGGGAGACATAGTTTACCAAAGAGAGGAAGATACAAAGGGAGACAACAAGAACAAAGCCTTGGGGGTGGATCAAATGATCGACCTTGCCTATGTGAAAGCGCAGGGGCAACGTAGTTTGCCAAGGACAATATGGGATCTAGATGGAGACGACCAAAGCGATGAGACGACACAAGCTTAGATTAGGATAAAAGCTTAGGATGACGGATAACGGATGAAGTTCATTCAATGCTCAACCAAAATATACCAAGCAACCAGATGATGCAAGCGGATGGAAGGATATGATTGATAGGATGATGAGGATAGGAGATCTGGATCATAAATTAACTAGGACTCGAGGTAGATAATGATTAAGCCCTATACGAATGGTGTTTGTTGCCAGGTTTTCACCAATCGTACATATCCAAGGCGCCACTTAGGGTTGTTTTCACCATAGGATGAATTATTTCTCTTTACTATTTTTGATTTTTCAGATTTTTTGATTTTTTTGTATTTTGATAATTTTTTACTTTTTTTTTGTTTTTTGGTTTTAATAGGAAGGATACCCCAACTGACCTAAGTATAAAACTTCTTCAGATGCATGATATTGATGGGTTCTTCCAGGGGATCTCCTTTAGGTGTAGACAACCTGTATGCTCCGGAACCATATTTTGTGGTGTTGACGTAGGGGCCTAACCAATTTGCTTCGAACTTGCATTTCTTATCCCGATCTTGCTAATTCCACTGATTTTCTTTAAGGACTAAGTCACCAACATTGAACTGGTGAGGGTGGACCTTCTTATTGTAGCTTCTCTTGAGCTGATGTTGATAGGCTTGTAGATGGTTGCAGGCTTTGATCCGTTTTTCATCCAGGAGTTCTAATTGAGCAAGTCGTGCAACCTGAGTGTCTTCGTCACTGATTAGATTCTTCAAAGATATGCGAAGTGATGGGATTTCAACTTCGATCAGAAAGATAGCTTCAACACCATAAACTAGTGAGTATGGAGTGCCGTCAGTGGGGGTGCGGATGGAATTGCGATATGCCCAAAGGGTGGGATGGAGGTGGAGATTCCAATCTTGACCAGTGTTGTTAACCATCTTTTTAATGATTTTAATCAAGGTTTTGTTGGTTTCTTTTGCTTGACCATTACCCTGGGGTAATATGGGGTAGACCAACGATGTTGGATATGATAAGTCTCACAAATGAATTTCATGCACTTGTTTTTGGATGGCTTTCCATTGTCAATAATGATGGTGGAGGGGATTCCATACCTACAGAGGATATGGTAAAGGATGAATTTAGATATTTGAACACCAGTAATTTGGGTGAGTGGTATGTCTTCCACCCACTTAGTAAAGTATTCAGTGGCTGTGATGATGAAAGTATGACTGTCAGAGGATGGTGGGTAAATCTTTCCAACCAAATCGAAACCCCATTGTGAAAATGGCCATGGTGTTGTGATGGGTTGTAACTCTTGTGTAGAAGCATGAATTAGGTCCACATGTTGCTGACAGGGAAGACACCTCTTTCTGAACTCACAAGAATCATGTTCCATAGTAGGCCAATAATATCCCGCTCTGAGGATCCTCTTGACTAGGGCCATGCCATTAGAATGGGCCCCACAGATACCACTATGTACTTCTACCAATGCGGTGTCGGCTTCAGTCTCGTTTAAAAATCGGAGGAGGGTTCCATCATACCCATGTCGATAAATCATATCACCTATGATGGTGTAATGGGCGATGCATTGAATAAAGGATTTTTTTGGTTACGTTTGAGGTCAGAGGGTAAGGTGTTGTCGTGAAGATACGTTTAGATGTCTTGGTACCAAGGGGATTCAGGACCTACAATGTCGCATACCATTTCACTCTCGGGGATGTCATATGCAGGGATTAATAGTTGCTCCACGAGAAACTCACATTCAGTACAATCTCTGGGAATGTCCAGGAGACAACTGATGGTGGCCATGGCATCAACTGCTTTATTCTGTACTTGAGGTATTTGATCAAATTGGATGGTGGAGAAATACTTCTTGAAGTCATCTACCATTCATTTGTATGGTAACAACTTATCATCTTTTGTTAGGAACTCATCATTGACCTGATTGATAACCAACTGTGAGTCACCAAAGACGTGCAGGTGAGAGATACACCATTGGACTACAATCTTAAGGCCTATAAGAAGAGCTTCATATTCAACAATGTTGTTGGTACAAGGAAAGGCTAATCTGAATGACTTTGGTATGTAATCACCTTGGGGGGTGACGAGCAAGACTCTTGCTCCTGATCCATTGTTTTTGTGTGATCCATCAAAGTATATTATCCATGTGGTGGCTTCTGAAACTGCAAAGACCCCTTCATCAGGAAACTCTATTTCTAAAGGATAAGCATTTTCTAGTTGATCTACAATGACTTGTCCTTTGATTGCTTTAGGATCCACATACTCTATGTTGAATTCACTTAGCAACATGACCCATTTAGCCATGCGACCAGTCAGTGTTGTTCTAGATAGAAAATATTTAAGCGGATCAACCTTAGAGATTAGCTTGACCAAATGACTAAGCATGTAGTGTCTGAGTTTCTTCAAGCTGAAGACTACAGTGAGGCAAGCCTTCTCCATTGGGGAATAGTTGAGCTCATAACCTACTAAGGTCCGATTGATGTAGTAAATTTCTCTTTCTTTGGATGACTCATCGTGTTGTGCTAACAATGCCCTCAATGCCATGAAAGTAGCTGAAATATAAAGTAGGAGCGGCTTTCTCAGAATAGGTGGCATGAGGATAGGTGGGTGAGCCAAATATTCTTTGATCTGATCAAAACCGAGCTGACATTGTGGGTTCCACTTAAATGCAATATTTTTCTTCAGGAGATGCGTGAATGACTGACACTTGTCGACTAGTTGAGCAATGAACCTTCAAATAGATTGGAGTTTACCTTGCAGACTTCTTAGTTGTTTCAGATTGCGAGGTGGAGGCATTTACATGATTTCCTTGACCTTAGCAGGATCGACCTCAATTCCTCTATGGGAGACAATGAACCCCAATAGTTTTTCGGATGTGACACCGAAGACACATTTCTTTGGATTGAGGTGTAGCTTGTACCGTTCCAAACTTTCAAAGATCTTTTGGAGGATGGCAGGGTGTTCTTCCCTCGTTCCTGATTTCCCTAATAGGTCATCAACATAGTCTTCCATTATTATGTGGATGAGGTCATGGAAGATAACTATCATAGCATGCTGATATGTTGCCCCTGCATTTTTTAGGCCAAAAGGCATGACATTATAGAAAAATGTACCCCAAGGTGTAGTGAAGGCAATCTTGTGTTGATCCTCGAGGGAAATCTTAATCTGGTTGTAGCCAGAGAAACCATCCATGAGGAATATCATCTCATGTCTTGCGGTGAGATTGACCAACATATCAA
This sequence comes from Sequoiadendron giganteum, assembly GCA_007115665.2. Classification (NCBI taxonomy): domain Eukaryota; kingdom Viridiplantae; phylum Streptophyta; class Pinopsida; order Cupressales; family Cupressaceae; genus Sequoiadendron; species Sequoiadendron giganteum. Next base: position 29,364,678 of record CM021107.1, on the reverse strand, counting down.
TATTTGGTAAAGGGAAGTAGTCCTTTGGACAAGCTTTGTTCAGGTCTCGAAAATCTATACAGATTCTGATATCTCCGTTGGGTTTAGCAAATGGGAGTATATTGGAGATCCAGTCAGAGTAGTCAATTGGTCGGATGAATCTTGCCTCCAACAACTTTTCCAATTCTTTCTTAGCCAGTAAAGCCACTTGAGGGTGCATTTTCTTGAGTTTCTGCTTGATAGGTTTTGAATTAGGATGGATGTCTAAGTGATGTACCACCAAAGCAGGATCAAGGCTGGGCATGTCAATATATGTCTTGGTGAAGTTGCTGATTCCTTCTTTAAGGAGCTTGGTGATGGTAGAGTTTTCTTCTTCTGATAATGCTTTAGCCACATAAGTGATCTTGGGATTTTCCTTGGTTCCCAAGTTTACTGCTTGTGTTTCTTCGATCAAGATGGATAATCGACCGAATAGTTGGGTCCCTACAAGGGGAAGACGAACATCCCCATCTTCTAGCACCTCATGGAGGTTTTCACTAGTAGATATGCCCTTTTTTTTTACTTTTTCAAAGTCACAACGTGCCTCAGGGAGGTTTTCACTAGGTGACCCATTTTGATTTTGTTTCTTTTTATTTTTGTGGTTGGGGCGTTCATCTTCCCCCAATCGCATGAGATGTATATATTGGTCCATTGAGGGAAAGGTGTTGGGAGGTATGGTACCTTGTAGGTCATAGTCTATAAGCTCAGGGTGTTTGATGGATAAGGTGATGGTGCAAACAGATAGGCATTCAAACATGGAAGGGAGGTCGATGTGATCAATGCCATCGTACACATGTATGATGGATTCCTCCTCTGGTATGTCTTTGAGGGAACTATTGTCTACACTAAGATTATTAGAGGTACTAGATGGCCATAGGACCCTTTTGTTTAGTATCATAGCCCAAACCTATCTTCTTCAGACATAGAGAAGATTCTATTGGTTGTCATCTACCCTATTATGTTACACCAAGGCCTACCCCTTGATAGTTATGTTTTACTACAATCTTAGAAGGCCAAGGATTGGCCTCTTGGAAGTATTCCTTTAAGGGGGAAGATGGTTCAGGTTCCTCACGGTACACCCACTAGTTGATGTCATCATCAGGTGTATCTTGTCGTAATCCAGGAGAGTGGAAAGTGCTAGACCCCACAGTTGGAGCATGGAGGGTGATTGTCTTCTCCTCATCTTTTGGAACAGATTGAGATGGTTGACCATATGTTTATGGTGAGGGTGGAATGGTTTCCATGTTCAATGTTGCATGCATTTCATACTCACCACATCCCTTGTCAATGATCTAGACCTTAGTGATGGTGGAATCAGGTGTGGATGATGGCGTGGATGAAGTGGTAGTTAATGTGTTGGTGGATGTATGAGAATCTAATGTCTGAGATGCCCCCATTTCTACCCTAGCGAAATAATGAGAATGTGGAAAGGAAGCCTGTAGGGCACGAAAATATTCAAATGGCTGAGGATCAGCTTGTATAGTTACTTTCATTTCTTGAAATGGGAATTTTAGACATTGGTGATAGGTTGATGGGATGAATTGCATAGAGTGAATCCATGGGCCGCCAAGAAGGATGTTATATGGAAGTTCCAGGTCCAAAACATGACAAATAGTATACTACATAATGGGGCCCACCTGAATAGGAAGACAAATAGTGCCCTCAAAATCCCGTTCTGCATTATCATATGCTTTGATTGTGATAACCTGATTGTTTAGGTCAGCTTGGGTGTATCCCACCTATTGTATAAATTTTAATGTACAAAGATCTAGGGTAAAACCATTATCTACCAGTACCCTTTTCACTTTATGACAATTCACCCCAACCTCAAGGTGAAGGGGACGGTTATGACTTGAATCAAGGCGTGGCATATCTTTTTGACTGAAGCCTAATTGGTAGGCTGCTGAAAGATTTCCTACCAATGCTTGGAATTGTGTGGGATCTATGTCGTTGGGGACTTGAGTGCTCTATAAGGCCTTATTCAGGATATCTTTATGTACGGGGGAAGACTTGAGCAGATCTAGGATAGAAATTTGAGCCGAGGTCTTGCCTAAGTGATCAAGGATGTTTACTCTGAACTGATAGATGGCAACTGGGTAGATGTGGGGGCTAATGGGACTGTGATGTGGGTGTGACAGTTGGTAACAACACATTGTGGGTCTTTATCTTTGATGTGTATCATGGATACATGCAACTCCACTTGTTCAATGTGCATAATAATGCCTTGGTAATTGTATGACACATTTTTATAACTGATGTTATTAGTGTTGTTATTTTGGTTGTTGTTGTTGCTAGGGCCAAGATTGGAGTTGGATGTACTAGGACCCTAATTATGCTTGGGAAAAGCATTCTGATATATTTGAAGTTGAGCATTAGACGAGGTTGTCGTGTTAGCATCCACATGTATTTCACCACGATCTATGAGACCTTGGATGTATGTTTTTAGATTTTGGCACTTATCCAATGTATGTCCCTTAATCTTGTGAAATTCATAATACTCATTTTCTCTGAACCAAGTTGGCTTGGGCTTGGACTCGTCAATGGGCTTGGTTATAGGATAAGTGATGGGGTAGCTAGCTTGGAGGAGCTTGTTAAACATGACACTAAGGGGTTCTCCCAATTGAGTAAACTGGCATTTATTTCCCCTTGGTTGTTTTAATTTGACTGTTGTGGTGGAAGAGGTGCTCCTTGGGGTACATATATGGCATTTGGGATTGACTACTACTATTGAAGAGGATATTGTTGTGAGGTGGTAGCCACCTAGACATGTTTGGTGTCAGTGACACCATCATTGAAATTTTTTTTATTCTTATTCCAATAACGAAGTTTATCTCCAAAGGACCTCTCTATTAGAATTGAAAATTTTGACCTTCCCTTTGGCAACAAGGGCTCTTTCTAGGATAGGATCCTTCTCCACTAATGCCGCAAAGGTGGTGATGCAATGGAGTCAGAAGTTGTGAGCCATGTCCGGATGGGAATTTTTGATTAAAAAATGTAACCATGTATTTTTCCTACAGTGGGGATTTCATCCAGCTAGTTAAGGCTCGCCATCTTTGCAGATAGCTCGCAAAGGTTTCTCCATCACACTATTTTTCTTTCAGGAGATCAAGCGTGTCAATATCCTTCTCCAGATTAAAGGAGAAGTGGGAGATGATTTGTTTTGATAGTTGCGCAAAGGATTTGATGGATCCCTTTCCAAGACCCATGAACTAATTAAGAGTGACCCCTTGTAGGCTCTTAGGGAACAACCATATGAGGTAGTTGTCATTGTGCATGGCTTCTTGGCAGTGGGCATAAAACTCTTGCAAATGAGCTTTAGGATCTTTGGTTCCCTTGTACTTATAAAATTTTAGTATTTCAAAATGTTTAAGGAAGGGAACCAAGGAAATGGAGGGATCAAATGGATAGGGACAAATGTCCTCAAACTTGAATGATTGTTTGCCCATCCCAGCTTGTAAGTCCTTCAATGAAGCCTTGACTTCTTCCAAGTATTTGTTGATTGGTGTTGTAGGAGTTGGAGTAGGATGATTGTACGGATAGGGTTGTTGGTATGATGAGGATGGTACCACAACGGTTGGATCATAGGCAGGTTGAGATGCATAAGAAGGCATTTCTTGGTTCTAATTGATATAAGCCGATTGTGGATTAATGTATGGTGGATAGGAGGATGATGGATTGTGATGATAAGAGGTGGAAGCCACTTGCTGGTAGGGTGGTTGCTATTGGAAATAAGAAGTGGGCGAAGCACCCTGCTGTTGTGTAGGATTTTGATAATACAAAGAGGTAGAACCCCCTTGTTCATATGATGGTTGTTGTTGGTAGTGATAGGTGGAAGGTGCACCTTGCTGATAAGATTGTTGTAACTGGTGATAATATGGATAGTATTGATGCGCAACAGTGGGATGTTGCATGATGTATTGGGGTTGTTGTGGATTTGATGGTTGTTGATAGGGATTGGTATGTGACGGTGGAGGGTCTGTGTAAAGTGGTGGTTGAGTCCGTGTTTGATTCTGAGCAACCTGATGAGGATTGGAATTAGGATGGGATGGAGCAATGTATGTGTTGGATGGATGATAAAGATATTTTATAAGAGGATTATGTTGCGTTTGTGTAGGAATGTGTATATACTATTGTGGAGGTTGTTGTTGCGGCGATTGTTGGTAAGATGGGTGAGATGGAATATGTTGTTGTTGTGGGACTGTTATAGAAGCGTCATGGGGTGGTTGCGGCTGCTAGGATGTTTTTTGTGTCACCTGGTGTGGTGGTTGGGTAAGAATCAAGATGTTTTGTTGTGGGATGGGAATGTTGTGTTGTGGAGGTTGTTGATGAGGTGGTAGGGATGAAGCAACAATAGTAGTAGTGTGTTGTGGTGGTGTTGGCAATGAAGTGGATTGGTGAGGATTAGTAGGAGGCTACTGGAATGTAGGTGGAGGTAAGTTGTTAGCGGGTGCATATCCTAGAGGTGACGCTAGTGCAAGGATAAGTGTGCCCCCAACATTGACGGGTGGTTGACTAGGATGTTGAGCTGTAAGTGGTGGAGTGGATGGGATGTATGGTAGCATGCCATAGGTGTAGGGGTCGTGATGCTCAGGTTATGTTGTAGAGGTTGCAGTTGGGAGATGAGGATAACTAAAAATTTGGTGTATCACAACATTTCCAAACTCAGCATGATACCAATTCTCCATGGGTGTACCTTTGGGGACATATGAATTCCCTGGGATGTTTTGTGAAGTTTGTGGATTGGCAAGTGCAAGAAGAGTGTGGGTATCAACATATTGTGATGCATCAAAATCGGATGGTGGTTTGACTCCTCTCATGAGCAGAGTGGCAAGAATTTTATCCCCGCGTTCGTTGAGGAGATGATCTGTCATATGAACATTAACAGGATCATTAAGGTATTCATCAACAGTGACTTCAGGTTGGTTAACCATGTTCTCGTCACCGGGTGGTGTGGTGTTTTGGATGTCAATGTTGAATTGTGATGAGGCACCGTTATGGGGATCTTGTGGGATATTTGGCTAGGAACCTTGGGCTTGTTGGTCTGCCATTTTCTTTTTTTCTTGTGAATGGGCATGAACGTGCAACACAACTAGGTTGTCTAAGATGTAACTAAGCTTCTAAGATGCAATGCAAAGATGATCAAAATGAAGATTGATTGATTGATTGGATTTGATAAAAGATTCAATTGATTGGATAAGATTGATCAATAAAACGATTGATACGATTGGATGGAATCAGATTAAAGATCGATTGATTGGATGATTGGAAGGGTTTCTAAACTGGGTTCAGAGATAACCCTAGGTGACTTAAGGTGTTGATTGATCAGATTAAAAGATGAATTGATGATTACAGCACTGAATCCGCTTTGAGATGGAAGGGGATTGATAGGGCCGAGGATGATGATCAACCTAGGACGGATGATGATCAGGTTCAGGCACCTAGGTCAATTCAAATAATAACATCAAACGAAGTTCAAAGGATTTGGATCGACAAAGTGATAATGGATATGTAACCTAAGAATGATTAAGGGCGTGCCTATATGATTTGGATAATGATTTGGATGGAAATGGATCATGATGCAAGTGGACTAATGCGAGGATTATGCACGGATGAGATGTGCAAATAGTTGGGTAGACAACAAGCTTTTTAGAATCCCGATAAATTGGCTTTTCAGATCAGACTTGGGAAATGGATGCAGTTTTAGGGTAGGGCCGCCCAAACAGATCCTGGTTTTGACTTAGTTCAAAAAATGATCAAGTGGTATCGATAAACGAAATCCCAAAATTAGCAAATAGGTTCACGGAACGGACGAACGTTCACTCAGAACGGGTGAACGGATGCACGAGATGGAGGAATGACACTCAAAATGGGACAATGGGTTCCCAAAACGAGTGAACGGGTTCCCAAAACGAGTGAACGGGTTCCCAAAAAGGGTGAACGACTTCCCAAAATAGGTGAAAGGGTGGTCAGAATGAGGGAATGATGTTCAGAATGGGAAAAAAGACATCCAGAATGGGTAGATGGATGATCAGAATGGCTAAACGACTACCCGAAATGAGGGAACGATACTCAGAAATAGAAAATGGGTGTCCGAAATAGGGTAACGACTAGCAAACAGAAGTTGAAAATGACTGTTCACAGGGCAGGGTCGCCCCTTTTAGGGCAGGGCCACCCCTTTAGAGGGTAGGGTCACCCAAACTTGGGTAGGGTCACCCCTTTGAGGGAATGGTTGCTTGTTTGAGGGTGGGGTCACCCCTTTAAGGGCAAGGTCACCCGTTTTAGAAAAATTGGTGAATTTTGACTTGACCCGTGTGAAAAATGACTGAAACAAGAAGGGCAGAGTCACCTGTTCAAGGGCGGGGTCACCCCTTTTTAGGGCAGTGTCACCTTTGTGTGTTGGTCTAAACCCAACTTAGGTAAAAACAGTTATGACAAAGGACAAAAATGACAAGCAAAAGGCCAAAACTGACTGATAAACACTAGTTTTGCACGAAAAGATAGTTCAAACAGCACAAGCCTAGTTTTAGTGTTAAGGGTATGGTCAACATGGTCTTCTATCTAGGCTTAACAAGGCTTCTACAACATTCCCCAATATATGCACGGTACATGGGGCACAACCGTGAACACCAGCCCGTCACAAGCGTGAGTCGGGAACTTCTAGCAAGAGACTGGGAGCTCAGACCAACTCTTCACATCTTGTCTAGGTATCACCCTAACTTTGACACTCCACTAGACATGATGTGACTAGATTGAGGTACAAATTTCATCTCCCCCCTTTATATACCTCATTGGTACACGTGGTTGGAATCGTCCCTTGGGGTGATGAAATCCCCAAGTAGGTCCCGCTAAGAAAATAAAAACGGGTAAAAAAAGGACTTAAGTGGACTATGATTTCTCTTCACCTAGGATCGCCAAATGGTGCAAGGGGATTGGATACATCAATAAACCACTTATACAAGCACAACATAGAAGTTTATTGACCCCTTTAATTAAATCTATGTTCCTAGTTTAGAAATGAAAACAAGAAGTAACTAACTAGGAAAAATAGATTTTTTCCACTTGCAACAAATCCGTTAGTAGTTTCATTTTTTATGTCTTTGAAAATCGAGCTACACAAATGTTAGTAAGCAACACACTCACTAACAAACAAATGTTAGCAGGTCAAAAACAGTGAAAAACAGCCATAAATTGAATTCTAGAATGACAAACTTACTATTTGTTTACCTTTTTTTCTCTATTTCGGGTGTGGTCACCTCTGTGTTTTGGGTGCATTTAGATCTTAGGGTGGGGCCACCTATTTTTGGGAAGGGCCGCTTGTTTGTCTAGAACTTGCAAAAAAGTTAGAAAAACAAAAAAACACGAAAACTAAAAATTAGTATTTTGGGCGGGGTCGCCTGTTTGTGGGTGGGGTCACCCCTTTCTAGGTGGGGTCACCTGTTTGTGGACCGAACTTGCAAAATAGTTAGAAACATAGAAAAACAGACACTGAAAATCTAGAGTTTGGGCAGGGTCACCCCTTTGTGGGCAGGGTTGCTTGTTCATGGGCGGGGTCGCCTATTCGTGGGTGGGGTCACCCCTTTGTGGGAAGAGTCACCCCTTTGAGGTCCGAGTTGCCTCTATGTTCTTGAGCTTGTAAAATTTCAAAAAATAGAAAATTTAAAAGTGATAGACCCGTGACGTGGGTCCCAATGGGCATGCCAAAAATGTGTGTAGTGCAAATCCTTAGTCTAAAATGCAAAACTAAATGAATGCAATAAAAAGGAAACACAACAACACCTTGATGATTAGGCCTAGTTGAAACTAAAAAAATAACAATAAAACAACAATAAAGATTATACCTTTCACTTGTTTAGCTTGATGAAGTCGTTGGCCCTTGAAGATTCTCTTGATGTATGCTCCTTGATGACAGGCTTGTGATAATGGAGGTGGTTGAATGATGGAAGATGGTAGGTGAGAATGAAAAATGGATTTGAATGCAAATTGTTTGAATGTTGCAATAATGGCTTAACAACCTTAGAACTCTTGAAAATATTCACAAATCTTAACCTTTAACTTGAGGCCAAGGCCCTCGATTAAAAAAAAAGGACGGCTGAGATTGATCCACCATGGACAAGATGAAGGGTTATGGTGAGTTGAGGACTCACAAGCCCTCACATCTTGCCATGTGGAGGGTGAGATGGAAGAAGTACAAAGTGACATGGAAAAGTCCATGTGGTCCCAAGGTACTTGCAAGTAACTTGGGATTGAAGAGGATTTCCCTAAAAAGGGATTTCTTGTCCCCAAGTGGGACTGAAAGTGACAAGTGAGGACTTTTAGAAAGTCCACTCTTGTCACCATGGGGATTTGAAAGGGAATTGGAGAAATAAAAGTGAATTTAAAATTCACAAGCTTGGAAGAAACCCTTGGATAAGACAAGGTCCTCCAAAAGGAGGTCCTTGTCCCATTTACTTGATGTGACCTTTGAGAGGTCATGGAGAAGAAAAATGCATGGGGGGAATAAGTGAATTTTTAATTCACATGGGGAAGAGGTCAAACCAAATAAGCTAAGTACCATGAAGGGTTGACTTAAAGACATGCTAGAAAAGGTAAGTGATTAGGATTAAAGTTGTGCAAACAGGTGATTAGGAAAATTAATAAGGATTAAAGGCAAGTGGGTAAATATGGAGGATGTGACAATAATCCTGATTAAGAATATGCACATCCTAATGAAGGATTAATTAGTAACCCAAATTAATGAAGATTTAATGGAGGATGGGACAAGGAGAGAGAAAGAATGAATTTAAAATTGAAGAGGATAATTGACTAAATTAAATAAATTGATTTATTTAATTAATTTAGAGAGGAAATGGTAAAGGATAAAGTATTTAATTAAATACTTTTAGGAACCTTAGAAAATAGGATAATATCAATTAAATATGTCATTTAATTAATATTAATGAATTAGACAAGTAAATGATAGGATTTTGACCATCTGGAAGTGGTCAAATTTGCATGTCTATAGAAACCTATAAAAATTTCAACTTTCTCATAACGCGAGCACGTTTTGTAGTAGAGATATGAATGTTCTTTTAGCAAGACATAACGCGCTTGCATTATAATGCGAGCACGTTATAATGCGAACGTATTTTGGCTTGCTTTAAAAATAGTAACAAACTCAATATATCCATGATCTCAAGGCCCACATTCTGCATATTCTCTTGATTCTACGTGTGCTCTGATAAAAAAAGTGATTTTTGATGATGTTGTGAAGTGTGCATGCGTGTTTTTCACATTCCACCACCTTTGCCTGAAATAGTAGAGTTTTCACATTGAAAGGCATATAATATCAATTCAAGTCTGAATTCCATTCAAAAGTGATATACAATTGAAATTTGGAGGGGAACAAGATTTTCAAAAGGTTAAATTGTTGAGGAGTTTGAAGAAAAAAGAAGCAGAGGCTACATAATTGGGTAGAACTCCTCCATTTGAAAATCTAGTTTTTTAGGTATGTGAAATCTTTACACATTTTCATTCATTATATTATGGCTTGCTTTCATTTTTGTTATTTTGCATATTCCATGTTGATCATTGTTTGTTTGTCATTATAACCTTAGCTTGTCAATGCACATTTTAAATTACACAATTCTTTACACTTGCCAATTACATTTTTAAACCACATCTCTTTAAGGCATTTTGTTATTTAATAACTAATTTAGCTTGTGTATGATTCCACATTTTGTATACACATATATATGACATAAGTTATAAGGAAGTTAAATAAAACAACATTTCTCAATCCTTTATTGTGGATGTGCATACCACTTTCCTGAAGCTTTCATTTTGGTATAGGCATGGGGGATGTTGGAAAAATGTAGCTGAATTTGGTTTTACACCTACAATTTGCATATGCTTTAAATTTTCTAAAGCCTTTTCAATAAATCTATTTTTTGCATATCCTGCAATCATTATAGTCCATAATGACATATCGAGGTATTTTGTCAAATAGTTATACCAAGTAGCTGATTGCCTTGTCTATGCTACCAAATTTTCCATACATGTCTCTAAAAAATTGGAATATACTCCTCCCACATTGATATATCTTTGAATCTATTTTGGTTTTCATCTCTATTTCTAAATTTACCTCATCACTTATGTTGTGATATATTTTAAATGTTTCCTTGATTAGTCTACCTACAAGGGATTCTAACCCTTCTCTCCACTATTTCAAGACTCTTTATTCAAGGCTAAGTTAGCAACATGGGGAAAGGTGCATCCTATCTTGCAATCATGGCTCAAAATGGAAGCATGGAAAAGGAATTTGAATTGTTTGAAAATAATGTTTTCGTATAAATGTATGCAAAATGTGGTAGCATTGACAAGCTAGTGAGCTTGGCAAGATAGTGAGCTCACTCACTAGCTTGCCAATGCGGCAGGGTTGATAAGGTAGGGGCAGCATATGCCTCATAGAAATGGGGACTCATGGTGATGTGAGTCCCTATTTCTATGAGGCATATGTTGCCCCCACCTTATCAACCCTACCGCATTGTCAAGCTAGTGATCTCACTAGCTTGCCAATGCGGTAGGTTTGACAAGGTAAGGGTATTGTATGCCTCATAGAAATGGGGACTCACGGTGTGCCAAGCTCACTAGCTTGCCAATGCGGTAGGGTTGACAAGGTAGGGGCAATGTATTCCTCATAAAAATGGGGTCTCATAGTGATATACATCACCAAGAGACCCCATTTCTATGAGGCATACGCTACCCCTACCTTTTCAACATCTTCGTGAGACCCCATTTCTATGAGGCATACGTTGCCCCTACCTTGTCAACCCTATGAGGAATACGTTGAGACCCCATTTCTATGAGGCATACACTGCCCCTACCTTGTCAACCCTGCTGCATTGGCAAGCTAGTGGCGCTCCACTAGCTTGTCTATGGTAATCATACTCTTCTACAAGATTATTGTAAGTATTTTGTATGAAGCCTTGAATTAAATATATTTCATTTATTTGTATGGATTCATTTTTTAGGAACTAATATTTGTATCATTACCATGCTATAGGTAAAAGTATCCACCATATCAAGGAAATAAACAAGGAAGCAACTAACATACGAAGATTATGAAACCAATAAAGAAAAGGAGAGACAACAGGTGAGGACATATCGTGAGAAGAAGAAATTGGATACGATTGACAAAAACAAGACAATTGAAGATAAACCTCAACCATCAAAAAGAGAAAAAGCATTGGTGACACAAAGGGCACGAATGCAAAAGCATCGTGGTAAGACAGATTCAGATACCGTAGTTGAAGACACACCCTCTACTACAAGTGAATATGGAGGGACACCATTAAGCACAAGTAAATATGGAGGGACACCATCTACCACAAGTGAATATGGAGGGACACCATCTACCACAAGTGAATATGGAAGGACACCATCTACCACATGTGACTATGAAGGGACGCCATCCACCACACCTCAAGTTGAGAGTATATCATCACTCGGATTTGACAAAGAAGGTACACAATCATCCCCATGTCAACCTCAAGGTATGTCCTCTATTCCACCCTCGATTGAAGGTACACAATCTAGCCCACCTCACTTTAATATTGATGAAATTCCTAATGTTCAGGAGTATGTACCTAGGAGAACACCACCTATAATTTTTCATAGAAAGCCAAAGTATTTGATTAATATTGATTAGGATATTTTGCAGCACATGGAAGGTAAGATTCCAGCATGAACTTATAGAAGATATGCTGATAAGATTTTGAAATTGTTTCTTTGAAAGGCTAAATGAGACAACAAGATGTCAACTATTTATTGAAATGATGCAGGGTATAAAGTATAGAAACATCATGAAGACTCTTGGGTTGAGAACATCGAATGCTCCAAGTGAAAGGACTATTGTGAAGAATCTAATGGATGCTTATGAGAGTGTGGGTAAGACCACACGCTCAAAGGATAGTAATGTCACCTGATGTGTCATTACATTGAATTTGGTAAGTAGACAAACAAAGAGAGCTCATCTCATTAGAAAGATGAGTGAACAAATGAGAATTAATAGAAAGACTTTATCAAGAGCCGTTCAAAGGCAGTAAAGAATTGAGGACACATATTCAAATGAATTATGGGAATTCTTAAGGAGACTACCACAAAAAGATAAAAAAGTTGTTAAAGCATTGAGAACACTAATTGAAGAGTATTGGAAGAATAACACAAGGCCATCTCTAAATCAAAGGGATGTGATAAAAAGGAGAATCGATAGTCACAATCATGAGCCACATCCAAAGCATTTTTTGGATATGAATCAAACCCATTTTTTTTTCTAAACTTCAATAGGATTATCCTCAAATTGGTATTTGTCAAAGATATTTTGAAATGATTAAACCTTTTTATGTCAAGATAAATCACACACGCACTAATTTTTGTTGTAGAGTACATATTGAATTCTCTAACCATTATGATGTTTATCATTCTATATGTTTAGATTTGCATACTAACAATGTTTTGCAAGATTGTGGCATAGAAGCCCCGCCAAAATCTTCAAGAGAGTTTTTATCAAAAAAATTATGTGAAATAGAGGATAGACAAATATTCTACAAGACAACATGCTTGGATGGTTCATGCGAGCGTTTTGATGGCTTGCAGCGTATGCCAGTATGTCAACATATGGAAATCATAGATGAGGTGGGACAAAAACTAGTAGAGTTCGAGAAGTATACAACAGTGGCATATGCTGCAAAATATGGTAATCAAGCAAAAATGTGTGATTTGGTTATTCAGAAGATTCCAATGTATCAGTTTATGTCCATGTTTCATGACAATATACTGTATGAGTATGCAAGGAATACCCATATAGCCTGATTGTTGGACATGCAATTCAAGCTATGAAAGGACACCTTTCCAGTTGGCAGCAAAATTTTAGTGGTCGACTTTGTAGAGAACTACACTCTACAACCAAAACGTGAGGTGTAGTCACAATATTGAAACTCCACATAGGTTTCGATATTTGTGCACATAGCATTCATTCATGCAGCTAACAGTATAGAGGACCAAAGGAAGATATTGAGGGAGTATCAATTTTATATTAGTGATGATCACACACATTCTCTAGAGTTCGTGCAAGGTTGCTTCTAGATGTTCTACAGTGATTTGGCTCAAAGGGGTATAGCATACAGTTGGCATATAATATGGTTGGATAACTGTGTAGCATAGTTCAAGAACTCATGCATGTTCTACTGGTTGAGCATGATGCATTCCATTACAGGTGTTCAACATATGTGGAACTTTTGTGAGGCCGAGCATGGAAAGGGGGAGCATGATGGTGCAGGAGCATGTGTGAAAAGAGCATTAGCATGAGAAGAGTTAAATTATAAAGATAATACAAAGTTGATAGATGCAAAATCAATCGTCGAGTGGTGTAATGCTTCGATGGGTCCACGTAATGAAGGTACGTCTTTAGTTCATAGATGTTTTTGGTTGATGGATGATACTAACATTGCACCAGATGAGGATTGTTGTACACTAATAGGATCGAGTGAGCTACACTCTTTCCTTAGCTCAAATGCAAGTTCATGGAGTATCAATACACAAAAGATGGCATGCTTTTGTGCTTCATGTACAATGCAAGTCTGGAATGATTGTGAGTCAAAGGAGTGTGTTGAGAAATGGTCGTTAAGTTATCTTAGCCCACTTCACATGTATCGCCCTTTGACGACATTGGAACTAACACAGATGGATTCATCGGTCTACTTTGACCACAATCAGATCTAGTTCAACTAAGTAATATATCTACTTGCTTAGTTTTTGAAATTCCTATTGTTATCTTACTTTGTAGTGTATTTGTAATGGACTAATTTCAAGAATTTTTTTGCACATATCAATGCAAGGCATGTTTATGCAGTTATTTCAGATGAAGACAACAAAGAGGGAACAGACTATTACTTGTGTCATTGTTTCAAGGCCAAAAATAAGTTGGAGGCCCTAGTTATATATGGAGAAAACATCAAATACCCTACAGGCTCAGTTGTTGTTACTGGAACATGGCTTAGAAGGTACCCACATAAAAGTGTTAAATATTGGTTGTTTCATTACTCGAACCTTATCATGGCATCCAATGTTCATTTGACTAAATATGGGGGTATACCTTTGAACAAGACCTTGTGGAAGGTCTGTGAGTCTAACCATGAGGCAATACTTGACACAATAAAGAGTAGAGTAGACCCGAATGGTTTGTTGGATTAATTTGTAAGTATGTACATTGGTTCTTATTAATTTATACTTGTATGCACATTAATTTGTATGATGTCAATGCTATCATCTTCTTTTACTTTGCCTATTTGTAAGTAACCTACTAAAAATTGATTGGTGTCCCCTTGCAGAAAATGTTGATTTATGAGCCATCGAAGACAATCTGAACCAAAAAAACAATGCAACATCGTTATTTTGATGATCTTCACAAATCTCAATTATGATTTATAGCCATTATAAAAGTGTGTGTGAAGCTTGGCAAGGGAATTTCAGGTTATTCGTTTGAATTTAACCTTATCATGAGCACCTATAATGTAGATATTATAAGAGCATCTCAAATTTCAAGTTATTCTATTCATGAGAGGTGTTGTGCGCAATAGGTATCTTAGAACTCCCAGTGAAGATGTATGACCAAGAGTGACTAAGTTGAGAGACTGGAATGCCTATCCCCAATGGAAGCGTCAAGATTTATGCTTTGTTGTTCCCAAGTTGGAATCAAATGGTGTGGATTTGTTGTCTGTAAGTGCCTTCCATCAATTTTTATTTCATTTCCATTTTGGATGCTCTTTCTTTTTCTTCTTTTACTTTGCACATTTGTAAGTAAACTACTAAAAATTTATTGGTGTCTCCTTACAGAAAATTCTGATTAATGAGCCATTGAAGAGAATCTCAACCAAAAAAACAATGCAACATCCTTATTTTGATGATCTTGACAAATCTGAATTCTCTCCCTATTATAATTAGCACCAATTGACTAACTTATTATAAAAACTTCATTTATTAAAAAAAATCAACCAAATGATTATATATCAATATCAATATAGCATACAGTCTATTGAAATAAACACTTGTAATGAGATTTACTCAAATACTCAAATTTATTGTTGCCTTCAAACAATTGTAATTCAAGCAACGTAATCCCTTAACAGTCCAAATTGCAAAAGGGAAACAATATTTGATGGACCATTATCTAGATACTATGTTAGTTATAGACATTCCATTTGAGGCATCAAGATCACGTAGGGCACCTCTACAATAACCTCTCTCGATTTTCATTATCTTAGAGTCATTTTTCCATGGTGTCCAATTTTGACTTGATGGAAAAAGTGTCAATTGCAAGTAATGTAAAGTTGCAAAGTGGTGCAACTTTCATTCTACAACTCATGTGACCAAAAATTATATTCCAATGTGTTTGAATGAGTATTTTTACACTAGGCATGGTCCTCTTTCACACCCAAACCCGCAGAATCACTTTGAACTACGTTCAACCAACTTGATCCCTTAAAGGTCCAAAGTGCAAAAGGGCAACAATCTTTGACAAGATATTAATCAAAAACCATGGTGCTTACAAACTCTATGTTTAATCCTATGGGATTAGGTTGGGCCCCTCTATAATAACCTCTCTTTTTTTTTGTTATCTCGAATTTTTTTTCCCGTGGTGTCCAGTTTTCACTTGATGGAAAAAGTGTCAAATGCAAGCAGTGCAAAGTTACAAAGTGGTACAAATTTTGTTCTGCAGCTCGTGTGACCAAATAGACTGTTCCAACACGTCTAGACGGGTGGTTTTACACTAGACATGGTACTCTTCCACACCCAAACATGTTGAATCGCTTTGAGCTACATTGAACCGACAGAATCCCTTAAGAGTCCAAAGTGCAAAATGGCTGCAAACTTCAACATGCTATTACTCGGATACCATGATGCTAAGAAACTTCTCCTCTAAGCCTATGGGATCATGTTGATCCCCTATATAATAACCTCTCTCAGTTTTCACTATCTCAAAGGCATTTTCCCGTGGTGACGAATTTTCACTTGGCGAAAAAGTTGTCAAATGCAAGTAGTTGAAAGTTGCAAAGTGGTGCAACTTTCATTTTGCAACTTGTGTGACCAAACGAACTGTTCCAACATATTTGTATGGGTATTTTTACACTAGACATGGTCCTATTTCACACCCAAACACGCAGAATCGCTTTGAACTACATTCAACCAGTAGAATCCCTTAAGAGTCCAAAGTGCAAAATGGCTACGAACTTCAACATGTTGTTACTCGGATATCATGATGCTTAGAAACTTATCATTTGAGCCTATGAGATCATGTTGGGCCCCTCTACAATAAACTCTCTCAATTTTCATTAACTCGGAGACGTTTTCCTCTGCTGGCAAATTTTCACTTGGGGAAAAAGTTGTCAAATGCAAGTAGTTGAAAGTTGCAAAGTGGTGCAAATTTTGTTCTGCAACTCGTGTGACCAAATGAACTATTCCAACACATCTGGATGGGTACATTTATGCTAAGCATGCTACTCTTTCACACCCAAACACGCAGAATCACTCCGAGCTACATTCAACCGGCAGAATCCCTTAAAAGTCCAAAGTGCAAAATGGCTCCAAACTTCAACATGTTGTTACTCAGATACCATGATGCTTAGAAACTTTCACCAAAGCCTATAGGATCATGTCGGGCCCCTCTACAATAACCTCTCTTCATTTTGATTATCTCAGAGGCATTTTCTCATGGTGGTGAATTTTCACTTAGCGAAAAAGTTGACAAATGCAAGTAGTTGAAAGTTGCAAAGTTGTGCAACTTTCATTCTGCAGCTTGTGTGACCAAATGAATTGTTCCAATGCATCTGGATGGGTATGTTTACACTAGGCATGGTCCTCTTTCACACTCAAACATGTAAAATCACTCTGATCTACATTCAACTAGAAAAATCCCTCAAGAGTCCAAAGTGCAAAATGGCTGCAAACTTCAGCATGTTGTTACTTGGATACCGTGATGCTTAGAAACTTCTTGTTTGAGCCTATGGGATCATGTTAGGCCCCTCTACAATAAAATCTCTTAATTTTCACTATTACGAAGGCATTTTCTTGTGGTGGTGAATTTTCACTTGGGGAAAAAGTTGTCAAATGCAAGTAGTTAAAAGTTGCAAAGTGGTGAAACTTTCATTCTACAACTCGTGTGACCAAATGAACTGTTCCAACACGTCTGGATGGGTACGTTTACGCTAGGTATGGTCCTCTTTCACACCCAACCACGCATAATCGCTCTGAGCTACATTCAACCGACAAAATCCCTTAAGAGTGCAAAGTGCAAAATTGCTGCAAACTTCAGTATGTTGTTACTTAGATACCGTGATGCTTAAAAACTATCTCAGAGGTGTTTTTCCGTGGTGGAAAATGTTCACTTGGTGAAAAATTTATCAAATGCAAGTAGTTGAAAGTTGCAAAGTGGTGCAACTTTCATTTTGTAACTCGTGTGACCAAATGAACTGTTCCAACTCATCCGAGTGAGTATGTTTATGCTAAGAATTGTCCTCTTTCACACCCAAACATGTTGAATCACTTTGAGCTACATTCAACCAGAAGAATCCTTTAAGATAAATGTTTAAAGACTATTCAAGATAAATGTTTGTATGATAATTTGTCAAGAAGTGATGCATAGCATGGTGGATGTTCTCCAACCAAACACAATTCAACAACCCTTTCAACTTGGGAACCCTAACTTGATGTTCTTCTCATAATTTTCTCAATCTTTCTTGTAGCATTCCAAACAGTGAAAATTGACCATATCTTTTAGAGAAGGCCTCAAACCCTGAAACCAAACATCATTCCAAGTACCCTTTTGGCCCTTTAGTAACATGTCACAAAATTAGGTATGATTTTTTTAGAACAAATCACTCAAAATTGGATTGCTACACTACCCTTAAGGCCTAATTAAGCTAGTTTTAATAGGGGTTTATTGATTCTCTACACTCTAGGTCTCAATTCTTCTCAAAAATGTCTCAGACATGTCTCCTAGGGTTTTACTATTCTCACCAAACCAATTCCCACACTTTCCCAATGCTTCTTTATCAAACCCTAACCTCTAGCCATCCTTTCATGCCTAAAAACCATGAAATTTCATCTAGGGCATCACCTAATCAACTCCTAACTCTATCCTTTTCCCCTACAACTTGGAAAAAAAATACACCCAATCTACCTCAATTCCACCGAGTTTGACAAGATTTCAATAGTGGAATGGAGAGTTCTACATTTTTCTTCCTTTCAACCCTGTTGAATTAGGGTTTATGACCTGTCTGAGGCAAAATGGAAATAAAATACTCAAAACTTAATGAAACTCAATAAGAGCAACACCAAAAAAAATATAATTCAATTCTCCATCCAATACAATCAACCTCAATTCATTAAACCTCCATAAATAATTGTACAATTCTCTGAAACAACAAGAAATGTTAGAAATCTATAGAAAAATAGGGGTTTTTATTGAATTTTCTCCAAAATACAAATTACCAACCTTAGTCCCATGATCTCAAGGCCAATTTAAACATCTTACATCAATTTTATAACTTCCCTTTGAATTCCAATGACCAAAAACCTTCTTTCCAATCGATGACCCTTCATATTCCCTTTTTTGCATATTTTGCAGTTTTGACACAATGACAACATTTGCAAAGTTGACAACTTGACCCCACAAACCACCTATCAACCTAATAAATGACTCAATACACATGTGAAATGGTTAGTACATGATTTTATTACAAAATAAAACACATCCAAACCAAAAATGACAAAATTGCCTCATGGAGGCAAGAAATTAACTAGGTATTCCTAGAAATATTGAAGTTGTTTAGCATCAATCAATAAATATTCAAGACAAACCATGAAGAAAAACAATGATCAATTCTAGGGCTAACCAATTAATAAGTAGACACATGAATAATTCAAGCATACATGTGAATAACGTAAGCACAAGTACTAAAAACCATGTAAGCCATAAAGTATACACACGAATGCATAGTATACACAAATTAATACAAAGTATATGCATGAATACAAGGTATACGTATGAAAACATGTCAGTCACAAATTATACACATAAGTTGTAAATTATACACTTGAATACATGTAACTCATATCTATTGAACCATGGATTTATAATGCAAATATGGAAACCATCGATAAAAAAAGATTTGTATTAACCAAATAGCCATGTAGGCATACATCAATATATGTCAATATAAGTATAAAATATATACAAAATTTCCATGTAGGCTTTCAAGAATGCCATATAGGTATACAATGTCAAATATATCCAATATGTAAAATATGTACAAAAATTCCATATAAGCATACAATGTCAAATATATCCAATATGTAAAAAATGCCATATAGGCATACAACAAAGGGCTCTAGAATCAAAAGTCATTGCTTTGCATCCTCTCGAAATAAATTCTTGACATTTCCTTGTCATTCGGATGGCGATAGGTCTATCACTCATTTATTCTAAGGCCGAGGAGTGCTCTTGGTGCTCTTCCTAGTGTTTAGCTCCTTGTGGAGCTGTATCTATTATAATAAGAAGTAAATACATTAATATATAGAAATTACATTAAAAAAATGATATATTTAACAAAATAATCACTTACCACTAGTAGATGATCTCTCTCCTTGCGGGAAAGATTCACATGCTCATGTTGTGGCATGCTAAAGCCCTTTAGAAACCATCCAAAGAGAAATTAAACTACTGTTGGTTGATAGATTTATCCTTAAAAAATAAATGTAGAAAATAACTCAGGATGCCCATAAAGAAGAACAAACAATACTAATAGTTGGAGAAGTTGTCATTGGATTGATAACTTTCCTCTGAATTGTAGAGGTACAACTCCCTCTTAAGATATGCAATGAATGAGAACATAGGGTATGCTTTTAACTGGAAAGCAAAAAAGACAACTAACACCTACCCATAACCATGAAAATAGATGCAAAAGATTAATTTAGAAAGAAATGAATACAAACAAATGACACAAAGTCCACTTATTCCATATCCATGAATAATACCCAAGAAAAGAAAGAATAGTGAATCCTTTCAACAGATGATTTAAGTTGAATTCAAAGTTTCAAAATTAAATACATACACAGTCCAATATAACAGAACAACGTTGAAGAGTAATTACTATGGAACAAATTTCATGTAATCAAAGGAAAATATTTATAAATTCAAAGATTCAAAAATATTCTTTGTATTTCTTCAATGCCAAAATATGAGTACACAGACTCCACATCCCTGTATAACAAGACTATGTTGAAAGAAAACTAAGCTAATTCCCCCTATTCCCAAATACCCCCAATGATAAAAAGGTCCTCCTCTTTATAAGCCTCACATGTACTCAAATGTAACTGATCATAACGGTCTTTGAAAATGATCGATATCGAGAAAGTGACTAAGGAACAGAAACAGTTCCTTTACACCAAAATTTTGGTTACCACTACTAATTACAAAAAGATTCCATGCATGCAAAACAAGAAAAATCAAACCGCTGCCGGTGGAGGAGCATTATCCACTACTAGTCGCATTTCCATAAAGAGGTTGTGCAGCTCAGTGTGTGCTTCTTCCTCCTCTAGAACAAAGATTACCCTACGATATTGGGCATAGCTAGTCTTCTCCTTCCAGGCAACTATGCACAATTGAGAGATAATATCAACCTATTCTTCTTCGGGCCAATTCAAGTCAGGTTGCATGATAGACATAGGCTCTCCATCCCAGGTCTCACCATTTGCAGGAAGCCCCATTTTTAAAAATTCCAAAGTCAATGGGAAAACTGAACTTAGAAGTACCAACACCTTTCTCTATAGGAAAGTTCATTAATTTCAACGGTAGATAATAATGACCTTTTAACTTGGTAAATATATCACCACCTCAGTAAATCTACTTCATTTCACTTGCCATTTAAGGAGCTAATTAATATATCATGGATTTTATTTTTTGAGAAGAGAGTCCCAAGATTGAGTTTTCATTTCAAAAACTCTCGAAAAGACATTCTCATGATACGTTGTACAAATAATTAAATGGGCTAGCGACATTTGGAAAACCAAGAAATCTGTTGTAGAGTCGTGGAGTTGCTGGAAAATAGAACTATGAACCACATGTCAGGACTTTTGAGATTTCTAAAACCTATGACATACCGATCACTTAAAACGTCTTTGGGCAAGGTTGGGAGGAGGGATGAATCGAGTAATCATATGGTTATAAAACTTTCAAAATCCACAATTTGGTTAGAGAAGCAGAGGGGTCAGCAACAAAGGTTATGGAACTTGCAAAATCCGCAACTTCGAACCACTTTTGAAAGAACAAGATGGGGTTATTTCAGCTTTAAGGAAGAAAAATTGCATGACTAAAATTGGAGGGTAACAACTACAAATCAATAATGGTGTTTTTTCACTAACTAATAGCTATAACAACAAAGGTAAGTTGAAATTTAGTAATTTGCCTCATACCTCCTTCGTGAGAGCCATCGAGGAATCTATAGTAGATGAAACACCGAGCTCCATTTCCTTATGAACATTCGAAGGTGTATCCGCTTCCAACATCTGAAAATAAAACAATAAAATATTCAATCACAAAAACTACAATAGCAATCCATGTCATGACTTATAATGTATGAGATAATGAACACAAATTTGATTACTTATTAAACTATATATTTCTGACTATCATGCTTACTATTTTCCCTATCCATAGCTTGTTCGAAAGCACCTATTTTTACGCTTTTACCCATAACAACAAGGTGGTGAACCGTTTGATAAAATGCTTTTGTAGATATGTACGATAACTGTGGTAGCATAGAGAAGGCAATGAACTGTTTGAATAAATGCCTCAAAGAAATGAGGTCTCATGGAACGATGGAATGCCATTACAAACAAATGTGTCATGGCATTCCATCACCATAAGACTGCATTTCTTTGAGGCATTTTTTCAAACAGTTCATTGTCTTCTCTATGGTATTATGTTGGGATGGGGTGGATGGTATAGTGTGGTCTTGGTTATGAGATGGAGGGCGATCATGACATGAAAAGGGAGGGGTGGGGACATGAAAAAGTGGAATAAAATGTGGAAGGTTCCATGGATTGGTAAATTGAGGATGAGGACCTTGAAAAGAATTTGGAGGGGAATTTTGGCTAAAGGGTTGGTTTCTATTCTTCAAGTAGTGAGTTGTTTAAAAAAATGCCTCAAAGAAATGTGGTCTCATGGTTATGGAATGGAATTCCATGACCATGAGACCACATTTTCAATAAAAAAATTCATACTACTCACCGCCTTGACTATGATATTGCTTACTATTATGCTTTGATAGATTTTTTCCAAGCATCCATAGTTTGTTGGAAAGCACCTATTTTAGGCTTTTAGCCATAACAACAAGGAAGTGAGTAGTTTGATAAAATTCTTTTTTACATGTATCTATGGAAAATGTGGTAGCATAGAAAAGGTGGTGAGCTGTTTGAAGAAATTCCTTGAATTCAAGGCATTTTTTCAAACTACTCACTGCCTTGTCTATGCTATTGCTTACTATTATGCTTTGATAGATTTTTTCCAAGCATCCATAGTTTGTTGGAAAGCACCTATTTTAGGCTTTTAGCCATAGTAGCAAGGAAGTGAGTAGTTTGGTAAAATTCTTTGGTACACATGTATGGAAAATGTGGTAGCATAGAAAAGGTAGTGAGCTATTTGAAGAAATTCCTCAAAGAAATGTGGTCTCATGGTGATGGAATGGCATTCCATCACCATGAGACCAAATTTCTTTGAGGCATTTTTTAAAACTACTCATTTCCTTTCCTATGCTATTTCTTACTATTATTCTTTGATAGATTTTTCCAAGCATCCATAGTTTGTTGGAAAGCACCTATTTTAGGATTTTAGCCATAGCAGCAAGGAAGTGTGTAGTTTGATAAAATGATTTGGTACACATGTATGGAAAATGTGGTAGCATAGAAAAGGTGGTGAGTTGTTTGAAGAAATTCCTCAAAGAAATGTGGTCTCGTGGTGATGGAATGGCATTCCATCACCATGAGACTGCATTTCTTTGAGGCATTTTTTCAAACTACTCACTGCCTTGTCTATGCTATTGCTTACTATTATGCTTTGATAGATTTTTTCCAAGCATCCATAGTTTGTTGGAAAGCACCTATTTTAGGCTTTTAGCCATAGTAGCAAGGAAATGAACTGTTTGATAAAATGCTTTAGTAGACATGTATGGAAAATGTGGTAGCATAGAAAAGGCGGTGAGCTGTTTGAAAAAATGCCTCAAAGAAATTGGGTCTCATGGTGATGTGGTGATGGACATCATAATGAGACCACATTTATTTTCAAGGCATTTTTTTAAACAACTCATTGCCTTGTCTATGCTATTGCTTACTACTATTCTTTCATATATTTCTTCCAACCATCCATAGCATATACAAGGCAGTGAACTGTTTGAAAAGATGCCTCAGTAAAAAGTGGTCTCATGGAATGCCATGACAAAGAAATGCAATTGGAAGTTGCTCCTACTTATTACTTATGCTATGTGAAGTAATTGCATCACTGCTATGTTTACTTTCTAAACAACTATATTGTAGTTGAAATTTTATCATCTATGAACATCTAGTTATTAGTTATGGAATGTGGAGTAATGCTTTGAGTTTGAAAGATGTGTAATGCAATGTAATCAATGATATGAATATAAACTACACAAATCTATTACTTGTACAATTCATTAGTTAAACTCTTTATTCTATTACTTGCATGTAGGTTTGTGTAAATCCACTAGCACTAGGAGATGTTCCCACGAAACCTCCAATATTAGCCTATTCAACATCCAAAATCACATATTAGAATAGCATTCATAAAACAATTCTATTAACATGTAATAAATTTATAATTGTTTACTAGTTACATACCTCAATGGTAGATGCAGTGGAGTAATAAGTCGGTGTAGGGCTGGTGTATCCAGTATCAACACTATGACCCTAATATTTTATCAAAATCATAAAACTAAATTAGTTAATCTTGCATTTCAAACTTGAAATTTAATAAATTAAATTCAATGAACATGCTAACATTTACCCGAGTATCAATGCCATAGGCCTCATTCAAAATGCCAGCTTCCCTTGCCATCCCCATAGATGCAGACGTATCCTATGTAGCAACCTCCTGAGTGTTGGTGGGGTCATATGAACAAGTTGCCCCGCAAGCCTGACACAAATGTGGTTGAATCCCACCACTCGAAGACTCCCCTAGATGGCGTTGTGGTATAGGGTTGGCATGTTGGATGACACTCTGGGTCAAAGAGTTGATGGTCTACAAAGTGTCTACCTCGACACTCTCCTTCGCGATGGAAGGGATAATGATGTGCTCATGAGGTGGCCTAGCGAGAGGTCGTCTTGCTTGCCACCTAGGATCTTGTTGTGCATCGGGTCTATCTTGAGCCAACTCCCCACCTCTCCCCTGGAAGTCCCTCATATCAAAAATATTCAAGATTTTTTTCAGGATGAATTCATAGTATAGTTTCCTCAAGAAATACCACAGGACTTCGCAATTGTTGCATGGTGGGTAATAAAAAAGCATGTACCACCTATCCCAAATAAAGTTCCTAATCTATTGGTGGTGCCACCAATGGATAGGAAACCTCTTCGCATTGAGGGCAATATTTGCATTTGTGCGTGGGTTAGTGAATAATGAGCATAAATCTAATTTTGTAATTTTTTGTTCTTTTACATCTTTATATGCTAATTTATCTTGGTAATAATCCCTAGCCACCTTCCTCCTATCTTGCCAACCAGTTAATTGTTTGTTGATTGAATCTACATGTTTTAACATTTCTTTGAGTAAAGTTGCAAGGGTCTTTCTTTCCATGGTTGAACTATTTGGATCGTTCAACCTCATGATTAACTCCTCAATTTATTTTTTATTGTTTTCAATTTCAGTCATTAAGTTTTGTTGAGTGCCAGGAGGATGTTGAGGGATTGGTGGATGAGATTTTTGTTGTGCTTGTGCTTGTTGAGGATTTTGTTGATGTTGTTGTTGTTGTGCTTGTTGAGGATTTTTTTCCTCTTTTTGTTGTTGTTCTTGTTGAGGATTTCGAGGAGGGTTTCCAGGTTCATTGACATCTACAAATTCAAAAATAAATATAAAAAATAACCTAAAAATAACAAATTCACAACAAAAAATAAACAATCCTTACTTCTCGGACCTCCTCATTGACGTGGTGGCATCTTGACAACGAAACAACAAAAATTTGATGAAAAAACTTCCTAGATGGCTCCTCCCAGAACGCGAGCATGGAGATGAATGGTTTTGGCCGCGGGCACAAAAAAAACATAGTCACAATGAAAGTGATTTTGAATTGATATTTTTTTGCTTTTAATACCTCATAACACGAGCGTGTTATAATGCACTCACGTTATGAGCTTTCAAAACATTTTTTCAAATTGACCACAAATTGGCCCCCCATCTTTTTGCACCTGCCCTTATGAGTAATGATATGTCAAAATCAGGAGGCATTTTGATTCCTTCATCACCAAGGGCCTTGAAGTATTGTTGTGGGTTACGTTTGACTACCTCTATAAGCAGTTTAGTGAATCTATGATCCTTAAGTGATTCTTCTATATTGGATTGGGTTATTTATTCATCATCAGTTTCATTTGTTTCACTACTTGCAACACTAATGTGATCTTCCCCATCAAAGTCTTTTCCCCAATGGTTCCCTTCCTCTTGAAACATTTTTACTCTTTCTCTAGGGGTCATAGGCAAGTGTTTTGATCTTCAATCTAGGATTGGACAATGTATGCGACCTAAGATTGGAATGCAATGAAAATAGATATGATTCTAAGATGAGATATGAGAATGGTATGGTATGATATGAAAAGATAAGAATGCAAGAGCTCAAAGGCAACTCTAGGTCTAAAGTTGGTTATGATGCAAGGCTTTACTTGTGCTATGATGGATAGACACAAGGACAAATGATCAAGAGAGGGTATGTAGGAGATGATAAAATCTAAAAGGATTTCCCTACTCAAGGATAATGGTATGTTCCCGAACTCAAGGATGATGAACCTCAAGTGATGCAGGTGATAGGTAGCCAATGATTTGATTTCAAGACCTAGAAAGAGTAGCCTAAGTGCAAGCTAAAGGTTTGTTTCAGTAATACAAGAGTGGAGGATATGCAAGGACTAGGTGGAATGCAAGGGTTGAAAGATCAAAACTGAAGGGTGATGACCCCAAGAGATTTAAGTGATAGGTTCATTTTGACCTTTTTTTTTTGGGTTTGCAAGGTTGAGATGTTGCAAATTATTAGGTGCGATGTTTGTTTGAGATTTGTTTTAAATACACACACAAGACACAAGAAGACAAAATGTTTTTGAGTTTGTTCTTAATTGTGCAAAAGCTGGATTTCAAGATGAAAACAATCATGCACAATCCTAGGGTTGGCAAGGACAATCTTTGCTAGGTTCCCACTTGGATTTCTCCAATTGTGCCTATTTAGAGCAGATGACCTAGGAACTTGGTAGCATTGGCTCCCCTCCATGGAACTAACTTGTTGGGAATACCAAGTTCTAAATTCCCTAAGACCACAAGGATCTCAAGAAATTTATCATCTCTACAATGAACTGCTAAAGTGTGGGATGGCTTCAGAGGTCCGACTTCATGCGCCAACAAATAGAAGGATTTTTTCTTTCTACACAAAGGTTTCTAGTAAGGGCAAGATCTGGTTTAGGGGATACTATGATAAACTCCCTCGAGATGTCTCCCAACCCTAAGAAGAAGTGATTTTCGCATCATAAAGATACTAGGAGAGAGCTATCATGTACCACTTCCCATTGATCACAATTTTATCACAACCACATATTTATATAGTGGTTTGGAAGGACTTGGATTTAGCCCATTACTGCTTGGGTCGTTCCCACCTTTTGAAGCAGGGTGGCAAGCCCTCTAAGGGGTAAACACAAAAATAGATGGGTTTGGCTTCTAATCATCGAGTTTTCACAAGGTGAGAACATACACCTACCATATTACAAGCATGAAAAATAGTGGTCTATTAACCCTCTATTAAATCTATGTGAAAAAAAGATAGTTGTTTTTTTTAAGCACCAATTGAAATGCGATCAACTCTAAAATGAACAAGATTTAGCTATTTCAGAATAAAGTCTTGGACACATGGAAACCTGCAAAACCACCCATCAGTAACTTTTTAATCAATATTCTTCAACAAACAAGAGTTTTATTTTTGAGCCTTGGACAAACGAACCTGCAAAAAAAAAAGCTAAAGATTAGCTACAAAATCAACAATTAAACTATGAAAGAAAGAGACATTAATTCTAAATTAAAAACTAACCTAAATTAAAAATTAATCTAGAATTAAAAGCTAATCTAAGATTAAAAGCTAATCTAAAATTAAAAGTTAATCTAAATTAAAAGTTAATCTAAAATGAAAAACTAGTCTAAAATTAAGAATTAATCTAGAATTAAAACTAATCTAAAATTAAAACTAACCCAAAGTTAAAAATTAATCTAAAATTAAAATTAAAAACTAATTAAAGACTAATCTAATTTAGAAATTAATCTAAAATTAAAAGTCAATCTAAATTAAAAGCTAATCTAAAATTAAAAGCTATTCTAAATTAAAAGTTAATCTAAAATTTAAAAAACTAATCTAAATTAAAAGTTAATCTAAAATTTAAAAACTAATCTAAATTAAAAATTAGTCTAAATTAAAAACTTAAAAATTAAATCAAATTAAGATTAAATCTAGACTAAACTAAATCTAATATTAAATCTAAACTAAAATTAATCCAAATTAGAATCTAAATTAAACTACCTATTAAAAGGACTAAGCCAGTAGAATGAGAATTAGCTAAAAACCTATCCACTGACAACATCAGATCAAAATATCAAAAAAATTGAGAACCTAAAAATCATGACCCGAGTTCTTGATGAATCTGTCACTTGCCAAGCGTGAAACTGATAAAGCATTCAAGAAGGAAATGATAAAAAGCCATGAATCTGTCATTTTCAGCCATAAAAAGCCAGTGCATGTGAGAGTTTTGAAAAATGTAAAAGACCCAACCAAGGCGCATGATTAAAATGGTTAACATAAACTAGGCACATGAAAGTTTTCACAAAACGATTTTTAATTGTTGGATACTATGGCTATGTTGCTGATATGTGGTTGTCATTGATGTCAACACTATTAGCATTGATGATTCTAAAGGTTGTATATGTCGAGGATATTGAGAAAATTATAATAAATATGTTGCAGGGAGTCTGTGAAGCTGTGATGATCAGAATGGTGGATAGTTGTGTACATTGATATTAAGAAGTTGCACATTAAAGGGTTTATTGTTGAGCCTATCTAGTATGTTCTCCGAAATTTTTAGTGGTATGCATCAAGATTGGAGCGAGTTATGAGTTTCTGAGTGTTGACAAAACAAGGATAGACAACTAAGAGGGGGGGGGGGGTGAATCAATTGTTTCCAAAATCATACTTATTCAACATTAATCAACCTTAAATCTTAGATCTGATAATTAATAGTGCAAGCATAAATCAACAACACATCAGAGACACATGAACACCAAGATTTTATACGTGGAAACCCTGTTAGGGGAAAAACCATGGTGGATGTTAGTCCACAAGATTATACCCTGTTAGAAGTATAATGAAGAATGAAAAGGGAATGCACTTACTTTCAGGCGCATTGCCTAGAGCACACTGCTCAGAAGGAAGGCTCACTGACTTACATACAATAATTAGATTAAGTCCATCTGATGAATTTGAACTGAGAAAATAGCTTCTACAAAAGCCTGATTACAGTTCCGGTTAGGCACACAAAAACTTCTACACGCTCTTCCACACTCTGCTCAAACTTCTTCACACTATGCTCTTCTCTTGAATGATTTGACCTTTATTTACACATGTACACCTCTTGCACACACTGAGCATTGCCTCTAAATGAGGAAAAAAAACACTTATATATATCGCTACACGAATTTACATCCACTATTCAGTCGGCCTCAAATAAAGAATAAATTACAACTGTCGGCCTCAATACATGAATAAATTTCAATGTGCACCAACACAAGTCATTCGTAGCATAGTGAGGACCCAAACAAACACCTTCAAACACGCCAAACAATAAAATATTAATCCTCATGGATCAGCAACACGCTAACACCATCATGTCAGCCAAGAACATGAAAACTCGAGCACACATCGGAAAAATATTCGATCACGAACACTCCGATCAATGCAAACGCACAACAAGGATAGAGTATGATCTATACTCATTCATGAACATCACAGGTACATGCGCAACACATGAAATTACCAGAATTTCATCCTCTTCATCCAAGAACACCATCTACAGAAACTGAATAACTGTAGGCACACAAATCTTCATAACTTCCACAAATCTTGATGCGAACCTTTGAAATTTTTGGACAACATACTAGAAAGCTTCAGCAACAAACCCTTTGAAGCGCACCTTCAGATCTTCAACGTACAAAACTTTCCAACATTCTGACCTTCTCCTCATCACTGGCTGCTAGCAATATTATTTTTACAATTTTCTCAATATCCTCGACATATACAACCTTAAGCATCATTAATGCTAATAGTGTTGACATCAATGACAACCACATTTCAGAAATGCAACCACAACATCCAACACTGAGTTCCTACAATTATTCTGTTACTGTAGCAGGTGTTTCTGGAAGAAGAGAATGCAATTCTATTAAATTAAGTTGTTGTGTATGCTACTGTGATGTTCAATGATGTTTCTATATCATGCTATATCATTGTGGTACATCTGCATTCATCGATGTGCTCGTGTTCAAAGATTTTTCCTTTGTGTGTTCAATTTTTCATGTTCTTGGCCGACATGATGGTGGTATCGTGTTGTGGATCCTTATAGATTAATATTTTAATGTTTGGTGTGTTCGAGGATGTTGATTTAGGTCTTCATTATGTTGTGACCAACTTAGGTTGGTGCGCATTGAGATTTTTTCGTGAATTGGGCTGAGAGTTTGTAATTCATTTATTCTTTATTTGTGGTCGATAGAGTTGTTAATGTAAATTCATGTAGTGAATACATAAGAGCGATTGTTTCCTCATTTTTTATGTCTGCTCAATGAATGTATATGAAGTGTGAATACAAAATGTGCGAATAAAGATCAAATCATTCGATTTTAGAGCAGAGTGTGAAGAAGTGTTTATGTGCCTAACCGGAACTGTCATCAGGCTTTTGTAGAGGCTAATTTCTCAGTTCAACCTCATTAGATGGATTTAATCTAATTATTTTATGTAAGGCAGTGAGCCTTCCCTTCTGAGCAGCGAGCTCTAGGCAGTGTGCCTGAATGAATGTGCATTCCTTATTCATTTTTCATTATATTTCTAACAGGGTATAATTGTGCATTAACCTCCACCGTGTTTTTTCCCCTAATAGGGTTTCCACATATAAAATCTTGGTGTTCATGTGTTTCTAATGTATGTAGGTTAATAAGGTTGAATAAGTATTAAATTATGTGACAACTGATTCACCCCCCCCCTCTCAGTTGTTTATTCTTGTTTTTCCAACACTAATGGATGCACATAAATACATACAAGGTCTCTCAGAGAATCCCTTACAAGAGCTCGACATGGACGGGTTGGGAGTGACTACAAAAGCTAATCCTTTTTGCGAGATGCGTCCAATACCAAGACAAGCTAGCTCGATTAAATGATTCTTTTATGCCATTCTCAAGATCATAGTCAACCTCATTTTAGATCATACTGTAAAGGTTTCATCAGATCCAGGGCTAGTTCAAATATTTCTTCAAATTCTAGTTCAAATTTTTCCTTTGAAAACAGGCTTCGTCTAGTTGAGCGATTGAAATCTCAAATTTTTGCAATGCAGTTCACTCAAAGAAAGGTTGCTTTGAAGCGATTGAAACAAGAACAGATTAAGAAATATGAATGTTGCTTATCTTATTTATTTTTATCAGCCTTTGAAGGAGGATGAAATAGAACAAAACATGATCATTCAAATTATGTATTCTATGAAGCCACCTGTTGTGTACGAATTTGACTGAGAGTTTGATAAGATTTAGGAACTCATTGATAATCTTTTTCAAGAAAAAGCACTACCTCTAGAGCAGAAGGAAGAATTTATGAAATTTTTCAAGGAGAGGGTAACTGAATCTAAGAAGAAACAACGTCAGACAAGGGAGGCAAAACAAAAGAAATTAAAATACTCATCCAGATTTTTATTTTTTAAATTTCACATGATTATCATCCGAAAATGTTTATTACAAAACTTGTCTTTAGCTGTTATTCTAAACGTCTAAATATTGAAGAATATTGATCCAAATATTCAATCATACAACAGAATATCAGTTAAACAATAATGGGAAAATGTCTGATTATTGCAAAATATTTGAATTCAACAGAATTTAGCCTGCAAATATCTAGACACAAATCACGTCGGGTTCACCATTTTGTTGATGTTGAAAATGAAAACCTTGAATTCATAATTGAAAATCAATATGCATTCAACATCATATATCAATAGATTTTTTCCAAAATGAAAACAAAATGCGGAATTGAAATACTATTTCTAAGAAATCAAAATGAAAATAAAATGCATTCAAAAGGAAAATCACTCCATTGTTATCCTATCTACAAGATCTTGTCTTTGCTCTCAGATTTTTGCAGCAAAAGCACGAGAGGCTATGTAGAATGGATGTGATCAGAATGATATTTGAGTTCGTGATTGAAAGGTGAGGAGGAAGCATACTTTTATAGATGAATTCACGGGGTGAATCCAAGTTACGAGAGAGATGTGGGACAAATGATTGAAGTGAGAAAAATGCATGCAAATGGTGAATAAAATGAAATGGATAAATATATGAATATGTGCAATATTTTAATGTTTTAAGGAATTGGATAAATGAGATATGAAAAATGATTATGCAAATGATTAAAGTGAAATGGATTAATGATTTATGCAAATGAACAAATGATTATGGATACACAATATTTTAATGGTTTAAGGAATTGGATAAATGAGATATGAAAAATGATTATGCAAATGATTAAAGTGAAATGGATTAATCATTTATGCAAAAGAACGAATGAATATGAGATGAATATTTATAAAATGGTTATGCATGAAATATGAATATGAGATGAATTATATATAGAATGGATAATGGATTTATGAATATGGAAATATGATTTAATGTATGAAATGTGTAATGGATGTATTTAAATGATTATGGATTAATGAACTATACAAAGGGGTAAATGATTATGAAAATGGATTTAGTAAAATATGCAATGGATAAAAATGATTATGAGGAAATTTTTATGCATATACAATTAGTACTTTTTAGGTGTAATGATTGAATTAGCTGAATTAGGGAGAAAATAGCAAGATAAAGGAAAAACTAAAAAATTTAGGACAAACCGCTAGAAATAGGAACTAGATCTGAAAAGAGATCACATATAGGGTTTTCCACAGAAAATTTGATACCAAACTGACTAGACAAAGGTGCTAGCGCCCTAGACCAGAGGTGCAAGATTTTACCAATTTAAAAATATAGAAATCAACTACAGAGTTTGAGGATCTGAGGTTACACAGGTTCAAGTATGGAAGCAAACAATTTTTTAGAAATGCATGAAAACCTAATTTGTCTATGTGAAGAACACACATGCATAAAATGTTATGTTTTCAAAGCAATGCAATATTATCCAAATGATAATTTTTCATCATTTAAAATGTTGCAATTGACTAGATTTCTCCTAAAAATATAAAAAAATAAATACTTTTTCATCTTTTGAAATGGAAACACTATGCAATTCTTCACTTTTTTGATGTTTTTCACTAAAATATGCATGCATAAATGTCAAACTAAAGAAACCTAATATTGGAATTATTTCTCAATGAAAGAACTCACACCTAATCTCTAATCAAATCTAAAATTATGCAATTAGATTCACAATATTTTGCAATATTTTGTTTTTAATGTATGATAGACAAAGAATGTAAATGCATAGTTTTAGAAATGAAAAAATTCAAATCAACAAGATCTTCAAATAATCTAGGTTTTGAATCAATTTTTAAAATTTATGCTACAAAATCAAAAAATTGCAAGTGTAAGATATGTTATGCTCACCAAAATGTAGAGTAGGAAAAGTGATCCTAAATCCAACTAGATTAACTAAGATTAATTTCTTTTCACTTTGATTCCACATTCGAGTACAAATCAACTAGGGTTTGATGATTGGCTTGCTTCCACAAGGGAGAGACAATCTCCTAGGGTTTGTGTTCTCTTGAGTTGCAAAGATGACAAAACATATGTGTGTTTTAACAACCCTATTTGACATATAACACTAGATATGAAAATACATTTTATCACACAAACAAAAATCAAAATTAACAAAACAATTGTAGATCTGAAAGGGAGATACAAAAAGGAACTTGTGACTGAAATTTGATCCTAAATTATAAGGAAATGGGTGTGGGAACCCTAGACTAGAGAAGTTGCCTTTTTTTTAATTTGCAAATCTCAAATGTTGTGTTATAGTTTGCATTATGTTTCTTGTGATTGGCTCTTGATGAAACTTCTAGATCTGTCCTGCACACATGAAAAGGGGAGGAAAGGTTGTGTTGTATAGGGGTTTGCCTAAGTCAAACCCCATTTTCATGTTTCCACTTCCACGTACAACAAATGATGATGATCAAGAGGGTGTGCCCTAGGTCGAGCAAAAAACAAACAACAATAATACTTGACTAAAATAAAATGATAGATGATAATGTTACCTAGGTATGAAACCCATGATGAAGTGATGCCACACCACAAGTTGCCACAAATATTTAATAAAGGATGCCTTCATTTTTTGATAGAACTTCAAGAGGTTAGATCACAAAATACAATAGATTGTTGTAGATATCTTATAGAGGATAAATCATTTATCTTCATAATAATGAATTGATTGATCATAATAGCTCCTTGTTCATAATTTATTCCTTCTTCCCAACATCTTGCAAGCATGATCTTGATTGATGAAAGCACTATAATAATGCTACTAATTCTACCCTTGAATTTTCTTTGACTACATTTTAGGGTGCTCAATTGTGATTCTAAATTTATAGGATATCAAATGGTGAAAAATACTTGTATTTATATGCATTTCTTTAATTCTTGCTAAATTAATTACCGATCTAGAAGACAATTGAAATTGGATTTTTAAATGTTAAAATGACAACAATGAAATGTTTAAATTGGGACCAAAATAGGCTAGAAAAAGGCACTAGTGCCCTAGTCCAAACCTATTTTGGGGATTTTATGTTGTTAAATAAATATTAAATAATAATTCCTAAATTAATTCCGATTTTCTAAAGATGATCATAAAATGGGTATAAATTTAAGAGCACAATTAAGTCCAGGTACATAGGGAGGAGCTTAACCTAGTGTGAAATTGTCAAGGGTGACAATTTATGATGCTACAATTACCTTACTTACTAGTGGTTGAGCTAGCCCACACTTCAATACTCCTTATTATATTTTGAGTTTGGTGGCTACGAATCCCTCTGTGTTGATGTCCTCCTTTTGTCTTGGCTGATGATTTTCACAATATTTTCCACTCTTGGCAGTTATTATTTTCTACTACTTTTTCCTCTTGCAATATGCACCTTGACTTTGGTAGCTCCTCCTTGGAGATTTCAAAACATAGCTACAACTTCATATCGATATATTAGACTATCTTCAACTATTGCAATATTTTCTTCACATATCCTAGGATCTGATTTGGGTTTTGATCTCCTTTGTTGTGGTTATCTTGACTCCAAATGCAAATTTTAGAAATGTGATTTTTTTTTATTGAGATCTCACTTGGCAGAAATTCTACATGTAGTGACGCTTATCTAGGGTCTATTCTCCATCCTTTGAGGGATGACTTCCTCCAAATGGTGATCTTTCCTTGTGGGGAGTACCTCTTGATTGCACTATGCTACAACATGACCTAAGTACATTGGAGACTTAAAAAAGCATCCTGTATCTATAGCAAAATTTCATTAGATCTCCTTCAATCCTTATTACTTGTGCTTACCACAATCTACTACACCTCCTTATCGACTCAATCTCCTTTGATGGCTTTTGGTGGAATTTTTTGCTACAATATGACCTTTGCTTTGGTGGCTTACACCATCACCATCAATGAACTTGCATTCAACTTCCGTGACTTCAATCTTCTTTGGCAACAGATTCATCAAACTCTGCAACCTTGTAACTCTAACGATTCCTTGATCTTCTACAAACTTCAATTCAACCATTATATTCCTACTTTGATACCACTTGTAGGTGGACAAAGATGAGACAAAAACTCGATGTGCTTCTACACTACAAAAATATTTGTATTTATATTGTGTGTATAAATAGATTACACGTGCCTTTTTTATAGAGGTCTTTGAGATTACAAAGACAATTTTACATCTTAGGTCCATTAGTTTAAATATTTAATATTTTTCATTCTTATTCTTATTTTTAATTTTATTTAATAATTGTGTCTATTTTTATTTAATAATGGTGGTCGTAACATTGGGGTGGGAGAAATTACATATGTTAATATTCACACACGAGCCGTACTAATGGTGGATTTGTGGAAGTATTGAAGGCATTTTCGTGATCTCCTCAATTTCTTTTATTCATATCTTCTTGCTCGCAACCAAGTGATTTCATGACCTTTTGCCATCAATATTTTTGAGAGTGAAACATTGATTCATCCTTCTCTTGTGGATTATGGCTAGCTCATAATTACGGTCTTTTGATTTCTTATGTAAAGGTATGATAACTGAAACCCTCCATTGGAATCATTCTTGGATATAATATTATTGAATTAAGTATTTAGAGTGCATCATTTAGATCATGCTTTGGCTTTTAAATTTTGGAATGGGTTTGTTATTACCCGGTATAACTAAGGTTTGTTTTTTCCCCTAAATCATGATTTATAAACTCACAATGGAATGATGGGAGTACTATAAAATATGGTAACTTGAATATCTAAAAATCTAATGACCTTGCTCTAGAAACAAGTTAAATGACTTTGAATTTCCACATCTAAAAAACATTAATAGGTTTTGACAATATAGGGACTTGGAAACTTATGGTGTTTTGTACGAACAAGATTGTTGTGTCCTTATTAATTCACCTTGCAAAGTTTTTTTATCAATACAAACCTGTTCAAGATCCTTAAAGCCATTTTTAGGATGATAAAGGTTAAAATAATGTGTCATAAATATTCACGTGGATTTACCACATATAGGGATGTATCCCTTCCAATATTAAGTCCTTGTTGAACATCCCTTTGAATAGAGTCACAACACAAAAATAGTTCATTATCCCACATCATGAAACTTTAATTGGGATATGGACATATCTCTTTGCCCCTTAAAATTTTGCTAGCTCCCTTTCATTGTGTAACCCTCACAAAATTTGTATGCTTTCTTTTCCTCCACCTTTGTAGTAAATCAATCCTAATGAGGATACATCCCATCTACCTAAAATGTTTCCAAACCCCACAAAGGTCCTCAAAGTTCGAAGAATATATTGAAGCTCTTTAAATCCCTACCAAACAAGCCTTAGATAGTGTAGCGATATTTTATTGGATAAAGACATATTCCATGGATCTAAAAATTCCTATAGTATCCAAATAGCTCCTAATCTCCTAAAAAAAATGGTAAAGAGAATAATGGTGGAAATTTCACCCACATTAGGAAACATCCTATCCACCCGAAAATTCTTGTAAATTTTTAAAATTAATGATATCAAGTATGGATCATAATCCATTTTGCAGATGAATAATGTTTTTGGATTTGATTGTGTTGGTGTTTCTATTATCAACGTTTTGGATCACATTTTGTGATCCATTATTAGGATAGAATAGAGAGTTGGAGGAGAAGAAATATAAAGAACATGCATGGATGAAATTTTTTAGAAAATGTTTCATTTATGAGTTTTAGACTACATAGGCTTGAAATGATGGATATCTTTTCCCTATGCAATTTATTTATTTTATTGCATTAAACGGTTTGTAATGTTAATATCTTATTATGCATGAAAGTTACACATTGATCTTTAAAGTATGATGGATATTATATAGATCTCTTATCAAGTTCCTTCCTACATGGTATAAATATCTAGAATCAACAAGATGAAGTATGTATTCAAAGGATTTGTAGAAACCTAAAATAAACCACACTTGATTTTACCTTATCCTAGACATTAATTAAATAAACATTTATTATTTATTTTATTTATTTATTTGTCACCTTTTATCCCACCTTATTTTATCCATTAATCAAATAAATATCTATTATTTAATTAATTATTTTACCCAGGTTACCCTTATCCCTCACCTTTAATTAAATAAATTTGCATTTACTTAATTAAGTCTAGTCTTATCCCAAAATCCTCCAACTAAATCAATTAATTAATTAATTTAAGCTAATTAATCCTCATTACCTTTTCTTCCAATATTTAATTTCACTTTATCCCTCAATTCTCGTTCATTTAATCCTAGCCATTAAATTTATTTACATGGATCACAATATAAACTTGGCATCATGTGACACATATCCCTCCTAAATTTATCCTCTCATATGTGAGAGGATGTAAAAGTTAAACCTACTTTTTACGCATGTATCACTCATGTGATACTTGTCACATGACTACAACTTTGATCGAAACCCTAGTCCTAAATCAATCATAGCCATCCATTAAGTAATCCATCCAGGCCCTTGATTTCCTTCTTAAAAATTATATAAATGAGAGGCTTCTCATCCCATTTGGGCAATCTAATCTAGTCATAGCCTTCTACTGCTAATTTTTTTTATTGAATATCTTTTTATCATAGGTTTTTGCTATTGAATTTTCTATTTAATCCATCATCATATCCTCATGCTATCCATTTGATCTCTTATCATCTTAATCCTACTATCATGCTTCTAGTTTTATGAGAAACCACATTCCATGCATCAAAGGAGCACATCAAGAGATTTTTGGGTGCAACTCTTCTTCTAGTTCAATCAGAGTAGAAAAGAATGAACAAGGTAAAAGGTTCCATATTGATATTTGAATATTTATGTTATTTACCTTGTTCATTTTTGTTGTCTCCATTTTTTATCTCTCGATGGGACACCAGTCCTTGAATCTAACATTTTCATCAATTATTTTGAGTTTTTCATCGTAGGTTCTAGAATGATGCTTTTGACTATGTTTTAGTGCTTCCATTTTTAAAAAACACTTTTTATTTGCACCTTTTCTCTACAAATAGGTGCTTCTGCTCTATAAATTTTTACCTACACCTCTCAACACTTCTGCTTTGCAAATCCATGCTTCCATTTTGCTAATCAAATTTTTCGCTCTACAAATTAGTTCTACTATTTTTCCTTTTCTATCTTATTTTTAGTTTTGTTTCTTTGGATCTCTAGATATTTTTTGGTTTTATTTTATCTTTTAAAGCTCTTGGATAATATTTTTTTATCGATTAACCCCCTATTTTGCAAATATCTAACCCTTTCTTATAGATGTAGCTCCTCCTTGTATTATGCTTCCACCCTATATATTGACACTTTTTCCATACCTTTGTGCTTCTAATTCGAAGTTCACACTTTCACTCTATTGTAGTTCTTCCATTCTATCATCGCCCTTCTATTTTTTTATCACACTTTCACTTTGTAGTCACACTTCCACTTTGTAGTTGTGCTTTCATTCTATTGTCATACTTCCACTATATAGAATGGTGCTTCTGCTATTAAGGTGAGAATCTACTTTTGTGTTTTCATTTCCTACTATTTCTCTTCTTTTTTATTTTTTTGATAAAAAATGTTCATTTCCCCTTCACCTCCTATCATTGGGATGAGTGTCCCAATCCATACCACAAAATGGTCTACAATTTTATGGTTGTCTCAATGTTAACAATCATTTTCTATGATCACTTTGGTATCTAACCCCTTGTTGTGCAACTTGAAATCACTTGTCAAAGAAAAATTCATAAACTACTAGTACAACATCTTTTTTGCAGATCTACTTGTCTAAGAATTTATTTTTTCACCAATATAGGAACACTTATTTTCTAAGGGTTAAACAAATTTTTTACCATGTCTTTGGGTGAGTGGTGTGTATTCTCTCCTGTTGTACATTTGTGTGATCTTGAGGATAAAAATATCAATTAATCTCTTTTCTTTTTCTTTTCATTGTTATATCAAGGAAACCAACATATGCATTCTCTACCCTTGCACTTCAAGCAATCTTGGGTGACCAAAAACACTTGGATCATTCCTTTCAAGAGGCCTATGTAGGGATTTGGTCAACTTGGGGGGAAACCTCAAATCCCATGTTCTGGCATATTATAAAGAGTGAGGGGTGGATTGGAAGACACCCCTCTTGAAAGTGGAATTTTATTAATCTGGGCTAAGCCTCCAAGAACTTTATACCTTGGATAAGTGAACGTGGAGAGTGGGTTACCATCTCCTCCTACATGTTTGAAATTTTATTGAACATCCAGAATATTGAGAGGTGGGGTGAATCAGTATTCCACAAAACCATAATATCATCCACTTAAATATTATCACAATTATGACTGAATTAGCAAGAGAGAACATAAAAATAAGTCAATGCAACCATGCACATGAACACCAAGACTTTTACGTGGAAAACAAAAAATGGGAAAAACCACGGTGAGGGTTAACTCATAATATATTATATCTGGATACAAAATATTATGGGGCTCACTACTAGGACTCACTATCCTTAAAAAGGCTCACTACTTGAGTATAAAAGATGGCCAACTGCCAAGATACAATGATAGTGGCTCAATGCCAAAATATTGAACTGATAGGATACACCTTCAATGTGCAAGGTTTAGTTCCACTGAAGCGCAAAATAAGAAGAACTGCCTCACACAACAGACACTCAACAAAACTATACTGATCACAATTGATAAAGCATTTAGGCTCCGATCTTCTCCTTTGTTCACATTCACTTCTCCTTCTCTCTCTCA
Organism: Sequoiadendron giganteum; assembly: GCA_007115665.2. Lineage (NCBI taxonomy): Eukaryota > Viridiplantae > Streptophyta > Pinopsida > Cupressales > Cupressaceae > Sequoiadendron > Sequoiadendron giganteum. Next base: position 29,324,578 of record CM021107.1, on the reverse strand, counting down.
TACACACTTCATTCCCTTCCATCTTTCATCTTATATATATAAGTATATATTATCCATCAATTAGGTCGACCTAATTAGATGAACACAAAATAATCAAAACCTTTTTCATTGGCACCATATAAGATTTAAACATTTTATCCATGCAGTGCATTATACCAAGTCGGCTATCATCCATAAAACATAACTAGTCTTCATAATATATTGCATTCGTTGAGTCGGCCAAGACTAGAACATAATTCTCCAAATCAACAAATAATCCTCAAATAAAACACCTTCTGGATCTAAGAACACAAATTAATTTCCCATCATACTACCAACAAAGAAACTATCAACAAAACCGCAGCATAAGAATGTTCTCCTTAGTAGAATGTGGAGTCTCCCACATAGTATGGCAAACACAGAGCAATAGTAGGATATAGAGTTAAACTCTATTAGAGATAACTTTCTGCTCACACTAAAAGACATCTCAAGATCCAGGATATAGTTGTCTAAATGATTCAAGAACACATGGTTAAGAGATTAGAGTCATATTAGATCTTGTGGTGAATTCTAGACTCAAATACCAATACACTGATCCATCACAAAAGAGTATTACCGGTAGAGAACAACTTTCAATAAACCAAGCAGACTTCCCATATAGTTATCACCATGTTGAAATCAATGAAAACATAAGAACAACCAACACAACCATCCATACTTCATGCTCATGCTGCAAAGTTTCCAACAATCTCCCCCTTTGGCATTGATGGCAACATGCATGACAAAAACATTTTACAAAATACCGCAACTGAATACTCTGATTACTCCCCTTATCAAAATTGTTCTTCACAAAAATGTTTTCCCTATGTCTCTCTATCTCTTTATCTCTCCCCCTTTGACATCAATGAAAAAGGAAGGGGTTTGGTATATATGTAAATATGCATCAAAATGTAACCAGAAAGATATGAACACAACCTTGAATTAACCCAAAGAAGAACCTCTAAGACTCTCCAGGATAACCTTCCATGACGCTTTACCTTCTTCCCATGAACCTTTTGTACTAACAAGAGTCTTGTAAAATAGCTCAATTTTAGTTAAAGACTTTACACCATCTATTAAAGTATTGGGACTAAGATTAATCTCTGATAATTCACCAATACAACCAATAACATTCTAGAAACAAAAGTATGTCCAAGTTTAATCATGTCTCTAAGTGCCACAAATTTCTTGATAACATATGTCCTTCAATCCTGTAGAGAGAAGAATTTTTCCTGAAGCTCCACAATGTAGGACCACCTCTAATTATCCTTATCTTCTACTAACCTGTATGTATCTTCTTGAGTGTTCAACTGGGACTCACTCATCCTTATCTCATTTCTCATATCCAGTGTACTGCCAGACCAATCTAGGCAAAAAGAAAGTAGTTCCTGTGCCTCTTTTTCACAACCTTGTACACTCTCCAATTCCTTCATTACTTGATCATGTGCATTCACACATTTTACTTTGATATCTTCCAAATTTCCTTCATCATACCTAATTTTAGCAAACATTTCAAGTTCAAATATGTAGACCTTCAAAGAATTAATCATGCTATGGATATTCTCCACAATGGAAATAATGTTCTGTAATTCTTCCAATGTTCTCTAAATATTTATTCTTTCATGCTCATGTTTAAGCTCACTTTCTTTTTCACCTTCTTGCTTAACAACACTCTTCCTTTTCTTCGATGTTCCAGTCATGCTACCGGATGTACCTTCTACTTTGAGATCCTTAGGGATTTCCAAAAGAATTTTAGCATATTTATCTACTTCAGCCTCTAAAACTTCAGATATCCAATTCAGATATCCAAACTAACCTTGATTCAACTGCTTCCATGTGACAGAAATCTAGAGACACAAGAAAATTTATGCTTTTGTAGTATCTTTCCACAACACTTACTGGAATCCTAAACCTTTTGTTCATCTTCATTTGAAATGTTCCAAACAATTCAACAAGGGCGGACTCTTGCACATCCAAACTACCAAGATTTATCATTAAGTTCTTGATTTGATAGGAAATAGGCTTTGAATTTGAACATTATATCCTTCATATTATCGGTAATTCTCTAAAAAAAGAGTAAGCAAACAACCAAATTACCATTACCATACCAGAATGTATTCTTCTTACTCTTCTTGATCTCCTTTAAATTATTCAAAAGATGTATTCGAAGTAATTCACACAAGTCATATTCCATACCTCTTGTTACCATATCAACAACAGTATGTATCGCAATAGTAGAAACTGTAAGAGCATTGTTAGGGATACAAACTTTGTGACCAATGACCATAGCAGCATACCTTATTACCGAATCAAAAATCAATCTCTTTCCCTTTAGAACTCCCACCTGTAACCTCAAATATTTTTTTTTCATCCACAGCCTTCAGTATGGGAACTGGTCTGGAGGAACACAAACCAGTCACATCTCTCATAGCTTCAATCAAATGTGCCTCATCTATACATAGAAATTCATCATAAATTTTGCTCAACACTATTTGAATATACTTCTTCTCAAATTCAAACAAGGGAACTTTCCTCCAAACATACAACTATTTTGAGCAACTAATATTTTGCAGGCATCATGGCTCCCTTTCAATTCACTTTCCCAAAGCACGTTCAACTGAACTGACAACTTCTCTTCAATCTTACTATAAAAATATGCATAAATACCATATGTAGGAAACACTCTTGGAGGGGCGCAAGAGAATGCACCAAAAAACTCTTCCTACACATTCCTCAGATATCTCTTCAACCTAGCTTTATCCACAAAATTCACAACATTTGGATTATCCATAGCAATAAAAGTGAAAGATTATGCAAACAAGAATACCTCTGATAATACCAACAAGAAATGTATAGATATCTTGCTTTCGGAGCTCGCTTCAAATCCGTCTGTTATCTTCTTCAAACTCTAAATTGCCTTCTAAACTTCGTTTGCACACTTCTCCGAAAATAAATAAGCCTTTAAAATTATCTAAATTTATTCCTTTCATTATGAATGATTTTGCAATAAATTCTTCAACTTGCAAGCAGATTGCCTAAAAAATTATGTACACCTCCATTCTTTCAAATTATGCATACTTCATCCTTCGCACATGCCACTGAGAAAATATCTTAACTTTGTTACCACATTAAGTATACTTTTGTCATAATATGACACAAGTACCGATGAGGGGGTTTATTATATTTTCTAATGATTGCTCCCCCTTAGCCACTACTTTTATTTAGAGATCGATGAAAGTATCTGCACCGGAGGTCGGCACAGATAAGACTGATGATTCCTTTCTCCAAATCCTTTTCATTTCCTTTCTTGCTTCTTCTGGATCAAAGTTTTGAACATTCTTTTTCGTCGGATAGGTATTTTTCTTTCTTCCTCTGTTACTACCAGGGTGTTTCGGATTGCTGCACTTACAACAAACAATATTCTTCTTTCCTTTTTCCCTTTTATCCAATAGACTAAATTTATATCCATTCTTCTTGCTCTTAGAAAAATTTTCGAGGAATGATAGAGAATCATTCACTTTACATACCATTAAAGGATAAATACCTTTTAGCATCATATCATTTGACAGGAATTTTTTCAGAATTGCTTCTTCATTCCTTGATTTTTCTATTTTTGTACCGCATCTTCTTTCCAGTGGATTGCTTCACTTTAGAAATTTGACCTTCCTCAAACCCTAAACCAATCTTATCCATTTTCGGTCTTTGAGATAGATAATCAATTTCCTCAAGCATCATCGAACTTATCTTAAATTTGTCTTCAAAACTTCTTGCCTTTTCCAGATCAGATCTCAAGATTTTTGCTTCTTCTTCTAACTTTATGCTTTCATCCATCTTCCTTTGAATTTAAATTTCTTGATATTCTTCAGTTCTTTTCTTTTCATCCAATTGTTGCAACAGGCTAGAGATGATTTCTTCTCCTTCAGTCAGCAGATCGCATGCTTCCATACTTTTACTTTGCAACTTTCCAATATACTCATTTTCTTTTATCAACCTATCCTTCAAAACTTCCATTTCTTCTGAATATTTAGAAGAGACCACTTCTGAAGGAAAAAAATTCTCATACTCAAATTCTGGGACCTTCCTCAAGTTGTTAGGCTTCTTTCGAGGAACCAAGCTATGATACCAATTGTTGAACATTTGGAATACTGAGAGGGGAGGTGAATCAGTATTCCACAAAACCATAATAAAATCCACTTAAACATTATCACAATTCTAACTAAATCAATAAGAGAGAACATAAAAATAATTCAATACAACCATACACACGAACACCGGGATTTTTACGTGGAAAACTAAAAATGGGAAAAACCACGGTGAGGGTTAACTCACAATATATTATATTTGGATACAAAATATTATGAGGCTCACTACGAGGACTCACTATCCTTAAAAAGGCTCACTACCTGAGAACAAAAGATGGCTAGCCGCCAAGATACAATGAGAGTGGCTCACTACCAAACGATTGAACTGATAGGATACACCTTCAATGTATAGGGTTCAGTTCCACTGAAGCTCAAAATAAGAAGTACTGCCTCACATAGCAGTCACTCAAAAAAATTGTACTGATCACAACTGATAAATAATTTAGGCTCTGAACTTCTCCTTTGTTCGCATTCACTTCTCCTTCTCACTCTCATACACACTTCATTCTCTTATATCTTTTATCTTATATATACAAGTATATCTTATCCATCAATTAGGTCAACCTAATTAGATGAACACAAAATAATCAAAACCTTCTTCATTGAAACCATATAATATTTAAACATTTTATCCATGTAGTGCATTATACCAAGTCGACTATCATCCATAAAACATAACGAGTCTTCATAATATATTGCATTCATTGAGCTGACCAAGAATAGAACACAATTCTTCGAACCAACAAATAATCCTCAAAGCAAACACCTTCCGGATCTGAGAACACATTAATTTCCCATCATACTGTAGACACTAAAAAATGTCCTGAATGATATCCTACACTTGAATCAGGTATACTAACATCATTTCCTCTCAAACCCATTCTTTTTCGCTTAATTAATTGAATTAGCCTAGCTAATTAATTAATTGCATCATTTTCGTCTATTAACCTAATTCATAAAATTGGGTTAATTCCCCCCTTTTCACGCTAATATTTCATCTTATTAAATTAAATAAAATCAAACTATTTAATTTAATTCCCTAAGTCTTCTTATTTAATTAAATAACCTTATGTTATTTAATTAAATGTCATTTCATCTTCCCCCATTCATTAAATCATTTAATTTAATGAATATCACTTTATTCCTCTAAAAACCCCTAATTATGTAATTAAACCTTGTTTAATTAAGAATTAATCTAATTTTCCTTCAAAAGGGGAATATTCCCATGGAATATTCCTTACTCCCTTTTTTGCACAATTAAAACTTTGTTATAAATTACAAATTAATCTTTTTCCTCACCCACGAGAATATTCGAAAGGGAATATTCTCTCTCCTCCAATCATTTGAAAAAGGGATATTCTCATTTGGCTTCTTGAGCAAGCTAAACTTGTGACCTCTTGAGAAAGTTACCTTATGACCTGCGTGTGCAGGCCAAAAGTGTGTTTGTTTGGAACAAATGGGAACCCTTGATGAAATCTCATCTTGCATTCTCACCCATTGATGAGAATCCATGATTCATGCCTCCTATTTCCTCCATCCTTGACCATTAATAATCTTTTTTATCTCAACCCTTCATTTCTCATTTGCTCTCCTATAAATAGAACACTATTTGGAGATAAATGGATCCATCTTTCAATTGAAAACTTATGTCGTTGAATTCACTTACACTCACACTCATACTTTACTCACTTTTAACTTGTTTTAGTTTATCTTTAGTTGCATAATAGCTTTAAGCTTCCATTAATGGCTTCCATGCATCCATCTTAGCTTGTTTATAATTTAGGGTTTGAATCTTTTAGCTTAGAATTAGCTTAGATTAGCTTATGAATTGCATATTTAGATCATTTTTAGCATAAAATCATGTTAATCTAGCTTGCATCATGTCTAATTTAGCATAAATCGGGTTTTCATCACTTTATCACAATGGTTTCATTGATTCTCTTCCACAAAATTGATTAAAATAGGCTCACATATCACAAGATTGGGAAAGGGTCGTTGTTCCACATCAACACGACACCAATTCCAAAACGGGATAAGTTTCAAATGGGTTAGAGTAGGCATTTAACTGCTTTCATAGTTTGTAGTTTTCAGTTTCAATAAATGCTTAGTGTTGGTGTAATTAATTATTTAATTACACTTTATTAAGTTTACTTAGGTTTTACTTCGGTAATAATTAGTTTAAACTTAATTAATAAGTAAGCTTTATTTAGTTGAGTTGTTTTTAGGTCAACATTAGGGTTATGCATACATTGCTTTTATAAAGCAATTCATCTCATGTAATTTCTCAATTCTGAATAATATCAATTTGCACATCTTCATGCAAAACTTTTCTTTTTTATTGTTTTTCTCTTGTGGAAGGCTTTTTCTAGTTTGCATGTCTGATCTTGGTTTCTAACATGGTATCAGAGCCTTGATATGCAGCCCCTTCTCAGATTTTGGAGAAAATCATTGCAGAGTTCATTCGGGATTCCTCGAGGGTTTCATGCCTTGAGTTCATTTATGCAGATTTTTGGATCAAATCGAACATCTCCATTGGCTTCAGAGCGCTGGAAAAAGTCAAGATTGGCTTTTATTTTTCTGATTTTGGTCATCGTTGAAGAGATCTATGAGGGTTTCAAGTTTAGTGATTTTTTGTAAGCTCTGGGGGTGGCCAATTTTTCAGAGCATTTTGAGCACAAACGTAGGTCACCGTCGTGTTCCCAATGGCCAAAAACCATAGGAACGCTTGTCGTTTGGTCGATTTATGAGTACACGTTTCAAGGCACATTTTTAAAAAAAATTAATTTTTTTTTTTTTTTTGCGAAAAACATATGCTGCCAATGTTAATGGAACCCTCCACCGGGCGGCCACCCGACGGCCACCGGTCCACCACCACCACCGATGGCTCCCCCATCCAGCACCGCCAACCTCCTTCCAACCCTCACGGGCCCAGTCGACACTTGTCGCAGTCCTATGGGGGACCAGACGCTATGCGCCCAGCCCCCGACTACCCTAAGCCCCTACACAGTGGTCATATGGATGACCAGGGGCTCCGCCCCAGCCCCCTGCCCACTAGCCCCTGGTCATGCACAGGACTAGGGGCCGAAATTTTTTTAGACCCCTGGGCTACCTGTAGGCGTTATTGGCCAAATTGGAGTACCTTCACCAAATCAGACATAACTTTTGCGTACGAAGTCAATTTTTTGCAAACGAGATACCATTGGAAAGCTGATTCCGAGCCCATTTTACTGGTGGAGGTATTTTTTTCTGATTTTTCTCCAATTTTATTTTGCAGGTTCTTGAACTCAAATTTTGTTGTTTTCACTCTGGAGGGCATATCTTTTGACTCAGTGATCCTTTTTCCGCCATTTTCGCGGCATTGGAAAGCTGATTCAGTCCTATACACAGATCTGACGTCCATTTTTATCAGGGAGGCAGATGTGAACTTTATCTTGTGCATGCATTATGTTTTGTTTTCATGCTCTAGGTTTGCATTTTCTCTTGTTTATGCATGTTTTAGCATTCTCTCCTTTTGCAATCATTGGGTATTGTAATAAATGAACTGATATAAATTTCCATTAGAGGGGTTTCTTGCATAATAATCTGATTAGAGTGTAGTTGCACTTTGATCTCCATCTTGATTTTGATGGAAACTTGCATGGGTTGTATCTGGTTTCTTAGTTTCTTTTGGCCACATCTTGCTCTTGTTTGACACATATCATATTCACATTGGTTCACACTTTAGATTGAGAGCCTATGGTTATTGATCTGCATTGGGTCACATCTCAGTTTGAGGGCCACTAAATTTGTGGTTAATGTTCCAGAATCTTCATGGTACTTGCTCATATGGATCAGTTTTAGTCATAGTTTGGCATCAACATCGAGATACATGGCTTCCAGATTCTTTCATCATATAATTCCCTCTTATGAGGGGCATCATTTTATCTACTATTGCTTCATAGATTTCAAGGTTGTTCCTATTTGTGAGTTTTCCAATGTTCTGTGGCATCGGGTCTGTTGTTTCTTTTTCATGATTCCTTGAGTCAATCAGTGACTCTCATCTAGTTTCAGTAGTAAACAAAAGTATCTTTCCTTGCTTGTCGGATTCAGGTTCTAGTGTTACTCCACAGTGTTCTTTCAGTGCTTCTTTGCAACAAGTCATCTCATTGTAGGGGGGTTTTGTCCCACTTGGTTTCCTTCTCTACCTCATTCTTGCATTTGTACATGGGTACCTGATCAGGCCTTGTTGTCGGGACCCATTCATGCTTTCTTGCATTCATCTTAGTTTTAGGTGCATGCTTTTTTAGTCTCCTAAGTTGCACTTAAGGGAGGGTGTTGGTGTAATTAATTATTTAATTACACTTTATTAAGTTTACTTAGGTTTTACTTAGGTAATAATTAGTTTACTTAATTAATAAGTAAGCTTTATTTAGTTGAGTTGTTTTTAGGTCAACATTAAGGTTATGCATACATTGCTTTTATAAAGCAATTCATCTCATGTAATTTCTCAATTCTGAATAATATCAATTTGTACATCTCCATGCAAAGCTCTGCTTTTTTATTGTTTTTCTCTTGTGGAAGGATTTTTCTGGTTGGCATGTCTGATCTTGGTTTTTAACACTTAGTTTAAACTTTCAATTTGAATGATCTTGTTTGGAGGATTGAGTATTAGCAGCTATGTTATGTTTCAATTCATCATGGATCAGGCATAATTCGGCCCATGCTAACATCCTTGGTCTCACCCAACAAAGAGACTATCAACAAAACCGCAACATAAGAATGTTCTCCTTAGTAGAATGCATAGTCTCCCACATAGTATGCCAAACACAGAGAAATAGTAGGATACAAAGTTAAACTCTGTCAGAGATAAATTTTTGCTCACAACAAAAGATGTCTCAAAATCCAGGATATAGTTGTCTAAATGAGTCAAGAAAACATGGTTAAAAGATTAGAGTCATATCAGATCTTGTGGTGACTTCCAAACTCAAATACCAACACACTGAGCCATCACAAAAGAGTATTACCGGTAGAGAACAATTTCTGATAAACCAAGAATACTTCCCATATAGTTATCACCATGTTGACATCAATGACAACATAGGAACAACCAACACATCCATCCATACTTCATGCTCATGTTGCAAAGCTTCCAACACATTTCTCCCTTCCATCTATATATTTTTCCTCATGTACCCTTGAGGTATTTAGAGGACTCCCTAACAACCTTATTCATCCTAACTTAAGACCTTTCAATCATTGTTCCTTGTGGTGCACCATTGATGGGGAGAATTTTCTCACATGTATCTCCATGTGGTGAGATAGAATTTACTTTGGGAAAGGCTAGTCCTCCAAGGTAAGTGGTGTAAGGTGGTATGTGACCTTGAATTCCCTATCTATACATTCATGTGGTAGATGGTATTAGTGGGATGAATGTCACCATTCTAATTGAGTGGAGACAAAAGTGGTCATTGTGAGTCCATGAGGAATAACACTCAAACTTGAATAGTATAGGCTTGTGAAAGTATTTTATGTGTATTAGGGTGATCCCACGATACTGGTTTACACTTTTTGGCCAAACTAGACATTGAACTTATTTTTTTAAAATAAATCTTCACTTTCAAGCACCTATAGCTACTAAACCACGAGGAATTTGAAGATGATGCAAACTAGTGATTTGTGACATTTTGTCTATAGATTCTAAAAATATAATTTAAAAAAAAATTGGAATCAAATTACATTTATATTTCCATCTTCTTTGAAAACTAGTTTTTAACAGCAAACACCATTTTTAAAGAGTGATGTCCACTGTAAACAACATAACTTTTTTTCTATGAAGGATAAAGTTCTATTTTTTTTAATTTAGCTTTGTAACTACAATATCTAGCATGTTCATTTGGTTTCATAGTGTTTTATTGAATTTTTGTTCTTAGTTAAGTTTTGAAGTCAAACCAATTACAATTTAGACATAGGCAGACCATATACAACATAAAAAAAATTGTATGTATCGAAATTCAAATTTTTTTCGCTGGATCAAGGACATCAATACCTAGCACAAACATATTTTTAAAGATTTTTTTGATAATCTACTATTTTTTAATATGTGCAGAACAAAGAGCTTGATTTTTGGTAAAAATCTATGTTTAATTAAACTTAAAAAACATAATAAAACCAAAATATATTAAAATTGTATTTGATGGATAGCTCATTCTGAGGACTACCATCACCCAATTGGGTCTGTGAAGTTGCCTCCATTTTCATCATCAACTTTCAAGCCTGGAAAAACAAAATTTTGTAGTAAAATGAGAAAGGAGGGGGAGAAGGGAAAAAAAGGGGGTTTAAGCAAACCCCCCTTCGAGTGAATCCCCTAGACCCCTTTGAGTGAAGGGGGTTCTCTCAAACCCCCTTTTTTTGTAATTTTCCTTTGTTTTCATTAAAAAAAATGTGCCAAAAGGGGTTCGAACAAACCTAGCATCAAAAAGGGGTTCGCTCAAACTAGGGGGTTTGAGAACCCTTTTATGAGTTTGTGCGAACCTACATGTTCAAGCGAACCCCTAAAACTTGAATTTTTGTTTTTGGGAGCATTTTTGCAATTTTCCTCCATGAAGGGAATTTTTACAAACTAGTATTGTGGGATCACCCATTATTGTGTAAAAACAATGTATACACATCAATCTAATTAATCCTATCCCCTTTTTTATTCATTTACTTCCAAATCTATCCCCTAGTCAAGAAAAAGAACCTTCATCCAAATCCAGCCAATATTCCAATCTCTTCATCCACATCCATTTATCCAATTACCAATCCATCCAAATCATCCATACCCATCTATCGTCCTTCCAATATAATCTTTCATCCATCCAAATTGTCTAAATCCCTCCAAGACCATCCCTCATCCATTCAAATATTTCCAATCCAACCTCCTAGCCAACCTAATTGTTCATCCATTATCCTTAATCTTCTAAATCTTATCTGTATATCCAATTCCAATCCTTATCTAAGACATCACCTAATCCTAATCCAAAACCCATAAATAAACATCATGAGTTGGTTTGAAAAATGATTATTACTGTCACATGAAATTGCACATTTCTAAACTAAGTCTAGTATTCCAATGACACAATGGGACTGATCTTAGGTGTAGGAACCTTGATATTGATATCAAAGCTTTGAACAAGGCCAACTTCATTTTTAACCTAAATGCACCAATGTTGGTCCAATCTAACACCGAATAGCTATAAACTAATCCTACAACTAACAACCTGTAGAAGGAAAATGGAGAGAAATATAAATGTTGAAAGAGAAGGGGGTGGTGATGCACCTAAATTAGAATGATCACTCCCTCCCACTACAACACAATTGATCAATCAAAGTGCCAATAAATTTACACAACTCTTTGCTATACTAGTAGCTATAGGATTGTATGGAGGTTAGGGTTCAAGAAATAGTAAGAGGGAAATAAATATTTTGGAGTCAACTCCTATAAAAAATTTAACACATTTTACAAGCATAGGAAACATACAAAATAATCATACTAATGTGAAGAAAAATAATCTAAATAATACAGTAGAAGCGAGAGAAGGTAAGGTAACAATTTCATTCATCCAAAGTCATGGGGCATGATTATAGTTGTAGAAAATGTAAATAATACATGATGTATTTGCTAGAGAAACCAAAGAAGAACCCTTACAAAATGAACCTCAATCAAGATTTATCCTTAGACAAAACATCAAAACCTTAGAAACCCTAGAAACTTATAGAACAAAAGGAGAGAAGACACTTATCTAGCTCAATCCAATATGGAGGTGTGGGAAAAGTATTCCTAAAATATATATGGGACTATCTTAGTATTGACAATCTTGATGAGAAGTGCAAGAAAACCCCTACAAAATCTGCTACAAAATACAACCAAGGATGACCCTCTAATAGAAAATCATTGCAATTGTTGAAAGGGGCATGGGTGCTAGAGTGTGATAATGCAACTTTAAGGCTAGCTTGCATCAATAAATTTCACTATGAAGGGTGGATACACTCGAATAAAGGAGTTCCATGCATAATGAGAATGGGACCCGCCACACAAGTGTGCAATATTGAAAGAACTTAAGAAAAATTTGGCAAGGAATTAAGATAAAGGGCTTGATCGGTGAACAAGGAAATGGTTCAATGGAAAGATGAATCTTGAGACTTGATAATACAACTTAAGTGATATATAGTAGGCCAAGATGGTCAACTCAAAAATAGAAACTAGGGCATAAAAAGAAGCTAAAGGGTTTAGGGTTTGAGGAAATTTTGAGAAACCTTAGGACTGTGGCACTAAAACCCTCTAAATCTACACAGATCTGACACAATTCACATTGAATTTATCACATCAATTATCAATAGTGGAGATTTGTTAGCCCCGTATTTGAGTTAGTACAATTTTAAACTTTTACATTAAATCAATAAATTTTATCATGTGTTGAACCCTATTGTAGCAACCCAATTGGTGCAAGAATATTTAGCTACCCCAAAAGTCAAATTTTGTCCCAATTGAAAGCATTTGTTCTCCTATATTGTCACACAAGGTTAGTGTTGCATGTTTCTTCACTCATTTTGACCCTATTGAACCAAAAATAATTAACTTTGAAGAACAATTCAAGCTGGAATAAAATGGTTTTACAAGGTTTTTCCTAACATCATCAAAGACATTGAGACAAATATTTAGGGAAGAATAACTTAACATTTGGGAGATTTTAATTTCTCAAATTTTTGATGGGTAATTTACAAAGACAATTAAAAATGTGAGTTTTTAGATATTTGGAGAAAAAAGGATTAACGAGGTTCTTTCCAAAAAAATTATACACGATTTGGCTTGTTTTCACATGAAGACGTTCTCTCAATCAAAATTTATAAAATCCTTAAATTTCCATGTTTGGTTAATTACAACCGATGCAAAGTTGAAGCAAAGGAGTTCAAGGTTTTATTTTAATATTTAAAGCTTTAAAGGTTGTGAAACTCTTTGAAAATACTTTAGGCTTCAAATATTAAATAGGTTTCAAAAAATTAATGAGGTTAGAAAACCTCCATCTGGTCCCAAAAAGGTTGTCACAACCTTGTTCGAGCCCAACAAGGTTGTAACAACCTCTAAAAATGCTGATACATATTTTCGAAGCAAAAAGAAAAGTGAAACATAATTTATTCATCAAAAGTTTAGCGAGGTTTTTAAAGCTTTTTTAATATTCGAAATGATTGTGAGAACCATTCAAAAACTCGTCACTCTCTTCTTAATTTTTTTAAAAAATAAAAATTTCATGTGGGTTTCATTTCAGATGTATTAAAGAATTTAAAAACCCCTTTTGTCTTTGACTGAATGAAGAGGCATGGATAAAATGTGTGAACTATTTTAAATGAAAATTTTGTTAGATGTTGTAATAGTAAAAGCTATGTTAAACGTACTTGCAAGATATAAAAACCTAAGCATTCATGTGAACTATTTGATAGGAAACCTCAAAAAGATGTTCTCTTGGAATGTTCAATGGTTTGACAGGATCTGTATATAATGAATTTTCTAACTTTCAATCAAATTCTACGGCCTTTGACATCATCCCTTTTATTCGCACCAAATGGAAGTGATTTGAGTGTATAACACTATGATTTGTATACCATTAGTTTTACCCAAGCTTGCAGTGAAATAAGCGTAGAAACAAGTTGACGCATGGAAATGTTGCAAAGAGGTTTATTCCTCACTAAAGAGGGCGAAATCGATGCAAATGAAATCTACAATTCTTGAAAAGGGGAAAGCACAATAGAGTTGAGTCCAGGGTCAGGAATATGTGCTTAGATGCATTCTTCAGCAATAAGTTCAATATGGAAGGGAAGTTTATTAAAATCTCAAGTAGTGGGTTGGTGAATTTTTTTGTTAAAGTCATGGGTAAGACTTTTCCTGAACTGATGCAACATGAAAAGAAGATTAAGGAAATTATTGTAGAAGAAGAATTGAGCTTTGGAAGGGATTTGATTAAGAGCATTGCAAGAAATTATGGATAACAAGCTTAGTGGTTAGTATGCCTTCATATTATGGGACACATATGGGTTTTGAATGGATCTCACATAGCTTATGGTAGAAGAAATGGGTCTGAAGGTAAATTTTCATAGGAGGTCATGCTCCAAGATGAGTGCATTCTTTTGTAGTTAAAGCGAACTACATCATAATTCCTTTAACGTTTTTGAGATATTCTTTAGAGGGGAGATTTTCAAATGGAAACCAATGTCTAAGATATTCATGCATGTGGTTTCAAGACTCAGACTCACTAGGGAGATGGTTACATCTATTGAAGTGCCATTGTTCATAACATTACACCTCATTGATGCTTATGAAGAAAGACAAGAGCTTGTCAAGAAGTTGTTAAATAATAGTTGATTGTTGTGAATATAATGTTGACCCCTCCCTCGTAGATATATTAAAACTACAAGTGTTAAGATTGTTCTTTGGCAAAGATGTTTTCCCAAACTTAAGAGAAAGGAGGACATGATATTGGAATCTGTGAAGGTCCACATGGAATGGCTCTCTCATTAGCAGTAGTTGTTGTTGTTGCAGTTGTATGTACTATTTTGATTACCAAAGGAAAGGAAGAAGATTATAAAGGGAATAAAGGAACACTACCGGGTCATCTAGAGGATGGGATTCTTCACCTGGAAGATTAAAGCATCATGCTAGTTCTAATATTATCACATCATCCTCTAGTAACAAGGGATCAAAACCCAAGCAGTCATGGATTTTCAAATGACATTGACGCAGATTAAAATTTTTGATATTCTTTCCTTTGAAGATATTAAAAGTATAAAATTCCAGAGATCAAAGTTTTCCTAGAGGTACATGGAGCCATTCTTCGAAAAAATCATCGTGAGATGTGTTGTGAGAATTGGGATTGGTATTTCAAGGTTAGGACAAATTTGAATCATCTAGGGGTGGTTATTTAAAACAGTATTGTTGAAAAATACATCAAAGTCCACCAAAGCTAGAGGATAGAAATACACTTCAGGAATATGTCCATCCTAATTGTCATCAAAGAACGAAAACAGAGATGGAGAAGGCAATGGTAGGTGTCGAAGGTGTGAGAAGTTAAGATAACTAATTTTAAAAAATGAAAAATTGAAACCAGTAAAGGAATATATATAGCAAGAATGAAAGTTTTAATTGTTCCTGAGTATGACAGTCTCTTTCAGTAGGAGGCTAAAACAATTGTTGCTAAGCCTATTGTTAGTGGGTACCATAAGACAAATGAATCATCAAAATCTCAAAGGGAAAGGATATGATGGAACTCCAATGCCATACCTTGGTGAGACAAAGGTTGAAGTAGCTTTTTTTTGGAATGGAAGTCAAGGTGGAGGATTCTAAGGATAATGTATCTGTTAAAGTCCTTCCTCGGATGACCAAACAGGGAATGAATATTACTAATGAATAGTGCGGTGATGTGAAACACGAGTTAAAGTTGGATAATGGTTTATCTTTTACAGGTCCTACTTGAGACATGAATCCTAGAGATGATAAAGGAGCCATTGATTAAAATATATAGGAAGAATACATTAAGGCATATTATTATACAATATTTAAGAAACAATGGCAAGCAGAAGTAATGATTGCTTCTATGACATACGCAACTCCCTCTAAGCATTAGGTTGGAATGAAAGAAAAATGTGAGGAGGGAGATGATGAAGTAGTTCAATGAGAATAATCAAATAGCAATTATAGTTGTTCACCAAGCATCATTAGCAAATGAGATGGAAAGGAAACAAAAACTACAGAATGGACATCACTTGCTCCATTTTATCACTAATTCAAGATTTCATTCACAAAGAGAGCTTGAGTCATGTTTAAAAGGATATATATGATTAGAATTTGGAGGAAAACCATTGTCAATATCTACTATGGGATTTTTCAAAGTGACACATGATGTTTCTTACCTGACTTGTGCTAATTTGTTTAAGGCATTTGAGGTTCAAATACCTCTTATTGTTCACTTCTCTATTGTCATACATGAATGTGGGAGTCCAAACACTTTGAGAGTTACAAGGGGTTTTGTAGTCAAGTTTTATACAAGAGAAGGAAACTTTGATCTTGTTGGAAACTACATCCCTATGTTCTTTATTCATAGTGGCATGAAGTTTCCCGATGTCATTCATGCTCTCAAGCCCAACCCAAAGACTCATACTCAAGAGCCATGGTGTAACATGAATTTATGTTCACATGTTCTTGAAAGTTGTCACATGTTCACATATTTTTTTATTACTAGTGAATTTCATCGGATTTCAAGAATATTGAAGGTTTTGGAGTTCACACTTTCAATTTGATTAATAGAGATGGGAAAGGAACATATTGCAAACTTCATTAGAAATAGGTCTACTGGTGAATTCAAGTTTCTAATTGATGATGAAGTTGTAGTCATGGGAGGCACTAATCACAATCATGCTACAAAAGATTTATATGATGTTATAGCTTCTGAAAACTACCCTGAATGGAAGCTATATATTCAAATCATGGGTCCACTTGTTGAAGATACATTTTATTTTGATTCTCTTGATGACCCAAAAACACGACTACAAGATCTATTTCCTTTGTAGCTAAATTGGAAGGATGATTTTGAACAAAAATATTGGTAATTTATTTTACGAGTGAGAATCTGGCATTCTTCCCTAGAGTAATTGTACCTAGCATCTATTATATACATGATAAATTGCACCCAAGTGCTCACATCACAACAATCATCATGAAGGTTTCATGAATTTAATGCATAGAGATGTAGAGGTTTCTTGACCTGATGACAAGTTAGTTTAAATGAAGAGTCACACCTCATAGCGGTAATAATTGAATTGAAGATTTTTATTGTAAAAATAAATAAATAGTTTATAAGCAGAGGAACCAGACAAATCCTTTCAAACAAATTGAAGACTTTATCAATTGGTTACAAGGAGCATTAGAGGAAGAAGGTGAAGAAGCAGTCTTGTAACTCTTCTAAATCTAATCATTTAATATTATAATTTCAAGGGAAAAATCTTGGCATTCCTATCCAAAGGGATTTAATTATGAGTAAATTTTCATTATGGACTTTTCTTTGGCAGATTTAGTCAAGGATTTTGTATAGGGGAAAGAGGGAGTCTTTGTGCTCCTTTCATTTTAATTAGCATGCTTTTCATTCTTATGTCAATAATTTCTTCTTGGAAGTTGGTTTCTCTATTTCTTAATCAAATTATTTGTGTCCATAACCTCTTTACTTGCTCTTGGAGGGTAGATGATTTGGAATTTTATTTTCTTCCGTAGTTGTCATCTTTTCTTTTTTGTTTTCTTTCAAGGAATCTCTACTACATTCTTTGTTCATAGTTAGATTTCTTCTTTGTTTTTCCTTTTCTTGCCTTTTGTAATTTTTGATTAAAATTAATTAAAAATCTAAAATTACATCATATGAGGGAGTTTCCCCTCTCAAATGTAGAGGAGAATCATTAATTTTATAATTATTTCTCCATTTTTGGTGCATATTTTCATTGCCTATCGGACGAGTCTGGTAATATTCGCAACAACAAAATTGTTTACCAACAAGAGTGTATGGTGGAAGGCACATAGTAACTACATTTTGGCAACTTCTACCAGATGTTTTTCTACTAAACATAAGAACCAAAATCCTTAAGAAATAAATTATAAATAGGAGTCACAAGGGAAAACAAAATTGAATTGATCTTGTCTCAAAATACAAAATACAAAAACAAACATGTGCAAAAGAACTTGAGGAAAAAACAATAAAACCCTAGATCATGCATTTCCCTAATGGAAATATAGAGTGTGCAAGGCAACTCTTGAAAAACAAAAAAGTTATGGTACATGAATCCTTGCAATTCACCTCAAAATAAAGACTTGATGTATATCACATTGACTAGGATAGGAAGAGCATCACCATTGAACCTAGATAGATTAAATTTATTGGCCTCTTTGAAACTAGTGATGATATAAGTACCACTGGACATATGACATCAATTTTTTTATGTCTACCAGCCTTGGCTTTTCCTGCATCCCATTTAAAGACCAAGTTTCCTTCCTTGAACACTTTGTTGATACCATTCCTATCAAAGGTTCTCTTTACCAATTATTGATGAGTCTCAAGGGTCTACATGGCCTTGTTCATGTTCCAAATCTATTAGCTTAGCCCGCATAATGGTCATTGCATCATGTTTTTATGTTTATAGTTGATTTACTTGCTCAAGAGATGGAAACTCTAAAGATAGAGTAATTATTGCTTCTCTTCCATAGAGTAGCATGAAAAGGGAATCATCAATAGCTCTCTTTGAAGTAATCCTATCAGCCCAAAGGGTTGTTTTTAGCTTACTGTGCGAAGACCTCTAATTGTCTTAATGATCCTCTTGAATATCTTGATGAGGATTTTCTTGGTGGACTCAGCCAATCCATTACCTTATGGGATAATTATATGAGGTATTCAAATATATGCCATTTTAACTTCTCAATCACTGATTTGGGCTCCAATAAATACTTTGGCATTGTCAGAGATGATGGTGAAAGGGATACCAAACTTGGTTACAATTCCATCTATTAATTTAAGGACTAAGGCCTCAGTAGCATCCCTCAATTCCACATCCTCTTTCCATGTGGTGAAGTAATCTATAGCTACCAAAATCCACCCATGATTAGCACTAGATGGTGGGTTTATTAGAACAATGAAGTCTAAACCATTATGCAAATGGGTGATCAACTTGAATGTGGTGAAGAGGAAGGGAAGCTAGCTTGTTCTTTCTAGAAAAGAAAGCACACTATTTATAAATTCTCACCCACTTATGGGAATCCGTAAAAATATTTGGCCAATAGTAACCAACTCTCATGATCTTAATAGTAGTGATCCTTGTAGAGAAATGGCCACCTAAAGAGCCCTCATCAACTCTTTAAGTACTTTTCTAACATAATTTTTTTATGCATATCAACAACACCCCATTGTAGTCTATCTTAAGTAGTATGTCATCCATTAAGAAAAATGCATGATGGATTGAAGTATCAAATATATTCTCTTAGTACTATCCAAACATAGAGGATATCTTCCCTCTATAAATTAGGTCATGTCATTCATCCAACTATTTTAGGTATCATGGTCACTATCAACTAATTGATCATTTTGTCTACAGTAGGGTAGTTTCTTCATTATCTTAGACAAGTTGTTCACATAGTCAGGTTTGCCTCTCACAATATTGGTGAACTTGATGTCAACATCATATTCCATCACCTGGGTGATCTAGCCAACTATTTCTCACTGATGTCCATTTTTAAAAGGAACTCACTAGTAGGAGGAGCCATCAACTAAATTTTTTTGTTGGAAAGGATATGTCTGAATTTCTTTAGGGCCGTAAAAATAGTAAAGAATTATTTCTCCATAAAATTATATTTAATCTCATAGTCCTTAAGCCCTTCACTAAAGAAAGTAATATGCTACTCCAAGTTATATTTATTTAGTTGTGTAAGGACAATCGATATGCTTGTTTCTCCTCCATAAGTGTTATGAATATATTTTTAACATGTTTATTATCCTTTAGGTCCTATATTATAATGATCTTCATTTCATGTTTTATGATTTTGGTAGTATATCATATAAATAATTTCTCTTAGGAGTGTGCATCTTCCACTTGGTGACCCTCTTACTCCTATGATAAAAAATCTTCATTCCTATAGACTATGGAAACCTAACATATTTATGTGCATCTCAACATTCTATCAAGAATTTTCTATTTACAACATTGGATTCAGGGAGCTCATTGTGATAGTAGGAATGAAATGAAATTACTAGATTTATATTGAAGTCATTTCCTCCCTTCTATAGCGATGGCTCAATTTATCATTCTAATCACATTCATGATGTTGTAAAATTATTCAACACTCATCAAAATCTCATCACGATGAAGAGGCTTTGTATAAAAAGCATGCATGATTGTAACTCATGATTTGACAAGGTATGGAAAATGCATCTAGTCAACATTTGATTAGCTCTAGATTTATATTTTTATAGTTTTTAAGAGCTTTAAATTTTTAAATTGTTGTCATGATTCAACTAAATTAGGATATAAAAAAAAAATTGAGTCATATGATTTAACTAAATTAGACATGATATATATCTTATAAAATCCAGTAAATCACCTCCTACCCTTATAACAAAAGAAAATGTTGAGCTTACCACCCACCTCCTACTAATTTTATCAATTCTAATGAGATATCTAAGGTGAAAATGTTAATAGGGAATCTTTTCCATGAGTTAAGTAATAAGTTAAAAAAATTAGTGTAAAGAAAAAACTAATCAAATTTCCTAGCTTTCCTCATTCAAAAAAAAATCTCAACCATCTTGAAATGCATGCCTCCCAAGTTCCTATGGTTTCTAAATAAAAAATTGGGTCAACAAAGGTTTGGGATCAATTTTTCTATCAACTTGATATTAAGGAGGGTCATAATCAAGACTCAAATGCCAAATTATCATTAAGAATAAGGAGGTTGCACTATTGTTTATTCAATATTTTCATTATATCATGAGTATCATATGCATGAGGAAATTCTAAAACCATATACAACATTAAGCCTTTTAAAATTAATCCCATTTGAAGAAATTTCTCATGGCATTGATGAGAAGAATGAAAGTGGAACATAGTTTTCATGTGAGTTAAAATTATAGTTATATAACTGTAAAGTAAATCATGAAACAATGTCATGAAAATGTATAAACATATCAAAAAAAAATTATGCAGATGATAGATATCATTGATTCTTCACCATTTTGTAAGGAAAAGAGTGATATTGTGCCTCATCTTATTTTTAAATGTGGACCCCCCTTATATTTCCAATTACAAAAATAAACCCCACACCTTTTACAAAATTAGTTTTAAGCTATTAAGCCTTCATACACCCTTTTTACATATTTTATGGTGTTAATAATCCAAGGGGTTTACACCAACACCAATAAATTCCAAAATAATAACTTTCACATTAAACTAATATATTAACAAACTTCCTTTTAAAGTTATTTTGAGAAATAAATAAAATATTAAAATGTAAATCTTCAATTATAAATATCTACTCACCAAACATCCTCATACGATTGATAGTGACATCCAATAATTCCATGAACACATCTTGCATGGCATTCAAACCTTGACCATAGAAACACATATTTGATTATCAATATAATCCTTTCCCAATTTATATGATGATCAATTCCTACATCCTTACTATGATGAAATACATACAAAAATTATCACTAGATTTTTAATGCTAAGGGTTGTTGGGTATAGTATGATATTGGCTACAACAATTTAGCATTATTTTCTTCTCACACACAAGCAACACATGATAAATCAACAAACAATATTTTGATCTAAGCCTTTACAATTACATAAGCATCATTGTCACCACTTCATAGCAACAAAAACCAATTTAAACAAAACAAATCTACAACACTCAATTCTCCATGGGAAGCATAAACAAATCTACTTCTGGAAACACTCAAATATCCTTTGTAATAAATATCAACTAAAATTACCAACATGAAATGTGATTTGGATTGCATTCATGAGTTGTCTTTGCATTCAACTTCAGATGCAAAAAACTATGACATGCTCTTATACCATATTAAATTTGGTAGAGAAAATGCATAGGTTACACCTTTGCACAACATAATTTAATAAAATGATATATTAATGTTCATTGGGATAATTTTTACAGTGTGGCTTTATAAAGCCTTATTTTCTCATAACATCCCAAAACTACTTTCAACTACCTCCCAACTAATATTCTAACTTGATTTAAACTAACATTTATTTAACATCTACATGATATCATTTATTAATTTAATCTAACTAAACTATATACTAAATGATGGAATATAAAATCAAAATAATACTTGAGAATAATGAGTCACTTTGAAGGAGTAAACTTTCAAATATCTCCAATAAAAAACAATTTGCAATATGATGATAATAAACTAACCACTAGCTGTTATATATATCTTACTTATGACTTGGATGTCACCCAATAGACTTAGATACATAAATATAACACCTACGATGACCTAATTATCTAAATGAGAATATAATAATAATCATATAACTTATTTATCTGCCTACTTATTTATGTGTCCTTAGATCTATATAATAATTTAGATCATTGTTAAAAATGATATCTATATAAAAAGTAAAATAACTATTGAAGTACAAGTTCAAGTAAATAACTTTTATTTTTAAAAAAAAATTTAATAGTTTCTATGACTTATTGTTGGCAAATAAAATAGTCCTTCAATTAAAAAATAAATAAACAATCTCTAAACTAAAATAAAATAAGTAATGTTTAAAGCAAAATAAGAAAGTTGAAATAAATAATGTTTTTGTTTTTAATTTATTTTTATCTATCCACAAGTATCTATTTATGCATTCATATTATATGGATTAATTTAGATAGATTAAAAAATGAAAGAAACCTATACAATTGTACAAATTTCAATTATATTAACCATAACAGCTATATGTGTGTGTGTCTTTTACTTTCTTTTTATCCATCCACAAGTATCTATTTATGTGTTCATATTATATGGATTAATTTGGATAGATTAAAAAATGAAAGAAACTTATAAAATTATACAGATTTTATTTAAATTAATCATAACAATTATAACTGTTTATATATATATAATCAATATAGATATCTTAAATATATTTATTTAAAAAAATCTTTAAAACATTTATAAAATAAATTTAATATAAATACATCAAAATTAATATATGTTAGCATCTTTTTAATAGATATATAACAGATATTTAGTAAATTTGATCTCGTACTTAACCAAAAAATTATAAGAAATTCAAACTTTTGAATCCACCTACACTAAATATTGATTTAAATTATAAAAAACATATGTAAAATAATATTTTTGTATATGTTGGAATTTCTCCCAACTCCTGTGTGTTTTTTCAGTCCTTCTCGCGATACTGCAACCCATCCAGTTCCTGTGCGCAGTGGTGCAGTGTCTACCACCTTACTGCAGTCTACCTTCCTGTCACCCACGGTTATGTGGTCTCCCCGCTATATCGTCGCTCTCCTTCCTTCCTCTAGCAGTTGCACAGCTATACCGCAGACCCGCGGTCTGCCTTCTCCCTCCTTGTGGTAGTGTGGTCTCACCCGGCTTCACCACGATACCGCCAACTCTTTGATCTTCGTCCGCAGTGGTGCGATTTCCCCGTCTTACCGCTAGCTTCTCTCTCCTTCCTCTCGGTTGTGCGGTCTCTCGCGGCTTCACCGTAGTACCGCATGTGTGCTCGACGTCACTTGTGGTGGAGCGGTACCCCGTGGTACCGTTGGGCCTTCTCTCTCTATGCGCGGTAGTGCGGTTTTTGACCTTTCTTGCGGCATTTTAAGTGGATGTCTTGCTGGCATCTTTCAATTTTGATTGGACAATGCAAGGACAATTTTAAATGTGATTGAACGTTTATTCTGGCATATCTTTAATGCCTTTTAATTTTTGTAATTAAAAGCTTTTATTGCTTGATGCCGTGTAAGCTCTTTATATGTAGTGAAGTTGTTAAACTATACAGATAGAGTGCTTTGAAGAAGCAAAAATTGTAAGTTGCTCTATGAGAAAATTTTATGAATAAGATAATATAATTTATGTGTCTTTTTTGTGTCTATTTCTTTTTAGTCCTCTGCCTTTTTTCTTCACGTGGTATCAGAGCATGTTCTTCATAACTAGTGTTGTCTTAAAGTGTATGTGAAAGTATGGCTGCAAGCACAAGCTTGAAAAATCCTCAAATCCCACAGTTAAATGGGAAGAACTATGATTACTAGGCAATTTACAATGAGAGCATTATTTTTCTCACAAGACTTATGGGAGTTAGTGGAGAATGGATTTCTAGAGCCAGCTGATGCAGCAACATTCAATTCCTTGACACAAGTAGAAAAGGACTTACTGAAAGACAATAAAAAGAAGGATTCAAAAGCTCTCTTCTTTATTCTACAAGGAGTGCATGAGAGCATTTTTCCAAGAATTTCAGCAACAACCAAGTCCAGGCAAGCATGGGATATACTTCAAACAACTTATCAAGGAATGGAGAAAGTTAAAACAGCTAAGTTACAAATACTGAGAAGGGAGTTTGAGACTATGTATATGAAGGACGATGAATCAGTAGATTCATTCTTTACCCATATTATTGGACTGGTAAACCAGATTAGATCACATGGTGAGACACTTGAAGATGTCAAAGTTGTTGAGAAAATATTAAGAAGTTTACTCACAAGATTTGAAACAATTGTTGTAACCATAGAGGAAACAAAGGACCTCACCCAGTATTTTGTTGATGAGATTTTTGCTTCACTCATTTCCCACGATCACAGGCTGAGAAGAACAACAAATATGTCATTGGAGCATGCTTTCAAGTCACAAGCCTCAATAAACCAAGGAAGAGGCAGAGGAAGATCAATTTTCAGAGGTAGAGGAAGAAATTTTTACAGAGATGGAAGAAGCAGCCCGACAAGTTCAAGTGGAAGAGGCAGTAGCCAAAATCCATCTCAGAATCAACCTCAAGGTCAAAGGTACGATAAGTCTCAAGTCCAATGCCACTATTGTAAAAAATTTGGACATTATATGAATGAGTGTAGGAAGAAACAATATGATTTTGGTAAACAAAATGCAAATTTTACAAAAGAGAGTCAAGACCAAAAACCAAATAATAGTACAATGTTTTTGGCTTGTAATGTTGCACAAGCAAGTGAAAAAGATGTTTGGTTTTTAGACTCAGGCTATAGCAACCATATGACAGGAAATTTAGAAATGTTCTCAAGTTTAGATGAAAACGTTAAGTCTGATGTCACCTTGGGTGATGACAAAAAAGTGTCAGTAAAAGGAAAGGGAAATTTCAACATTCTAACCAGACAAGGGGAGAAAAAGTATATTTCAGATGTGTATTTTGTGCCAATTCTAAAACACAATTTAATGAGTGTCGGTCAGCTAGTTCAAAAGGGATATAGGGTAACTTTCAAGAATGGACTGGGCACAATCTTAGACAAATAGCCAAGTAAT
Source organism: Sequoiadendron giganteum (assembly GCA_007115665.2). Classification (NCBI taxonomy): domain Eukaryota; kingdom Viridiplantae; phylum Streptophyta; class Pinopsida; order Cupressales; family Cupressaceae; genus Sequoiadendron; species Sequoiadendron giganteum. The sequence goes on along the minus strand of CM021107.1, from coordinate 29,299,365 downwards.
CAGCTCATTGCTAAGGTCAATATGACAAATAATAGAATGTTTCCCTTGAAAATTCAGCCAGATTTGAGTACAAATTATGCACAAGCACAAGAAATTACAACTAGCATGCAGACTGTTTTTCAAGTAGAAGTAAAAGATGAAAACTGGCTATGGCATTTGAGGTTTGGTCATTTAAATTTTGGAGGTTTAAATTTTCTTCATAGGAAAGGTATGGTCAATGGATTACCTCTAATTGAAAAACCTGAGAGAGTTTGTGAAGGATGCATTTTAGGAAAACAGCATAGGGAATCATTCCCAACAGGGAAGTCAACTAGAGCAAAAGCCCCTTTGGAGATTGTTCATTTAGGCTTGTGTGGGCCAATGCAAACACCTTCAATAGGTGGTAGTGTTTATTTCTTGACTTTTATTAATGACTATTCAAGGAAGACATGGATTTTTTTTTTAAAGCATAAGAGTGAAGTGTTTGATTTCTTTCGTCAGTTCAAGTTTCTTGCTAAAGAATAGAGTGGTCATTACATTAAAGTGCTGAGGACGGATAGAGGAGGAGAATATATTTCAAAAGATTTTTTAAATTTTTGCAGAGATCATGGCATTCATAAGAAGTTTACTACCATATATACACCTCAATAGAATGGGGTAGTTGAAAGGAAAAATAGAACAATCATGGAAATGGCTAGAAGTATGCTGAGAGCCAAAAATTTGTCAAATGAATTTTGGGCTGAAGCTATTGTGTGCAGCATATATAATGAATAGGTGCCCAACAAAAAGTGTTATGAACATTGTTCTTGAAGAAGCATGGACTGACAGAAAACATAATGTCTTGCATATGAGAGTTTTTGGATGTGTTGCATACGCACATATACTTGATGAATTGAGAAGAAAATTAGACAATAAAGGAGAGAAATGTATATTTGTTGGATATAGTGATGAATCCAAGGCATACAAGCTTTATAATCCAATAACTAAGAAAGTCATAATCAACAGAGATGTACAGTTTGTTGAAGATGAAGCATGGGATGGAAGTAAAGAAAGTACTGTTAATATATCTGTAAGTATCCCTCAAGAGGAAAATGAAATCTCTATTCCAAAAAATATTCCTACTAATGTGACCTCTTCTATGCCAATTCAAGTTCAGGAAAGTGGTCGACAAGTGACACCATCATCCAATGTAAGAGCAGCAACAAGAGGACTGCAAATGCCATCTACAGCAAGAACCACTGGCGCAGGACCATCTAGTCCACATTCTGCAAATTCAAGTGATTTATCAAATCCAACACTAGCAAGCATGAAAAGACAAAAAATCAGAAACATAAGGGATATCTACAAGCAAAATGAACGTGAAAATAATTCAGAATAGTTTACACTTTTTGCATTTTATTCTCGGGCTGAAGATCCAATTCACTTTGAAGATTCAATTAAAGAAGATAAATGGATATGTGCAATGGATGAAGAGATTGATGCAAATGAAAATAATCAGACATGGGAGTTGATGAGACCTCCAAAAGATAAGGATGTAATAGGAGTCAAATGGGTTTACAAAACCAAGCTAAATGCAAATGGTGAGGTATAGAAGCATAAAGCAAGATTAGTTGCAAAAGGTTATTCACAACAGCCAGGAATTGATTATATTGAGACTTTTGCACCAGTAGCTTGTCTTAATACAGTAAGAATGATACTCTCCATAGCAGCACAAAACAAATGGTTATTTCATCAAATGGATGTGAAATCAACATTTTTAAATGGCTATCTTGAAGAGGAATTTTATGTTGAACAACCACCTGGGTATGAGATATTGGGCCAGGAAGACAAAGTATACAAGCTGAAGAAAGTGTTGTATGGTCTTAAGCAAGTTCCAAGAGCTTGGTATAGCAGGATTGACAGTTATCTTATATAGAATGGCTTCATCAGATGTAGCAGCGAGCCTACATTGTATACCAAAATGAATGAAAAAGGTGAAATCCTGATTGTATGCTTGTATGTTGATGATTTAATATTCACTGGTGATCTAACAGTTGATTTGTTTAAAGGAGCTATGATGAAAGAATTCGAAATGATAGACTTGGGTCTCATAAAATACTTTTTAGGCATTGAAGTAAATCAAGATGAAAATGGTATTTTTTTTTTCTCAAGCAAAGTATGCAAGTGATGTTTTGAAAAGATTTAATATGTCAAATTATAAATCTGCACCCACTCCTATAGTGACTGGATTGAAGCTAAGTAAAGAGGATATAGGTTCAAATGTTGATTCAACCCTATATAAACAACTAGTTGGTACTCTTATGTATTTGACAGCCACAAGGCCAGACATAATGTATGTTGTAAGTTTAATTTCCAGATTTATGGAAACTCCTAAAGACACACATTGGAAAGCTGGGAAAAGAATTTTGAGATATATAAGTGGAACAAGGAATTATTGGATTCAGTATTCAAGATCAGATGAATTCAAATTGACTGGATACATGGACAGTGACTATGTTGGGAGTATTGATGACATAAAAAGAACGTCTGGTTATGTTTTTTATTTTGGCACAGGTGTAGTTTCATGGGCTTCGAGAAAGCAACCAATTGTTACTCTTTCATTAGCGGAAGCAGAATATGTTGTAGAAATAAGTGCTTCTTGCCAGGCAGTTTGGATGAGGAGAGTTCTGAAAGAACTTCAAATAGAACAAGTGGACGCAACAAAAATATTTTGTGATAATAATTATGTGATTGCATTATCCAAGAATCTAGTTTTTCACAAAAGGACCAAACACATTGATACTCGTTATCATTTTATCAAAGAACTAATCAACAATGGAGAAATCTCTTTAGAGTTTTGCAAGTTTGAGGATCAAGTTGCAAACATTTTCACAAAGGCACTGGGAAGAGACAATTTTCTTTATCAGAGAGAGCGACTGGGTATTAAAGAAGGCAGGAGTTGTGATCAAGGGGGAGTGTTGCAATTTCTCTCAACTCCTACATTTTTTTCAGTCCTTCCTGTAATACCATGACCCATCCAGTTCCTGTGCGCGGTGGCGCGGCGTCTACCTTACTGTCACCCGCGGTTATGCGATCTCCCCACCATACCACCGCTCTCCTTCCTTCTTCTCACGGTTGCACAGCTATACCGTGGCCTTGCGGTCTACCTTCTCCCTCCTTGCGGTAGTGCGGTCTCACCCAGCTTCACCATGGTACCGCCAGCTCTTCAATCTTCGTTCGCAGTGGTGCGGTTTCCCTATCTTACCGCTAGCTTCTCTCTCCTTCCTCTCGGTTCTGCGGTCTCTCGTGGCTTCACCACGGTACCGCAGGTGTGCTCGGTGTCGCTTGTGGTAGAGCAGTACCCCGCAGTATCGTTGGGCCTTCTCTCTCTATGCACGGTAGTGCAGTTTTTGGCCTTTCTGGCGGCATGTTAAGTGGATGTCTTGGTGGCATCTTTCAATTTTGATTGGACAATGCAAGGACAATTTTAAATGTGATTGAACGTTTATTCTGGCATATCTTTAATGCCTTTTAATTTTTGTAATAAAAATATTTTATTGCTTGTTGCCATGTAAGCTCTTTATATGTAGTGAAGTTGTTAAACTATACAGATAGAGTGCTCTGAAGAAGCAAAATTTGTAAGCTGCTCTATGAGAAAATTTTATGAATAAGATAATATAATTTATGTGTCTATTTCTTTATAGTCCTCTACCTTTTGCCTTCAGCATACACACCTCTCAATTCTAAAATGAAATGTTTTCATAAATAAAGGATGACTCACATTTTTATTCCATGTTAACCTCGCATCACTCAACCATTCCGTCAACATACATATTCAATTTATCAACCACCTTCTACACAAATTAAAATGCGACACTTGTAAATAATTCACATCTTAAATAGTATTTGGAAATTGGTAGGTATTTAAATTATCAATTCTAAATAATCAAAACTGAGAGGTGGTTGACCAGATTTTATAGGATAAGAGTTTACCAGGTCTTAGCTTGCCCTTCTAATTCATTTGTTGTCTATTTAGAAAAGAATAATCTAAGACTTATACAGACTTATTCCTTAACTGTAAACTTGTGCTCTAACATTTTAGGTTTAGAGTTAGTTAATTATTGTATATGAAAAAGACTATCTATTTAGGAGAAAGTCTTATTTTAACAAAATTTACAATTCTTTAATAACTGTTCAGAAACAATTAAGTTTTTTTTATGTAAATAATTATCCGTCTCTCTATAAACTACAATGCGTTTGGTAAAAAAATTTCACCTGACCGGTGGCGATGGCACGACACACCCTCCGGTACCACGGGACCTCGTGACCTCTTTCCTGCAACAGGATGCTTTAGCCAATCAAACTAAGCCCCCTACCTACTGTAAATAATTTTGTTATACCAGTTCATTTATTTTTATTATTAAATTAAGATATTTTTAATTAATATAAATAAAACAATTACTTATCATTTTTTTACATATAAGATTTAAAATCACTATTAACTATTTGACTATGACTATGACTATGAAAAATGAAGTGTCTGACACTCCACCTAATCTTGCCTTGTCAAACATGTCATACTATCTATGACAAATCTATGGTTTGTGGTTTATAAAAGCCTTTTTCTTACCCTTTCTTTGAAGGAGGCTAAAATTTTCCCTAACTACTACTACTAGTTTCCGTTAGCGTGAAATAGCAATAATTTGCAGCTGATTTCAATCCTTGGCCCTGCCCATAAATCTTAGCAGCTGATTTCAATCCATCTATGGGAAGATTTTCTCCTTTTGTACACAAAACTTACATTAATGTTTAAGGAAAGATTTAGTTCTGACGATTTAAGATTTCTAAATTTTCCTAAATTCACCCATGATTCTCTAATAAATTAAACCCAAAATTTTGATTTTTATCCTTAGTTTAGTTTATTTTTAGTTTTGAATTAGTCAACTACAATTCTCATTTAGTTACAAAAATATTTATTTAAAATTAAATCCTAATTTCACTATTATGCATACATTTACATTTGTGTTTAATATGTTTATGTTTAAGGGTTTTTATTTTATATTATTATAGAATTTTATTATTTTAATAAAAATTTTATAAATTGAAAAAAAAAAAATTAAGTATAATTTTTGAGATTCAAGTTATCAAAATTATAATGTCTAAAGTCATGAAATCTTAAATATAAATTATTATAGAGATTTGGGTTAAAATTTTAGCATGATATTTAAATTATAAAAAATCATATCAAAATCTACATTAAAAGACACACAAGACAATAAAGGGTTTCACCCTTTTCTAGGCTCTCCAACAACTCTAAATTATAAAAGTGCTAATAATCTTAATGGGATCAGTACTGAGAAAAATGTTATGAAAATTTTTCTCCCACCAACAACATTTTCCTAAGGGAGATCCTTAAGAAATGCAATGCTTCAATAATATCTTCTAGGGATCATGACCTTGAATTCTCTTAGAAGAATCCACTTAACACATGGTTTGTTCCCCAATTTTTGATCTCAATAAGACCCATACCTACCAAATACTAAACAAAAAATTTCCCTGACAAAGTATTTTAAGAACCTCTCCAATCTAGCATAGGTAGTAAAACACATTTTTCAACAAGAAGAATAATACAAATATGAGTGAGTAAGCACTTGTAACATATCTATAATTTACCAACCATACACATATAAATATATTATAATATTTTTCTCTCAACCATTTAGATGGCATAACTCCAAAGTGGTTGATGTCCATAAAATTAAAAACACCCCTAAGATCAATGCAATACCACTAATAATCATAAACCTTTGAAGGGAAATGATGTGGAGATTGTTAATAATATTGATTTTTATTCCATTGGATCTTGGATCCAAAAAGATAAATAAAATGTATCCAAACATTGTATGGTGGATTTTAGAGATACCTCCTCTTTAGTCTAAGAGAAAATATTCTAGTAGAAACTTACCTAAAAATTATTATCGAACAAAAGTAATAATACACAAAAAGGAACACATAGCTTTAAAATTAATTTATTTTTAATTTACACCGAGGAGTGTCATAGCTTTAAAATTAATTTTTTTTTAATTTACACCGAGGAGTGTCCTCTACAAAATTAGCATTATTTCTTTTTATAGGATTATGGGTTTCTTTTTTTTGCATCATCCTTTGGTTGTTCTGAACAGGCCTACCATTATTCCAATTTGTATTATAAGGTTGGTTTGACAACTTAGTCATTCTCTCCTACCTCTAATAATTAGGTTTATCCTAAGATAAACCCTTATCATTCTTTGGTACCCTATAACTTAGATCTTTTAAGGCACTCATTACCTTGTCAAGCTTATACTCAAGGGATGCAAATTTACTTTGATGTCCTTTAGGGTTTTGTAAATTTTTTACATCATCCCTTTTGTTCACTTTACTTGAATCCTTTTTATTATTTTTTAATATGAGTTGAAATCCTAAATGCATCCCTCAATTATTGAGGGTTCTTGTCTCTTAACTCATAACCCATCTTTTGGTCATAAGCATTGCAATAAAGTACTAGGCATATGGACTCATTAGGTCTCATGTATGGTAGTATTTTATTGAAGACCCTATTAAATCTTGCATTGAACTCAAAGACTAATTCATTCAACCCTTTATTTATACTTGTAAACTCATTGATCACAAATCTTGGGTCAGTCTTGTTACCATACTGTTCTTTGAACACCCTTTTAAAATCATCCCAAGATCCTATGCTAGTATCTGGAAGATCTCCATACCATTATTTGGGCTCACCGGTCAAAGATTGCATAAATAACTTCATTACCGCATCTTCATGTTCTACTTCAAAATCATCCTGATGATTTAGAATAAGGTGTTCCTCACCAATCACTGCATCATTTCCAAAAAATCTAGCCAAATATGATTTTACCTCATTTGGAACCTGATTAGGGTATCTAGGGATACCACAAAAATTTAATTGTCTGTATCTATCCATTTGTAGATGCATTCTACCTAGAACATTTCTCATTCTTGGGTTTGGATGAGCATTGTAATTTTCATGGATATTTTGTTGTATATATGTTGATTCTGAGATATAGGGATATATTGACCCCCTATATTTGTTGGAGCATTATATTGGATTTTGGAACCCATATGATTGCATCCTTGAGTATTTGGTACATAATTCCCTGATCCGAGGGTTTGTCCCACATGTTGATGGGACACTCCACCCACACTAATACCTTGTTGTTCAGCATTATGTTGAAACTGATAATTTTGAGTAGGGTTTATTTGAGGACCCACTAAAACACCAAAAATCATAAGTATTGAGTTTTCACCAGAATTACTCTATGAAGTAGAAGGTTTTACATTTCCTTGAGAGACACTTGCCATGTTACTTGTAATAGGAAAAATTTGTGACGAAACACTAGGCTAAGGGTTACTCCAGGTGTTCACATGAGAACTATTTAGAGGGACACTTATCTGATGACTTCTCCCTACCAAGTTTTGAGATGTTAGCATGGAAAATTACTATTAGTATGATAAGAATTTTTCATACTTTCAATTCTCTTTTTCATTTCATCTCTCTTTTTTAGAGCTTCTCTCATTATTTCTTGTTCCAACCTATTCAATTCTAGTTGAAGATCATTCATTTCTTTTAATAGTTCATCTTCAATCTAAAGTGTATTTTCAGGAATAGGGGCTTGTGAACCAACTTGAGAAGTATTAGTAGCTATATTTTGAGGCATACCAGTTGTAAATTGAGGCTCACAAGGCACATTAGGGTTTCCAAAGGAAAGATAATGAGTTTTTTGGGTTGCGAGATTTTCAAAAACTTGTTCTATTACAAAATTTACAATAGGAGCATTTGGATTCAAAATACCATTTTTGAGATCATACTCTCTTTGAATTTGTTATCTTTCTTGTTCAAGTCTTTCCATAAATGTTTGTTGTTGTTTAGGTCTTGCATCCCTTATATTATTAGTAGAACTATCTGTAACAATGGGTATTTTTCTAGGGTTAGTAATATGACATGCAAAACATAAAAACCCCAAAGTAATAATGAACTGCAAATGAATAAATGAAACAATCTCACTAGATATCTTCATCCTCCATGGCTGACCTCCATTATATCTTCTCAACTTGTTGAAAATATGTTGTTGCCCTCATATTTATGATGAGCAAGCTAATGACAATGACAAGCCCTAAGCAAATGTTGAAGGATTTTGATTGACTATATGCAATAATGTAAGATGAAGAAGAAATATGCAAAATTAAGAGACTAAGAGATATATTCAAAGATTCAAGAGATATATTTGTGACTGCAAGATATGAGACAAAATTGGCTTTTTATAGAAAATGCAATTTTGTATGGATGGATGAGATTAAAGATTGATAAGTGCCCTAGAATCTATGGACAAGATTCAATATAACAACCCACAATTAGGGTTAGGGCATCATTAGGTTAAATTCAAAATGAATGGACAAGATTGATTTTTAGAAAAATCAAATCAAGGGTTGACAATGCATGTGACAAGGCACACAAAACGAAGTTGCTGGAGAATCAAATAATAATTTAAAATTATTTGATTCAAGCAGTGATGTTGACCTTTTGAATCAAAAATTAATTTAATTCAAAAATGGTGGGGTCATGTGACAGTAAATAATTTAAATTAAATTATTTACTAAAAGAGGGAAATTAGACAATGGGACTTATTTTAAATAAATAGATTTAATTTAAAATGAGGGGAGTGTGAAGGTGGCAATAATTAAATAAATTAAAGAATTTATTTAATTATAAGAGGACTTTTTTAATTAGTGACATATTAAAATAAATAAATAAAATTTATTTATTTAATAATCAAGGAGACATAATGGACAAGAATAATTAAATAAATTAAGAAATTTATTTAATTATAGGAAGACATTAGACAATTAGTGACGCATTAAATAAATAAATGAGTGTTGAGAAATCATGTCTCAATTTCCACCTTTTTTGCCCCTTCTTAATTGCCTTGGCGAAAATTGTTCATTTCTGCCTTTTATCGCCATACCACAGCGGTCTCTTACTGTCCTGGTGGTACCGCGGTGAAGGGTCTGGTGGTTATCACCTTACCATGCACTGTCTCTTTCCTTACCGCAGTGGGCGCAATATTTCTACCTCTGCGGTTGCTCTAGCTCTAGTGGCTTGGCCTGGCAGTTACCGCTCTACCGCGGTCAGTCAATTGACTAATCGCGGTGGCCGCGGTATGACCGCCAACGTTTGACTAGCGATTACCGCCATACCATGGCCAGCCATGGGGCTGACCGCGGTAGTCACGGTAAAACCGCCTGCGGCTTGCCTGGCGGTTACAGCCATACCGCAGCCAGCCATGGGGCTGACCGCGGTAGCCGCGGTAAAACCGCCTGCGGCTTGCCTGGAGATTACCGCAGTGGCTGCGGTAAAGCCGCCTGCGGCTTGCCTGGCAGTTACCGCGGTGGCCACGGTAAAGCTGCCTATGGTCAATGCTGACAGTTATCGCTCTACCGCGAGGTGGCCTCTCGACCCTCGTGGTAGCGCGGAAAGACCGTCAGCGGTCCCACTAACCGGTTACTGCCATACCGTAGGGTGAGCTCGGGAGGGCTATCGTAGCATGGTAAGATGAATGGCGAGCTCGGTATTCTTACCGCCATACCACAGGGTGAGCTCGAGCGGGCCGCGGTAGTGCGGTAAAGGCTATGGGGAGCTTGGTCAAGCTCGGCGACTGGGTTGACCGAGTTGGACTCGAATTTATAGAGCGACAGCGATTAAGATGGGGACACGTGGCTCAGTGTCGTGCGATTATTGGCTAGAGGCCAATGCAGTAATTACAGCAGGTGCAGGTCAACTCAAGGTGGCAAAACAGAACCCAATTTGTGTAATGACAGTTATGGCTTGGGTGGCTCGATGCAGGAAGATTGACATGGGCAGATCACTGGTGCGATTTGATCAGGGATGATTGTACTTTGTGATCGGCGGTTGTCTGAAAAAATTGAATGCAATGTATGACTTATGTAAGTCGAGTCTGTGATTGCATAAGATAGAGAATTCGAACTGTATGTTTTTTGAGAAAAAAAACATTGTAACGATAAGAATAAGATTGTGCTGCTGTGAGCTGATCAGAGAAGACGTTATTTTTGTATGTAACTATTTTGTTACTGTAATACAAATTGTCTGGACTTTGTGTGGTGGGTTTTTTACCTGAAAAGGTTTTCCCACATACATCTTGTGTCAACTGTGGATGCTCATCTTTGTGTATCATTTATTTTTACTTGCATGTATTCATCTTAAGTAGTTTTAGAAGCTATTGGAACTGTTATCTGTTTTACTCCTCTATTGTATTAGTGTTAAGGGAATATATTCCGCACTGTTGGGTCTCTAGATCCATGCCTATTTTTCCCTTCAAGTAGTATCAGAGCTTGGCCAGTTGTGTTATCCTTGTAGGAAAGATTAGTTTTTTGTGCTAATACTGCTTCAGTGGGAGTCTTGCATTGTTTGAACTTGTTTCTGTTTGAGATGGCGAGTACATCTAGTAGAATAGACATTGAAAAGTTCAATGGCAATAACTTTGAGTTATGGAAACTCAAGATAGAAGACTTGCTTGCGGATAGAGACCTCTGGATTGCAGTGTCTGGAACTAAGCCACAAAGTACAACACAAGAAGCTTGGGATCTTTCTGATAGGAAAGCAAGAGGTTTGATAAGACTGAGTCTAGCCGATTATGTTCTTCTGAACGTTCATGAGGAGCAGTCTGCAGCTTCATTATGGAAGAAGCTTGGTGATATTTATCAAGGAAAGTCTTTGGTAAATAAGTTATTTCTAAGGAAGAAGTTGTACTCCTTGAAGATGGATGAAGGTGCATCTATTGCAGACCATCTGAACTCGTTTAATATGAGTGTCACTCAGCTGGCATCTGTAGGTGTAAAGATTAAGGAGGAGAATTGTTGCATGCTCCTGTTGTGCTCATTACCTGACAATTGGGATCATCTTGTGATGGCCATTGGAAGCACTACTGTTGCTTTCAAGATGGAAGACATTGTTGCCTCATTGTTATCTGAAGAAATACGGAGGAAGTCTTCAAAGATGACCAAAGAGGCTCTTGTTGTTCGAGGTAGACCAAAGGAGAAAGGCAAGAAGAAAGACAAGAAGTCAAAATCCAAATCTGCAGGGAGATCAAAGTCTCCTATTAAAAAGTTCAAGGTGAGATGCTAGAACTGTGGGCAACCTAGTCATATCAGGAAGGACTGCAAGGAGAAGAAGAAGAAGAATGCTTCTGACAATGAATCTTCTCAAAGTGATGCATAAGCCTTCATTGCAGCAGCCTTGACAACTCAGGCATTTGATGATGTCTGGCTTGTTGAATCCGGTGCCTCTTTTCACATGACGTCCAATAGAGAATGGTTCTCTAAATACAAGAAGTATGATGGTGGAAAGGTGTACTTGGCAAGTGATTCAACATTGGAAATTGGCAGAGGAAGAGTTAGAATTTAGTTTCCTAATGGGAGAGTCAAAGGTATTGGTGGCGTACTTCACATACCAGGTCTAGCTCGAAATCTTCTTTATGTCAGTAAGTTAAATGATGCTGGTGTAGAAGTTTCTTTCTCTAGTAAGGGATGTAAAATGGCTAGAGGTGTAATGGTGTTGGCTAAGGTTGTTCGTACTGGAACTCTATACAAGCTGGATGCATGTCCTGTTCTTTGTAATAGTGCCTCTATAAAGCCATGCATTGCTACACCTGTAGAGAATGATGAAGACTCTTCTCTGACTGCAAATGCTATGGAAGTAAAACTCCCTGCTGAGAAGACTATGCTATGGCATCATAGAATTGGTCACATTGGTGAGAAAGGTTTAAAAACCTTGAAGAATAAAAATCTTGAAGAAGGGCTTGATGATTGTAATCTTGAGTTCGATTTTTGCAAACATTGCACATATGGAAAACAACACCGTGTTTCTTTTTATTCTAGTCCTCACAAATCTTTTGGTATACTGGATTATGTTCATTCTGATGTGTTTGGTCCAGTTAATGTTCCTTCATTATCAAATTCTAGATATTATGTTTCTTTTATTGATGACTGTTCGAGAAGGGCATTTGTATACTTCATTAAAAGTAAATCAGAAGTGTTCAGTCGGTTTAAAGAGTTTAAATCTTTGGTAGAAAATTAGACTAGAAGGAAAATTAAGTGCTTGAGGACAGATAATGGTGGTGAGTTCTATTCTGTAGATTTCGAGAGGTATTGCATTGATCATGGGATCAAAAGGCACAAGACAATGCCTTATACTCCACAACAAAATGGAGTTGCTAAAAGGTTAAATAGGACATTAATGGAAAAGGCAAGGAGTATGTTGAGTAGTGCTGGTCTGGAGCAGAAGTTCTAGGTTGAGGCTGTTGCTACAACATGTTATTTGATAAATAGATCTCCTTGTTCAGCTCTTGTTGACAAGACACCTTTGGAAGCATGGTCTGGGAAGAAGCCCTCTCTGAGACATGTCTGTGTGTTTGGCTATGAGGCATATGTTTATGTGCCAAATGAAAAGAGATCTAAATTAGATAACAAGGTTGTCAAGTGTATCCTCATCGGCTATGGAGTTGGTGTGAAGGGATACAAGCTTTGGAACCCTGTTACTGAGAAGGTTTTGTATAGCAGAAGTGTGATATTTCGTGAGCTAAAACCTTCAGTTAGTGATCAACAGCTTGGGACAAATCAAAGTGACAAGAAGAAGGATGCAGTTGAGATTCCCCAAACTCCTCAAAGGGAAGAGTTGCATGGTGTACCTAAGACTGAGGAGATCTTAAGCAGCTCTGGAAGTTTTGATGATGATGATCAACCTCAGCTTGTAAGAAGATCTACACGAGAAAGAAGGCAACCTGAGAGGTATGGTTTCTCTATGTTAGACTCTAATTGTGCCTATGCTTTAATTACCAACACTGATGAGCCAAGGACTGTTAAGGAAGCAATCAGCATGACTGATTCAAAGTCTTGGCTAGAAGCCATGAATGAAGAAATGGATTCTTTGAAAAAGAATGATACCTGGAATTTGGTACCACTGCCTAAAGGGCGAAAGCCTATTGGCTGTAAGTGGATATTCAAGAAGAAGACAGGTCTTGATGGTAGTGTTGAGAAGTATAAGGCTAGGTTGGTTGCAAAAGGCTTTTCTCAAATTGAGGGAATTGATTATGGAGATATTTTTTTCCCCTATAGCAAAGCGGACATCCATCAGATTTCTTTTGTCTTTAGCAGCCGTATATGATTTTGAAATTGAGCAGATGGATGTGAAGACAGCATTTCTCCATGGTGAGCTGAAAGAAGAAATTTACATGTCCCAGCCTGAGCATTATATTGAAAGAGGTAAACAAAATTTGGTTTGCAAATTAAATAAATCTCTCTATGGTTTAAAGCAATCTCCTAGAATGTGGTACCAGAAATTTGACACATTTGTGTTGTCAATTGGTTTTGTGAGATCAAAATCTGATCATTGCATTTATTATAAATCTGAGAATAATCGTGTGCTTTTTATTACCCTGTATGTGGATGATATGTTATTCATTGGAAATAGCAAGACTATGATTTCCGATCTTAAATCTCAGTTGTCTGCAAAGTTCGAGATGAAAGATCTTGGTGTAGCTAGGTACATTCTAGGAATGGAGATTACCAAGGATAGAACATGCAGAAAGCTTTGGGTCAGTCAGAGTAAGTATGTGAAGACAGTTATGGAGACGTTCAACATGGATGAATGCAAGCAGCTTGTTGTTCCAATCATGCATGGAACTAAGCTGTCAGTTGAAGACTATCCAAAGTCTGCTTCTGAGATGGAGGACATGAACAGTGTGTCTTATGCAAGTGTTGTTGGCAGCTTCATGTATGCTATGGTTTGTACAAGAGCAGACATTGCCCAAGCAGTGGGAGTTCTAAGCCGGTTTATGGAAAATCCGGGAAGATCTCATTGGGATGCTGTGAAGAGGGTTTTTAGGTATTTGAAGGGGACTTCAGATTATGCATTGTGTTACCATGGCAGTATGGTTGTATCACATAAATCCCTCAGCATTCAAGGTTATGTTCATTCAGATTGGGCAGGAGACATTTACAGCAGACGATCCACCAGTGGGTACACTTTTATGCTTAATGGTGGAGCTATCAGTTGGATGAGCAAGCGACAAGCTATAGTTGCTTTATCCACGATAGAGGCAGAGTACATGGCTACAACTCATGCATGTAAGGAAGTTGTTTGGCTGAGGCATCTGTGTTCAGACATTAGTTTTGATGTTGGGCAGATTATAATCTGCTGTGACAGTCAAAGTGCCATTTGTTTGGCAAAGAATCCGACCTTTCATGACAGGACCAAGCACATTGATGTGCAGTATCACTTCGTGAGGGACATGGTTGAAGATGGCAGGGTCAGTTTGGAAAAAGTGAACACCTTGAATAATGTTGCAGACGCTTTGACAAAGCTTGTGAGTACAGACAAGTTTAGATGGTGCGCAGAATCGATGGGCCTTAGGGCCTATGACAAACAGTGATTTTTGTTGCATTGAGGTTGCTGTAAATGTTCGCCAAGTGGGAGCTTGTTGAGAAATCATGTCTCAATTTCCACCTTTTTTGCCCCTTCTTCCTTGCCTTGGAAAAAATTGTTCATTTCTGCCTTTTACTGCCATACTGTGGCAGTCTCCTTACTGTCCTGGCAGTACCGCAGTGAAGGGTCTGGCGGTTACCGCCTTACCACGCACTGTCTCTTTCCTTACCATGGTGGGCACAGTATTTCTACCTCTGCGGTTGCTCTAGCTCTGGTGGTTACCGCTCTACCATGGTTAGTCAATTGACTGACCGCAGTGGCCGTGGTATGACCGCCAGTGTCTAACTGGCGGTTACCGCCATACCGCGACCAACCATGGGGCTGACCGCGGTAGCCACGGTAAAATCGTCTGCGGCTTGCCTGGCGGTTACCGCCATACCGTAGCTAGCCAAAAGGCTGACCGCGGTGGCCACGGTAAAACCACCTACGGCTTGCCTGGCAGTTACCGTGGCTAGCCAAAGGGCTGACGGCGGTGGCCACAGTAAAGCCGCCTACGGTCAATGCTGACGGTTACCGCTCTATCGCAGGGTGGCCTCTCGGCCCCCGCGGTAGCACGGTAAGACCATCAGCGGTCCCACTGACCAGTTACCGCCATACCATAGGGTGAGCTTGGGAGGGTCGTGGTAGTGCGGTAAGATGAATGGCGAGCTCGGTATGCTTACCGCCATACCGTAGGGTGAGCTCAGGAGGGCCATGGTAGCACGGTAAAGGTTGTGGGGAGCTCGATGAAGCTCAACGACCGAGTTGACCGAGTTGGACTCGAATTCAGAGAGCGACAGCGATTAAGATGGGGACACATGGCTCAGTGTCATGTGATTATTGGCTAGAGGCCAATGCAGTAATTATAGCAGGTGCAGGTCAAGTCAGGGTGGTGAAACAGAATCGATTTGGGTAATGACAATTATGGCCTGGGTGGCTCGATGCAGGAATATCAACATGGGCAGATCACTTGTGCGATTTGATCAGGGATGATTGTACTTTGTGATCGGTGGTTGTCTGACAGAATTGAATGCAATGTATGACTTATGTAAGTTGAGTCTATGATTGCATAAGATAGAGATTTCGAACTGTATGTTTTTGGAGAGAAAAAAACATTGTAACAGTAAGAATAAGATTGTGCTGATGTGAACTGATCAGAGAAGACGTTATTTTTGTATGTAACTATTTTGTTACTGTAATACAAATTGTCTGGACTTTGTGTGGTGGGTTTTTTACCTGAAAAGGTTTTCCCACATACATCTTATGTCAACTGTGGATGCTCATCTTTGTGTATCATTTATTTTTACTTGCATGTATTCATCTTAAGTAGTTTTAGAAGCTATTGAAACTATTATATGCTTTACTCCTCTGTTGTATTAGTGTTAAGGGAATGTATTCCATACTGCTGGGTCTCTAGATCCATGCCTGTTTTTCCCTTCAATGAGATCTATTTATTTAATAATCATGAAGAATACAAATATATGAATTAATTAAATAATTATGAATTATTCAATTAATAGTCAGAAGTGATTTAGAAACATAATTAAAATGTCATAATTATGCTAGGACGAAAAGTGGTAAAATAGAGCTTGCAAGCTTAGATCATTTTTATGTGTCTACATTTTCCCCTCTTTGTCATAATGTAGCCTATCACATTGTGGCAAAGAAAATAAGTCAAAAATATGCCCCAGTGCAAAATAGGATGAGGAAGAATGACGAGGAAGGTTGCGGTATGCCCCCTCGAGAGGATAGACGGGTTCCAAGAACACGGGTGTGCTCTCGAAATTGATGAGAAGAATAGAAGATGACGAGACAAGAAAGTGTTAGTGAAAAAGATATGGATGATGATATGGATGCAAAGCCTATATGAGATGCATGTTAGTTCCTAGACCAAATCCTTCAACATATTAGCATAGGACTTTAATATTTATTGCTCTTAATCATCATTGGGCGGTAAAAAGATGACACAAATGGACAACAAACACCATGGTATGACATAGACCAAGGTGTGCAGGGTCATCCACTTGCAAAATAGACAGTTGCAGACAAGGAATGTCCTAACTCATACTGGAGGCCCATTTGCTCCAGTATTTTTGTCAAGACAATCCACAGACAGTAGTCAAAGAAAAATAGAATAGGTCATGAGACGTCATCACACCTCTAAATACTTCATGGGACATCTTTGAGGTAGCTAGTAATAGTAACATGACCAAAAGACAATTTAATAAAAAGATAAGACAAAATAGCCAAAAAATAATAGCCATTTAATTGTATTTCCAATGTTTGTTTGCCGAAGATTAATTGTTTGATGATTTGACAGTTTTGACGGTTTGACAGTTTGACAATGCCTAAGGTCGGGAAGAACACATCCTGAAAAGGAAAATGACATTTTGATGAGGTCCAAATCCAAGAAGGACACATCTTGAAGAGGACCAAAAAGTGACGAGATTGACATTTTGACTAATGCTTTGGCAAGCTGATTGATTTTGACTGTATGATTGATTAGCTTACGTTGTTTGATTTTGACCAATTTTGACATTGATGTTTTGAATGATTGTCTTGCGTCAAGTGTGACTATGTTTGCTTTATTTGACTAATGCGACCATGTTTCACTTATGATTTTTATTTTGACAAACCTAAAAATACTGACCTAATGTCTCGGGGATTCAAAGATGAATCTTGCCTACGTAGCAAATGCGTAGAGACAACGTAGTTCGAACAGGGACAAAAGATTGAAAGAAATGATTGATCAGATTGACAAGACAAACATTGACTCTGTTTTTGGGATTTTAACATTGATTTGGATGTTTTTGTATTTTCTCAGGACATTTTTCAATTTTTAGGTCTTTTTTCAGGACTTTATACGATTTTTATGAATTTTTTGATGTTTTGTGAAACTTGTGACAAATGCATGTGAATGATGCCGATGCACATGAATCCAAGGACAACCATGATTTTGCTGCTAGTCAAGCTAAATACCAATTGACAAGTGACAATGACAATGAAAACGTTGTTTGACATGGGAAGGACACATCCTGAAACAACGTGAGGATGACAATGATATGACAAGAGGATAAAAGTTTGCAGTAGGGCCAGGGACAAAGTGAAGGAATGTTTTGGATGATGCGCTAGGTTTTCCATGTTGTTGCATTTGGAATGACTTAATTAGGACTAGATGGGATGACAAGGGATCTTTAGACCATTGACAAGGGAAACCAAGATGGGCGATAGGTATAAAAGGACAATGGATGGCTTGGACTAGGAGAATTATCATATGGTCTCCAAGGATGATGTTGCATAGAGAAAAGGAGGCTATGAAGGTAATGACATGATATTCAATGACTAAAGTATGACCAGAAGATAGACATGTCAAAAAAATTTCCAAAGCATGATTTGTGTTTTTTTCCCCAATCTTTGTCAAGATCAAAATAGGTGGGACAATGGATGGACATGATAAGGTTTAGATGGGTGGATGGAAATGTCATACGAAGGGAATGGGAGATGAGACGACTTGCCCCCAAGTGCAATGGTCCACATAGATGATTTATTCTACACATGATGCATGTTTGCCAGGTTTTCATCATGGTACTTATCCAAAGCGCCTATTTGCCAGGTTTTCACCGTTGGACGAAATTTTTCTCTTTACTATTTTTTGGATTTTTATTTATTTATTTTTGGTGTCACCATGAAGCCTATTTGCCAGTTTTTCATCAAGGTGATGATTTTTTTGATTTTTCAATTTTTTTGTATTTTTGCATTTTATCGGATAGCCTTGATGCTTTAGATGACCACTGACTGTGCTTAAGCCTTTGACGGTGCCGATGTAGATACTGGTGCCATGACATGCCAATAATGACCTTTTTGAAGTAGTTGCCTTGTCAGGATGATAGCGCTTGCATACAACTGATTGATGTCATTGTGATCCTTGTTGATATTAGAGTTGGCCTTATCAGAATATGCACATCGCGATAGAGTGCCATGAGAGTCCTTATGATAAAGAGTTGTTTCCAAGATGCGATGGATTTGTGACATGGGATGTTTGGATTTTAAGGATGATGTAGGATTATGACAGATGATGGTGGACATGGACGAGTTGGTTGGATGTTTGGATGTATTGGTTTTTATTTTCCAAACTTTGGGTGTCAGATTAGGATAGTGTTTGGAACCAACAATTTTATATGTCTTTCTTGATGGCCATTTTGAAGGAGGTGGACATTGATTATATGTGGGATTCCTCTTGTCTTGTGGCTCCACATTTTGATTGACTTTTGAATTTGACATATTTTCGTTGTTTGATCCATTTTTTTCTTTACTTGACCCATTTTTCTTTGGGATCCATTTTAATTTCATTTGTCCACTTGAATTTTTGCTTGATTCAATGGCCTTTGACATTTGATTTTGAACTTTAGACTTGTAAGACTTTTGTTTCTGTTGGTTCCAAATGGAAGGCTTCTTCATGTTGGAATGACAGTGTATGGTGTGGATGGAAGGAGTGTTGGCAACAACCTTTTGACAAGGACTACTCATGACGGCCATTTTGATGTTTGTATTAGATAAATTTGCCCCCAATATCGAGGAGGTATCATTAACATCATTAGATTTTCTGATTGATGAATAGCCAAGACCTTGATGTTCGTAATGTGCTTGAACTTGTACGGGTTCCAAAATTCCTTGCTCGTGTAGGCCTAATCCTTTTCCCTGATAATTCATGTTCTGACAAATTTTGTTTGCGATGGGGTATTTGTTATTTTGGAAGCAAGATGCTAACCCATCCTTATTGTGGAAATTAATGCTCAAAATATTCTCATCTATAAGAAAGCCTACTCTAAAAAAGATAGATGATCCTAATTGATAGGATGTTGTAGCTTCACTGACATGTTGGATAGATTTTTGATTGACATCTTCGGTTTGATTTTCTGACATGTCAGATTTTGATGATTCTGCTAGTGCTTCAAAGTTGATGTCAAAACCGTCTTCATGGTCATGGTCATAGAGCCCACTGAATTCAGTTATAGATTGATCATTTGCAAATATATCCATGCTAGGAGACTCTTATTCTAGTGGTAGATCGTTTATGTGTCCCACGGAGGCAAGTGTCTCATTTTTGGAAGTGTCAATACTTGAAGTTTGGAGAGGGTCATCTTCAAGTGTTTCATTATGAAGGGCATAAGGTCAAGGAGTGGATCATTTTGGACTTCTTCAAAAGTAGTGTCTTGATCAAAGATGGGCTCAGTTGGAATGACATGATCAAAAATAGGGTCTTGACCAAGGATAGGTTCATCTTGAATGACATGGTTGTGGATGGACTCTTGAACAAGGATAGGTTCATCTTGAATGACATGGTTCTAGATGGAATCTTGACCAAGGATAGGTGTATTTGGTATACTATGATGGTCTAGGAGGACTTCTTGAATGGACATAAAGATGGGGTCGTGGAATGGACAAATTTGATCTTGACATGACGGTGATGTTATGACGTTGTGCTTTGGACTTGCCTCTTGACATGTATCCTCAAGTGTAGGTAAGAAGATGGGACTTTGGAGACCATGACTAGATATGTTTTCATGAAAACATGGAGTGTCTTGGAATGGATTGGTGTGTAATGGACTAGGATATGACATGGAGGTTTGGAAAGGGTTAGTGGATGAAGGACTAGGATGAGATGAAGGATTAGAATAGGACATGGATGTATGACAAGGATATGACGTGGATGGAGGATTAGGATATGATGTGAATGAAGGACTAGGATATGATGTGAGTGAAGGACTAGGATATGATGTGGATAGTTGGTTTAGATTGATGGATGGCTGATTTCCTTTGTCAAAGTTAGGGTGGGTATGACTAATGGACGTTTTTTGTGACTTAGTGCCATGGATGGTGTTAGGGGACTCCTGATAGTAGATGGATAGAGGACTAGGACCCATGGATTGTTGGTAAGATGGATAGATGTATGGAGGGCTAGGGGTTGTAAATTTGGACTTGGATTGGAGGTATAGTGTTTTGAATTCCCTAGCAAGTTGTGCTTGACCATTACTAATGAATTGGCATTCAATTCGACTAGCAAGCATGTCATAGTGACTTGAAGACATGATGGTGGATGGAATGAGACTATGCTTATGCAAAGTGATAAAAGGGCATGCCTTATGCCAACTGATTTTTAGGAAAGGTTTTCTAACCATTCAAAGTTTGGCCAATGTCTCAATTTGGATTGTCAAAGGACTGTTTTGAAGGACAAGATGACAAAATGACAAGGTGAGACTTCCACACTAGACTTATGAGTTGGAAGTAGCTCACGAAAGGACAATGACTAAGGATTGATTTGTTTGACTTGGTCCAATGACAATTTACTTTTGGAGACAATGGTTTGACAAAGAAAGGAAAGTTTTCCTATCCCAAAGTGTGCAAAATTGAGGACTTAAGACTTTGCCTATGTTGAAGATGATGATGGATTGCAAACTACATGCAAACTAAAGAATGCAAAGATGGATGACTTGGACAATTGTTTTCTTGGTTTCAGACAGAGACTGTTGGAAAAGGATGTCAAGAAAATATGCTTGTAAAATGATTGGCCTCAGGTTTCTAACAGTAAAATGTTTTGTCAGATGACAGTCAAATGCATCGCTTTAGGTTTCAAATGTGGTGCAGGATAGCAAATGCGTTGCAGGATATCAAATGCGTTGCAGTATGGAAAATGCATTGGATAACAGTCAGATGTGTTGCAGTTCTTGCAAATGCGTTGCAAGATTACAGATGTGTTGCAGGATTTTAGCAGGTTTTTAGAATAGAAATGCGGCGTTTTAGATGAAAATGCGGTTCGACAAAGCATTTGCGGCTCATACATAAACAATTGCGGTTCAATTTTGCAGATTAAGCCTTTGGTCAAGGGAATGCATTGAATGGCAATCGGTTGTGGCCTGATAGATGGTGATTGCGGATCGACGAGCAGATGCAGCTCAAGAATAGGCAGTTTAAGTTCAAAATGGAAAATGTGGCCTGTTTAAAGCAAATGCGGCTTAACAAAGCGAATGTGGCTCAGGAACAAGCAGTTACAGTTTATGATGGAAAATGTGTTACATAAAATGATTTTGACAAAATTTTAGGCCGATTTCAAAGACTTGTTTTAGTTGGCAATGTTGTTTCGAATTTTAGCAAGTTTGATGTTGATTTGTCTGAAAACAGTTGGCAAATACATGGTGTTGTAAAAAGATGAAAATCAACCACATAGAATTCATTTTACAAAAAAAATTATGGCTGCAAGGACAATATTCTTTTGGATCCCACTAATCGCATATCCTTAGCAAATGAATTCAGAAGCTTGGCCCCATAGGCTCCCCCTTACAGTGCACTCACTTCTCAGGGCAACCAGGCTTCCAACCTTCATGAAACTCCCATGGCAGATTGATCATTTCTACTAAGAACTGCGTAGGTGTGGGTGCCTTCACAACGACCGTTGCTGCACCAAAGAATAGAAGGTTTTAGGCTTTCTAAAACAAGGGTTTTAATTCAGGCACCCGTTCGAGTGGTCATACATGGGGCACAAGATTAAGCTCCATTAATGAGGCACTCCAGCCTGAAGAGGTTAAGCTCAACAGGGTTTTGTGGAGTACTACTTGGTCCGTATGACATATTTGCACTCGTAATCTTAGGCTTTCCCTTAGGATTCATATTTGTATACCAGTCGAGAGTAGCTCGGCTAAAGAGCTTCATTGCCGATTTGAGTTGCTTTGGGGTGAGTACTTTTTCCCACCAAAGCATGCCCAATTTTCTAAAGTTAACAAAAGCAAGCCAAAATATTCATAGTTCAGTCAATCCTTGTTTAAAAACAAAGAGAGAACACATGAATATCCTAACTCACACTCGCATGGTGTTCATTTTAAGCCCAAATCGAAATCTATTGACAAACATGAAAGAAAAAATACATGGGATTTATTTTAACCATTTGTAGTGTGAGCTAACTAAGAGTTCATTTTAACCCAATGCTATGAAGATGCAAATTCATTTTAACCCAATGAGTTATAATGCAAGATTGTGTTCTTTTTAACCCAATGAGTTATGCATGCATGTTCATTTTAACCCATGAATGTAAAATGCAAATTTGTCTAAGATTTGTGAAATAAACAAGTAAATAAAAATGTTAGACTCCTTGCCACAAGCTACATTCAAAAATTAGTAACCCAAAATCTCTAAACTATCAAACAAAAAAAAAAAAAGTAAAAAAAAAAGAATTCGAAAGAAAAAAAAATGGTACCCTATAGATGCGTCGCGGCAGAGAAAATGCGGCTCGGGAAGGCAGATGCAGCTTTCGGACAACCGACTACGGATGACAAGAACGAATGCGGCTTTTTGGTTGTCAGATGCGGCTCGGCTTTGCGGATGTGTCATTTGGAGAAGCAAATGCGGCTTGACAGAGCAGATGCATCGCTTGCAAAGGCAGATGCAGCTCGGGATATCACTTGTGTCACAGAAAATGGCATATGCGTCATTCCGTACACCTGCAACCTACAAAAAAATGTTGAAAATTTTGTACAATAACCTGCAAAAACGTGTTAAAAGGAATATCGGGTTCACCAATGTAACAATGGGTATTTTTCTAGGGTTAGCAATATCACATGCAAAACATAAAAACCCCAAAGTAATAATGAAGTGCAAAGGAATAAATGAAACAATCTCACTAGGTATCTTCATCCTCCATGGCTGACCTCCATTATACCTTCTCAACTTGCTTAAAATATGTTGTTGCCCTCAGATTTATGATGAGCAAGCTAATGACAATGACAAGCCCTAAGCAAATGTTGAAGGATTTTAATTGACTATATTCAAGAATGTAAGATGAAGAAGAAATATGCAAAATTAAGAGACTAAGAGATATATTCAAAGATTCAAGAGATATATTTGTGACTGCAAGATATGAAACAAAATTGGCATTTTATAGAAAATGCAATTTTGTATGGATGGATGAGATTAAAGATTGATAAGTGCCCTAGAATCTATGGACAAGATTCAATATAACAACCCACAATTAGGGTTAGGGCAACATTAGGTTAAATTCGAAATGAATGGACAAGATTGATTTTTAGAAAAATCAAATCAAGGGTTGACAATGCATGTGACAAGGCACACAAAACGAAGTTGTTGGAGAATCAAACAATAATTTAAAATTATTTGATTCAAGAGGTGATGTTGACCTTTTGAATTAAAAATTAATTTAATTCAAAAGTGGTGGGGTCATGTGACAGTAAATAATTTAAATTAAATTATTTACTAAAAGAGGGAAATAAGACAATGGGACTTATTTTAAATAAATAGATTTTATTTAAAATGATGGGAGTGTGAAGGTGGCAATAATTAAATAAATTAAAGAATTTATTTAATTATAAGAGGACTTTTTTAATTAGTGACATATTAAAATAAATAAATAAAATTTATTTATTTAATAATCAGGGAGACATAATGGACAAGAATAATTAAATAAATTTCTTTAATTATAGAAAGACATTCGACAATTAGTGACGCATTAAATAAATAAATGAGATCTATTTATTTAATAATCATGAAGAAAAAAAAGATATGAATTAATTAAATAATTATGAATTATTTAATTAATAGTCGAAAGTGAGTTAGAAACATAATTAAAATGTCATAATTATGCTAGGATGAAAAGTGGTAAAATAGAGCTTGCAAGCCTAGGTCATTTTTATGTGTCTACACTATCATCACTACTTGATTAAACAAAATGATTTCCATAGGTAGGGTCAGACTTACTTGCATCTCTTGATTTCCATGTTTGCTTCCTATTGGATAGCTTGGTTTCAAGCCTCTTTGTAGGGTTAATTTTGTATAGAGATCTCTTACCCTCCATGATGATGAAACTTCTAAAATATTTCTTTCTTCTTTTCAACTGGTCCCTTGAGATGTATCAAAGTATCAGAGTCGCCACCCAACCTAATGGGGATTTTCTTCGAGTATTTTGATAATATTTCAACCTGAAAACCTTTTTAAGACTTCTTTCAACATATGACTTTAAATGAAACTTTTGACTCAATTCTCCCTAGTATAGACCACTGGATAGGATAGTTTTATCCCCAGCAGAGTCACCAATTTGTTGGTGTTTCAAACTGATTTCCTTTCTAAGGGTTAGCTAGATCCTATATTCAAAAAGCCTAGGTTAGTGGCCAACAAATAAGAGACTGTTACACCCCAATTGTGTAATTACTATTTACTATTACTATATAGGGTAAAATTTGAATGTAATGTGAATTAAGTAGATGAATAAATTGTGTGTGTAATTTGTTATCACTGCCAAGTATGAATTAATGTAATCTCATTTAATATTATATGAAGGAATGCATTTATGTGTTTGGATATATGCATATGTCGACATACACGTACGATGGATATAATGGGATGTCTATACAAGTACAATGAAATATGTATAGAGATGCATATTTGTATATAAATGATTGATTTGATGTTATAGTTATGTAGGTAATGATCATTTAGATAATGAATGGATCATTTGGTTGTCGTGTTGATAGATAATATATATGTGTGTGTGTGTGTGTGTGTATATATAAATACATACATAAGCGTAAATGCTTAATAAAGGGGTGTGTATACATATATATATAGATATATAATATATATTATTATCATGCGACTATTGACTTGTTTGTATTCATCTATATGTTGAATGTATTCTTACTCGATTGGCATTTGAGAATATATGTATATGTGTGTGTGTGTATACGCAACCGATATATTAATATGACAATGTGATTGATATCTTGTTGCATTCCTTTGTATATAGATTATATATACATGCTTATTGACATATGATAAATATGGATATATACTAACGTATACATATATATATGTAAGTATATATACGTATATGTTATGTATATATATTTAAATGATATTTCCTTTGATATCGACTATCTAAAGAAATGATTATCAACCAATTTATAATGCTATTTATATGCATTTGAAGTTGATTATCTTAAATAACTTTGAGACCGATTTATATGCTTAGAGATCGATTAACATTTACAATGCTTGGAGGTCGATTTATATATAAGAGAATAAGTCAATTTGGAGGTTTCAAGCTATGGTCGATATGATATAGTGATTTCCTTGAGAAATGAAATTTGCACATAAAGCTCGAACCATTGAAGTCACATTCTCCAATTGAAAATTTAGAATTATTTATACATAAGTAAAAGCTCAACAAAATATGTAAGGTACCGCACGATATAGTTGCGCTTGAACTATGAGCCAATATATAAGCCATGTATATTACATATAATATGTTTAATCAGCAAGCATATAAGTGTTACATATTAATGAGGTGGCAAGCATGTTGTTTTAATAACAAGGAAACACTTGAGGTGAGTTGATCCATCTGATTGAACATGTTGAATGCCTGAACCATGACTCTAAGTCATCCTGTGTTAAACATAGCCAAGTAAGTTAGACCATTTCTTATGCTTAACTCATGCCCAAATGAATAGGGGGCTTGCTGCATACTTTGAGTTAGACCTTTGAATCCTTATTCCTATAGATGTCTATTTTGAGATGCGAACTGAATTCTATCATGTGTGGGATTTGAAATTGTCTCTAATTGTTGTCATTTATTTAAGTCAATTTGTAGCTATTTATGTTGAGTATGTGCTTATATGTTTGCCACCTTTTGAGCTGAGATGGATGTGTTTCTATTCATGCTTGTTGCTATCAAACCACGCCTAAACTGTAGGCAAAGTAGTTACCTATTTTTTGTATAAATAGAGGAGTAAGTTCATTTGTTTCAAAACACTCCTTATACAAGTTTACGCATTCTTCTATGCATTATTTCTTGAGCAAGTTTATGTATTTCACTTACATTTTTGTCTGCAATATTTTGTCAAGAATAGTGAGTGAGAGCCTTGAGTTTTAGAGAGAGTCTATTATTATCATTGAGAGAAGTATTTTCCAACTTGTGATATAGTGTTTATTGAGTCTTTGTTGAAGGATCGATACCAGGCTAGTTGCTGATTTGGAAGTTTTGTGATTGCAACCAGTTAATTGGAAAAGCTTATCACAGGAATGAGGATATTCTTCCCTTGATTGTATTAGTATCGAATGATTTACTTCTTTTTTGTTTGAAGTCTATTATGGTTACATGCATTTAGAGAAAAGTATTGTTTACTTTGAAAGAAATTAGTACCTGCATATACTGTGTGTGAAATGTTTGTAATTACTCCAAAATAGGAGGATTATGTTTATCATAATTATTACATACTAGATATGTATAAGCATGGGAAGCATAAGGATTATTCATATCTTAAACCATTTTAATTAAAGGGATGATACTCTCGAATGGAGTCATTTATTGTTGTGAAAACTCTTCGATTGAGACCATGCTTTATGTTTGTATTTACTCCATGATAGGAGAGATTTTTGTCATAGGTATTATTATTATACAAGATATTATTAGACATGGTTAAGAGATTGTTTTCATAGGTATTGTTATTATGCTAGATATGACCAAATGTAGACAAGCTTAAGGAACACTCATAGATAGATATTTAATTATGCTAGATGGATAGTAGTTTACTCCCAAGATTGTTATCCAATGAAGGGAGGGAACTAGTAGGTTACTTCTGGGATTGTTGTCCATTGAAGGGAGGGAACTAGTACTTTTCTTTGAGTTGTGTTTCCTTAGGTTGTTAAAGAGATAGGTTATCCTGAGGAGTAGCTTGCTCATGGAGAGGGATTGCCTAAGCATAGATATAATGGCCTTAAGTCAAAACAAGCTTGCTATAGTGTAAGTGAATGGTAGACCATCACTCGAAGTACTGAGTAAGAATACTTTGGCCAAAGTAGTGTGATTGCCCTAGGCTCCAAGGTCAATTCACCGAGCCCATTTAAATGCATGAAGGTTACCTAGTGTAGGTTATAAATCCTATTCATGTAGGGCACAACACTAAGCTTAGAGTGGTATGTCATGCAGGGTTACCCAACCAATAC
Organism: Sequoiadendron giganteum; assembly: GCA_007115665.2. Classification (NCBI taxonomy): domain Eukaryota; kingdom Viridiplantae; phylum Streptophyta; class Pinopsida; order Cupressales; family Cupressaceae; genus Sequoiadendron; species Sequoiadendron giganteum. Next base: position 29,271,851 of record CM021107.1, on the reverse strand, counting down.
CTTCGTCGAAGGTAAGTGACATCTATCACTGATAGATGTGTAGGGGACCACATATGAGTCTATGGTTGGCGAAAAAGCGCTTGAGTGATGCTTCTCCTCCTTAGAAGGTGACAAAAGACCAAAGTTTTGAAAGGCGAATTCCTAGACCATCTTTATCTTATGCTTTGAAGCTCGATCGAGTTGTGTCTGTAATAGTGTACGTTCTTGGAATATTGCAATTTGTGAAATTATTATATGGGAATGCAATCCTTGTTGAGCATTGTATGACATCTTTGTTCAATATAAAATTTATGTTATTGGAAGATTTGTATAATTACTTTGGATTGCAATGACATTGTGCATGTAATTTACATTATTGGAAGAAAATTTTTTATTGCTATATCATGGCATCATGTTTTATTCACTTAAGGTGAAAACATTGGAAATTTTACTGTAAAGAACAATGGGTTTGTTACGGAGATAGATTTATATATTTTCTCATCTACACTTTAGGCTCTATAAAACTAAGGCGGGTTCCCCTATAAAGTCATTTAACTTATGGAAAAGATTACAATTATTCCTTTGAAACAAATTCTTCACACTATTTTTATAGAAGGTGAGCCTTATAGGCTAATCATCTTCAAAACCCTCTATATGCTCTATATTTCTTGGTAGTATGGATTGAGCATAAAATAGTAAAATGCATTAAAAGTAAATTTCAATTTTTTAATATTTGATTCTACTTAGTTTTGAGCTTTGTGAATCATTTTGGCCAATGCCTTATCCATAGTAGAGTCAAGAAAAGAAGTAAAACTCTCCTACAATATATTTACTCTATGGATTTTTATAATCTCACTACATTACAATGGCAAACCAATAAAGATACAATACCATTACTCTACTTACAAATCCTTACTGCAATAACACAATCTTTAATGAATAAACTGAAAGAAAATTTAATCCATTCCTTGAACAGAAGCTAACAATTTAGACATTCATAACAACAAATGTGATATGAGAATAAAAAACAACCTTTGATTGTATTGATTCAAAAGAGAATATATTACAATATGGAGAGTAATAGATTGACATTCAAAGTTGAGAAGACACAATGAGTGTTTGAGTCATTTGTTGTTATTATAGAGAAAAATTATAACATTTCCTCTCTGAACTTTAGAGGACTTAACTATAGAAAACTCTAATCCTATACAAAGAATACAAAGCTAAAGACTCAAAATATTGAAAAATAAAAAAAAATCCCTAAAAAATGAGTCTTAAAACTCCCTTTTATAGAAACAAGAGAAGCGACAAGAAAAAATCCCCATTCCATCACTTAAGTCACTAAAGAAAAAATCTTGGGTGGTGGCACTATACGAAAGGACAAAAGAATTTACAAATTGCATAGAAACCATTAAAATTTTACTAAAGGCTTCTAGGGTAGTTACTTTGGAATGTGGATCTGATTTCCTTTCAAAACACCCTTTGCAGGTGATAAGACATCTCTAATATTCCTTCTTTGGCATGCACATGTAGTAGTTATGTCTGGTTGGTGGGATCTAATTGAAATGGAACTCAATTATTTCACATTGTCCCTTTCTTTATCACCATCACTGCTATGTCGATCTATCCTAATATAGTACCAACTAATTTGGAGAAGTACTTTATTCTAACTATACTTTTTAAAATTACAAAATTGTCATCCCTGACTCAAAACTTGACATCTTAAGCTCAAAATTTTGTCAAAAAAATTGGATATCAAAAATTATTTACAAGCCTAGCAAGTGATTATACTTCTCACCCCATGCATGGTATGATCTCTCTAATTTCCATTTGAATGCAAGAATTAAATCAATATTTTGCATGTAGCGGGTATACCTAGACAAAATTGAATTAGTATCCTTTTCAAAAGCATCCAAAAGATGGTCTATATCAATCAATTTTTCCATACAAGTCTTAAGGATCTCTATATTAACCTTATTATCACCACAAATAAAAATGACAATGTGGGGGTTAGTGCCTTGAACTGAGACTTCCACTCAAGGAATTCCTTCATCTCCCCATTCTCCTTTTTAATATAAGGCATAATCCTTACTTCTATATTATCAAAATGCTTTAGCATTTTTTTGGCCTTTTTAGTTAATTGATCCATGTATGCTTTCATTTCTCTCGCTACCTTGGCCATATTATATGTAGAAAAAATGTCTGAGGGTGGACTAGATTCATGTATAGATCCCTTATACATTCCATGCAAAGTTGTGATCGTAGGGAACCACTTATTCATAATATCCTAGGCACTTTCCTTATCTCTAATAACCCTGTCGATTTCTTTTACAAGGTTAGAATAATCCCTATAAATATTTTCCAACCTTTTCAAAATCTTGGATGTTAAATGTTCCAAAATGTTTGATATGACATGAAATATTTCTTCATGTTGGTCACTTTGAACATTCTTCAATTTCTCCTCTAGCATATAAAGCTTTTCTTTAAGTTCCTTATTTTCTTTATTAAATTTTCTGATGGTTTTGTTGAAGAGGAGCTTGATGCCTTTGTATCAACTAGAGGAGGTTTTTCCTAAGCCTCTTTTATTTTCAATATATTATATTCTACAGTAAGTGCTAGATGATCTTTCAATAACTTATCATAGTCACTTTGCATTCTTTTAGTTGTGGCTTCAATAAATTTGGCAACATCTATCATCAATGAGGCAGCTTTAGAGGTGGAGGTATCTAATAATCTCTTTATTACCAACCCTCCATTGATGTCTTGTGTTGTTTCAACCACTTGAGGCTTATTTTTTATTTAGGTAAAAGGCCCATATAGCAAGGGTTTCCCATTTTGGGTTGAACCTTAATACTAATATGTTGCCTCAGCTTGTTCCTTAGAAGAGTATATCTCTTCATCTTGCCTCCTTATTGAATCAAAAGCTATTGTTGAGGAAATATCCCATTCTAGGAGCAATAGCAACCCACTATATTTGATAATCTCCCTTCCCTCTTCATGGATAATATTTCTTGCATCAAAATTCATTTCTTCCATCACTATTTTGGTGACCTCTTCATATTGCTCAACAAGTACACCAGCCTTGGCTTGATCAAGCCTTTATGGAATTCTTCTCTTCTTGATCTCAAGACAAAATATTTGAATTCATTTGTCTTCACAAATTCATCATCTAAGATGAATTATGTACATGCTAATGCTCTGATGTCATTTGCCTCATCTCTCCCCATTGTTACATCAATTCCCGACCTGCTTTGGGGAATTCTAATAATATTTTATCTTTGGGGGGATGGCATTTTCTAATGCACTTCTTCTATTGTCACCTCAATATCATCCTCCTCATCTAGACCAAGTGGACAATCAACCAATGATGGTTTCTCTTTTCTCCTCCTCTTTTGAGGTTGTTCCCTTGGAGGGGAATCTATAATATGAATGTGTGGATGGGATGATGGTGCTTGTGGGAGAAAGTGTAATGGAGTGGCTTGATGAGGGATGGTGGAGCAGGCTCCCTTATGACAAGTCCCTTGGACCTTCTTGTAAAAGAAAAGATTGATGGATCTATCTTAGGTTGATAAGAAGGTTGTTCCTCAAGAACAAGGGCCTTTCTAATTATTTTTTCAAAATTGTTTAGAATCATTTGGATATTGATGATTTGATTCCCTATTTTAGAGAATTCCCCTTCATATTATTTATTATTCTTTGTTCTAGCAGCCTATGCTTTGGTGAATTCCACCCATTTCACCAATTTTTCAACAACCTCCTTGTCATCTTTGAAATTCCTTAAAAAATCCTCACTGAAGTGGAGTTAATGTTGGAATATTGATTTGATGCTTGTTCTGACCTGGCTGATAAATCCCTCGGGATCACAAGCCCTTTCTTTCTCCTAAGTCATTATGTATACTTGGAGCATGGGGTAAAGTTGCTCCAATCCTTCTCTAGTGACTATAGAATCAAATAAGGTGGTGGACAATGGGGAAAATGATCCCTTATTTTTCCCTTTGAGATGGGCCTTATCTGATTCATTGAGCTACCACATTATTTACAAAAATTCAACCCTAAAAGGTACACATAGTGGTAGTTTATAAGGGCCAACAGGGCATCCATATATTCTTATAATTGTGGAGTCATTGTTTAGATAGCAATCTCCCCAATTGTGTTGAAATCCTATCTTTGGCCTCCTATCTTTAGGTCTTAGGAAATCTATAATTTCCTTATGCAATTTGACCTCTCCAACCCCCAAATATGATAGCACCTTCTTTTCAAAATTGTTCTCAAAAGCAAAAACGTTGGAGGCATCGCAATGATTATCCCATACATGAGTCCAGCATTGTACAGGAAGAATACATCCCTTGCCATCATCCATGTTGATCTACAGGGCCTTATCCCATTTCTCCCTTCATCCATATAAGAACATATGACAAAGGAGGGAATACCACCTGAAGTTGATCACCCAGTTGCTTTTATTTATCTCCACTAGCTCCTTATGGATGGAATTAACAATAAAAGTGGCAAAATCGAATTCAGTGGTCACCATAGGGTTTTGAATATCAGTAGCCATATATGTTGTGCCCCTTTTTGCACACACGCCCCGTTCAGAACGGGGACCCTCTTTTTTCCCTTCAATAAAGGTGGCACATTTCCCAATGTTATATTTTCAAAAATCTCGCCTTGACTGGAAACTTCGCATCAAAATTTTTTTTACATCTTTTGAAATTTTCGGGTTTCCTTGTCCGGATTTCCGTTATCGGGTTTCCTCGTTCGGATTTCCCCTTTCGGGTTTCCTTCGTCGGGTTTCCTTTCAGGTTTCGCCGTTCTTCACGGCGTCCAGTCAACGTCTTCTCGGGAACGGCTTTTCGGACATCCGATTCTGGACGTCCCACCGCCTTTCTTTTTTCGGAGTTCACCAACCCACCTGCAACCGTACGGAGCATTTATTGCTGTACTAATGGCATTTTTTGCTATAAAAACATTTTTTTCGGCTGTCATTATCAAATTTTTGACTAACAGAAGTGCATTCCAGAGCTCCCGGCGATTTAGCTTCCTTTCTGGCGTTTTTCAAACTGTTTATTCTGACGACGTCCGCGCATTCGACCAGCCTGTTCTTCGGGTTTTTGAGGTAGGTTTTCCGTCCCGTGCCCTAAGTTCTTTTCGCATTTTTTTGAGATTTTATTAAGGATAAATAAAAACCGAAGTCCGAACTTAGTAGATATCCTCACTGTGCACAAAACCCATCTCTTTGAATTCAAAATCCACCTTCTATCGACCTCCGGATCGATCCGGAAATTTTCTGTGTCGCGGTCGTTCTTCGGAACGGCGCCAGCATCTTCCGGGCCCGGGTCTTCCCGCCGCCGCCCTTTCTTCTCCTACTAATTTTCCTTCTCTAGAATTCCTTTGTCGGGATTCCTCGTCCGGATTTCCTGCTCCGGAACTCCATTTCCTTTTCGTCATTTTTTAACGGCCCCGACCGAGCGGCTTTTCGGATGCCTTTCCCCGGAACCTTTTATCAAAATTTCATAAGTTCGCTCGCAAATTCCATCTTTTCCTTTGGAATTCTCTTTTTGGGATTCCTTGACCGGGATCCCGTTTCTGGGAATCCGTTTCCTCTTTGTCGTTTTAACAGCCTCCATCACCCGGCATTCCGAACGATGTTTCCCCATGGCCTTCCCCTGTCGGAGTTCCGTTCTCGGATTTCTATCTCCGAAATTCCATCGTCTTGCCGCCGTTCTTCACGGCGTCGCCTGAATGTCTTCCTAGCCCTCAGATCCCGGAACCTATGTTCCCATCTGTCGTTTGACCCCATCCTCCTCCGGATTTCCTTCTTCGGGATCCCGTTCCCAGAATTCCCCTTTCGGACTTCTCTTTTCGAGAATCCATTTGTTTTTCGCCTTTTGCACGGTATCTAGCTAGCAGCTTCCTGGATCCCATTTCCCAGCCGTGGAATTTTCTTCCAAACTCAAACTTCCATTTTCTTCCACATTTCTCTTGCATTCTGTTTCGGGTTTCCTTGTTCAGATTTCCCTCTTCGGATTTCCTTCTCCGGAAGTCCTCCTCCAGATTTCCCTTCTCGGATTTTCTCCTGCATCCCGCCGTTCCTCACAGCCGAACGATGACCGCTTCCCGATAATAGAATTCCGAGACCCGGATTCCGTTTCTCGGATTTCCGTTTCTTCTGCGTTGTTTTCAGATGGCCTGCCTGCCACTGATACCCGAACCTTCAAATGGGGGGTCAAATGACCTCCAAATTTGAAACGGACTTCGACCCACTTGCTAAAATTCCGTTGTCTTCTATTTCCAACCTTCAAACTTGAAATCCAACCCCGAGAGGTGCATATGGGAATTCCATTCTCATTTTGCCTCTCCAAATGGCATTCTACCAGGGGATTTCTGGCCTGAGAACCCCGGATTGATTGTACAAACTTCTAGGGTTATAAAGTATCTAACTTCAAGTGCTTATTAAATATCTACTATGATTGTCGGACTAATCTTGACGTGCAAGGATTCGTCAATAGTTCTTATGACAGGTTCTTCACTATTGACTCTTGCCCTTTGTGCAGAATTCATGGAATCTAGCCTAGAAACTTCCAGTGCTGCCAAGAAAGGAAAAGGAACCACAAAGCCACCAAGGGGCAAACAAGATCGGTATCTAATGAAGTACAAATTCTTAGGAGTCCCCATCCAATCCCGGATTACCTCCCTTTGGAGGGATGTTTCAGATACCAACATCGGACAAGTCGATGTTGATGAGTTCATTCAGAGGGTTAGGATGAACCCCAAAACAGCAAATTCAAGAGCTATTAAAAGTAGTGGACTCACCAAGGCAGCAGGTTTCCCACCAGCCTTAGTGGCCCCGGAGCTGGTAATGGCGTGTGTCGAGGCGTATCAGCTCGACACTAGAACTATTGTGGACCATGAAGGAAATCTCCTCGCAGATATGTCTTCGTCAGGCATTACCAAAACCTTCCACATTCCCACCTTCGAGAGCATGGAGGTCCCTACCAAGGAGGACTGTATCAGTATATGGGAACATGACCCGTTGGACTGCAAAAGACTCATTAATCAGTGTTGGCTAAAGGATAAACGGGGCAGCGCCAAGAAAGTTCCCCATGAGCTTTTTCGTAGTGTTTTCCACGAGGACTACCATGATCTGGTGACTCTGCTCAGTAGAGTCATGGGCCTGCCTGGTGCAATGTTCTTCCAGGAATGGATGTTCTACTTCATAGAACAGATTCTCCGAGGGAAAGGAACCGTCTTCTACTGGGGAGAGATAATAAGCGACTACTTCCATGAGCAGTTTACCACAGTAAAGAAGACTAATCAATTCTTCATGATGTCTTATTTGGTGTACTCTCTTGCCAATCAGAGGCACTACCAGGGATTGATACAGATGCCCAGTGATCCATCAGGGCCAAAGCTAAAGCCCTATGATAGGTACCCCCAGCTGCAATTCAAGAACTTCAAAAGCAGCTACTGCAAGGTGAATGATGCATTCATTGCCCACATAATCAAGTCGAAAGGCGGGGATTTCGATAGAAGGATGTCCCACAGTGCCAGAGCCCTCCTTAGGCAGTATGCCTTCTGGTACATCCAGTTCCCCAGATTCACCTACATCTGTGCAGAGGGCTTTTCAGATAAGCCAAATAAGTTGCCTCGGTATCCAAATGACCGAATTATCCTCTTGGAGCTAACTCGGCAACTGCGATCCATCCACAACCTCTTAGGCGAGAAACATCTGGCAGGCCCTGTCTATCCAATGAATCTGGGTCAGGTAATGTATAAGGTTCATACCTGCCAGTGTGCAGGATACTCTGAAAAGGAGCTGGTCGAGTACAACTTCGAGCAATACACAGCAAGGCCACGGATGGATCCTTATGGCCATGTCGCAAGGCGTTGGGATGCGGGTATGCCCACCTCCACAACATCGAGGACTTCTGGGCTAATTACAAGGACGATCTTGAAGTACAGATGTGTTATTATATGCGTATGACCGTAGTCCATGTGCGAAGGGTAAACTTATGCCCGGTTCCTGATCAGGTAGAGGAGGATGAGGAGACAATTCTAGACCCGATCTACGATACAGTGTCCAACCTGTCGCTGCCTACAATCAACTGGGATACCCTAGAACTCAGTGATGTCAGTGTACTCACTAGGTCCGTCGAGGCCAGGACAAGAGGATGGATAAACAGTAAGGTTGCCCAACTAAAACAACAAGGGGTCGCACTAACGTACACCGACCTTGCCAGCGAACACGTTAGTGAACCAAGCGGTTACGAAGGTGGAGAAGCCACTGCTGTAGCTGGGGAGACATCACAAGCCCCACCCCCTCCGAAGTCCAAGAAAAGGAAGGACGTTGGCCAACAACTCCCAAAGCCAAAGACTTATGTCCGCAAGTCATCTGAGTTGGAACCTTCGAAGAAGAAAAGGAAAATAGTAGGAGGCATGGCGACAGTTATGATGTCCAAGGATTCACCCCTTGGGATTGCCAGCAAAAGATCCCTCTCATTTGGATCTCCACCTATCGTAATCACACCCGCCACTCCACTTACCTCAATTCCAGCTTCAGTATCCTCCCCACCTGTGGTGGATATCTCTGTTCACCTCCCTACTACTTCTCAAGGGATGCAGGTTATTCATACGGACTCACCATCTGCTACCACCTCACCCTTGACCTCTCCTTCCATGTCTCCTTCCGTTCCCACTGCCACAACGCCAACCTCAAGCCTTCCAGAGTCCTTGGCAAAATACATGCAGAATGTTCCATCAGAGCTTTCAGGGATGCTAGCCAATCCAATGGTCCAAGCTACAATAGCTCAAGCTATGACCTCCACCCCAGCAGCATCCCCCTCTACCGAGTCACCAAGAATGAAAGCAACGATGCAAATATTGGACGAGCGGGAATGACAACAGCTAGAAGCTAAAAAGGCACCAGAGCCCGCAGAATTTCAGGATCCTGAGAATCCCTCATTTGAGCGTCAGCAATTTGATACGGTAGCTTATGAGGCTTCAAGCGGTGACAGTGAGGACAGCAGAGACCGTAATGCTGAGCTAATCCGGGAATCAAATGATCCCGAGCTCAATGAAGAATGGGGACGGCAGCTCAAAGAAATCGAGGACAAGGAAGCCGAGGATCGGCTCGTACAGGAGGAGGAGACTGTTGCTACAGAGGCAGAAAGAGATAGATCTCTAGCTGAGGAATGTGGCCAGACTCCAGAGCACGATAAAGAAACCCTCTTCCCCAAGGACAAACATATAGAAAGTCCAGAGAAATATCAGAATATCTCAAGCAAGGAAGAGGATGCAAGAAAGGAGGATTCTCCAAAAGGACAGTCACACGCCGAGTCCCCGGCTAAACATGAGACGTCCAAGCAGGTTCTCACTGAAGAGAAGGAAGATATAGAAACCAATAAAAGGGCCATCATCATCTGAACTATTGGGTTAGAAAAGGAGGATAGTGGAACGGTAGATGAGGGATCAGGAAAGGACTCCCAAATGCCCGATTGGCTACAAAGACAACTAAAGCCAAAGACTCCCACTTCAAAGGATCCCAAGGTGAGGCTGGAAGCCTTCATGGCTAGGGCACATATCAGCACCCGAAAGGAGAAGAAGCCAAAGGTCAAGTCAAAGATAACTATGGACACATCGGGATCAAGAGCAGTACAGTTAGCAACGCCGGTGGTTGGGGAACAAGGCACAACCTACAATGTCTCCACCATTGATCTAGGAGTGACCACGAGGGATCAAAAGGTCGAACACCTCCAAGAGTCGGTCGCCATGGTCGTACACCTCATCTGGCAAGACAAAAGCTCAAAGGACGAGTTAAAAGAACAGGTTGCGGATCTAACAGCTTACATCTAGCAGTGGTCGTCTCTGAATGAGCAACCTACAACCTCGTCAGCCCCGCCTCAGCTGCTTTCCCATGAACAAATTAAGAAACTTGAGAGGAGACAAAACCTGGATAAAACCATAGAAAACTGGTTCCATCAAGTTCTGGATATAGGGAACACAGGTATCAACATAGTTGTTCGATCAGCAAATCGGTTTCTAGAGGTCCAAAAAACTCTTGAGGACACAAGAAGAATCTGTGAAAAGTTCCCAGGGAAGTATGACGCAGCCTACCCGAAAATTGAGGCTATCCTCGAATTGCCAAGAGATGTATGGGAGAAGGATCTCACCCTCAAGGATGACAACCACTGGCTAGTGGATACCTGGAAGAGGGACTACAACCATAGAAAAAGGAGGCTGGAGCAGGTCTTGGAGCGAATTGCTCCAGATATTGAATGGGCGAGGGAATCCAGGGAGGAGTGCACCCAATACCTTAAATTGATGACAGGGGATGAGGTTCCTGCCGCTGAGATCAATCCTGAGAACCTCAAACCCCACTTTTTGAAGACCATGGAGGATGGGATGTCTGCTGAGGTCACCACTGAATTCATGAGTTTTGCTGCTCGAGCATTCGCACAATCAGAGGTCTACAAGGAAAATAGCACCAAATATGAAGCAGACTAGGAGAAGCTCAACAGCAACTCTCAAGAATGGAGTTATCAAATCTTAAAGTCTGATATCATGGAGGTAGAAAAGCTCCAAACCTTGATCCTGAGCTTCATGGAGTATGCAGCACTAAGGAAGTAGGAAGGCAATCCGGTCATCGAAGAACAGTACCTTAAAGAGTAGCTACAGCCAAGAGTAAACAGCTGAAAGATAAATCTGCTACAGTGTTGTCACTAGATGACGAAATTAGGAAGAGACAAAATGAGCTCTTAATTGTAATATTTGGGGGGTAGGTGAGACCCTGATGTAAGATGAATCTTGGCCACATAATAGAATCAAATCTTGGCCATACATTTTGTTATTTGAATCTATAAATAGAGCTCTCCTCCTCTCATTTTAGAGAGTTGAGTTGTTGTAAAGACTTGCTGCAGAAATTATAAATAGCAAATACAGTCAGTTTTGGTGTATTTTCTGAGTTTCTCAATAAGTTTCATGATTCTTCTCCCTTTTAGTTATAGATTGTTTTAAGTTACTCTGGTGTTCTAGCATCTTCGCTTTGAGTTAGATAGATTTGATATGATATTTCTGATCTTGGAAATAATTGTTGTGTGTATGCTTTCCTTGTCCATACTTTTGGTCATCTGCTGAGGGTAGATGACTGTGTAAAGTTAGTCTAGACTCCTATTCCATTGCTGCTCATTGAATTTCATCTTCATCCATGCTTCCATAGTGAATGAACAATGAATATTTGCAGTCCCTAGAAGATAGCACAGATTTCATGATATTGTGAGAATTTTGGTTAAGTGAAATCCAGTTTAAGGAAACTATCCACGGCAAGAATCTCCATGATCACTATTCATCGGTAGTTGCAGGTTTAGGAAACATCTTTCTTCTTCGCCCCTTTCCCCTTTTTCCTTTCTTTCAGAAACTGTTCGTATCAAGGTTCGTTGTGCATTGTAAAAGCCAAACTAGATGAAATACTAGAGTCCAAGACTGCTGCTTGAACCTGCAGCAAAGCATGTAATTCCAGATCTATAGGACTCTGTTGGTTGACGCAATTTCCCTACAGCTTTAATCCGTAAGTCCACCTTGTGATTCCAGCAAATCACATAAACAACTGAAATATTCCAAGCACTGTCAAGACCTGACATCCGAGAGACCTTGGGATAGTGTTCTGCAATTTGATTGTGGAAGATTGTCTTTCAAGAGAGGTAATGCACCTATGCATTACCTGTGTTGTGAAGTGCATAAAAACACCATCAACAATATACATAAGGGCTATTGATATTTTTTAGGGTTTTAGGGGCCCTAATACATGATTTTAACATCTCCCTGCATTATTTATAAGTATTTTTCAAAAATTTCAAAGGCTAAAATGCCACATGAGGACCAAAATTTTACAAGTTCCACCAAGAGGATCAAACTTGAATATGACCTGATTTTTTGTGTGGAGAAGGTAATGTATTAGATTTTTAGTTGCAAAGACAAGTGTTACCCTCTAATTTTAGTCATATATTTTTTTCTTCATTAATGATGAAATAACTCCCATCTTGTGCCTCCAAAATGGTTCAAAGTCGCGGTCCTCACAAGTTTTAAAACCTTTGTCAGTGATCTCTCTTCTCTTCTAACCAAGTCGCTGAGTTCTCTAGTTTCACAACCACCCGACTACCCAACCCATCTCTCTCTTCAACCTTGCCCAAAGGTGTTTTAAGAGATCGGTATGTCAGAAGTTTTTGAAACCATAAAAGTCTTGACATATGGTTCAATAGTTCTATCTTCCTATGACTCTGCAACTCTATAACAAGTTTCTCGATTTTCAAAACGTCGCCAGCCCATTTAATTACTTGTACGACGTATCATGAGAATGTCTTTTCAGGAGTTTTGAAATACAAACTCGATCTTGGTACTCTCTTCTCAAGGAATAAAATCCATGATGCATTAATTAGCCTCTTAAATGAAAAGCATAGCGAAGGTGGTGGCACACTATCAGTAGGTTAAAAATCATCATTATCTACTGGTGTAATTAACTAAGCCTGTTTACAGAGAAAGGTGGTGGTACTTCTAAAGTTCATTTTTTCCATCAACTTAGGCATTTTCAAAAATGGGGCTTCCTGCAAATGGTGAGACCTGGGATGGAGAGCCTATACCTGTCATACAACCTGACCTAAATTGGTCTGAAGAAGAATAGATTGATATCATCTCTCAATTGTGTACAATTACATGGAAGGAGAAGACCAACTATGCCCAATATCATGAGGTAATCTTCATTCTAGAGGAGGAAGAAGCACGTGTTGAGCTGCATAATCTCTTTATGGAAATGCGACTAGTGGTGGAAAATGCTCCTCCACCAGGAGCAGTTTGATTTTCCCTATTTTGCATGGAATATTTTTATAATTAGTAGTGGTAACATAAATTTTGGTGTAACGAATTTTTTTTTGTTTCATGGTTACTTTATTGATGCCGGTCATTTTCAAAGACAGTTATGAACAGTTACATTCGAGTACATGTAGACTTTATAAATAGGAGGATCATTTCTTTCCATGGGGGGGCTATTCGGGAATAGGGGGAATTAGCTTAGTTTTCTTTCAACACAGTCTTGTTGTACAAGGATGTGGAGTCTATGAACTCATATTTTGGCATTGAAGAAATAAAGAGAATATTTTTGAGTCTTTGAATTTATAAATATTTTCCTTTGATTACATGAACTTTGTTCCATAGTAATTACTCTTCAATGTTGTTCTGTTATATTGGACTGTGTATGTATTTAATCTTGAAACTTTGAATTCAACTTAAATCATTTGTTGAAAGGATTCACTATTCTTTCTTTTTTTGGGTATTATTCATGGATATGGAATAAGTGAACTTGTGTAGTTTGTCTGTATTTATTTCTTTTTGAATTAATCTTCTACATCTACTATCATGGTTATGGGTAGGTGTTAGTTTCCTTTTATGTTTTTCGGTTAAAAGCATACCCTGTGTTCTAATTCATTGCATATCTTAAGAGGGAGCTATACCTCTACAATTCAGAGGAAAGTTGTCAATCCAATGACAATTTTTTCAACTGTTGGTGTTGTTTGTTCTTCTTTTTGGGCACCTTGAGTCATTTTCTATATTTATTTTTTAAGGAAAAATCTATCAACCAACAAATTTTTGGCGACTCCACTGGGGAAATTCAAAATTGAAGAACGGTGCTCTTGTTTTCCCTAGAATTTAAAGGTGCCTCCCCGAGAATGGAGGTTGGCGGCTCTATCGGGTGAAATGTACTCAGAAGCATTTTATTCTAGAAAGGACTCCTGTCTAGTTTATTTTTCATAATTACATTATGGAATTAATTTCTTCCCAGCCATGGAGAAATCAATTTGGACCTCTTTCTTTGCCACAATATTCACCATTGCCCGAAGGATCAAGAAAGCACTTCCCGAAGTTCAATGGAGAAAATCATCAAGATGTTGAAGACCACATTTTGGGAGTGAGTGAAGAAGATTTTTTTGTGATATTATTTATTGAATCTCTCATCGGGCTTGCAATAAATTGGTTTTGTTATTTAGAAGATAAATGAATTACCAATTGGGATTCATTGAAGACTAAGTTCTTGGCAAGGTCTAAGGGCCCTGTTGATGAAGCTGCTTTGCTGGGCCAATTTTTTAATATTCAGAAGAAAGAAGATGAATCAATCAAGGACTTTGTGGATAGGTTCAGCAGGATGCTCCAAAAGACCCCTACCTCTATTCAGCCAAGTAAGTGAATCCAGCTTTGCATCTTTATTTCTGCATTGCACCCAGATGTTCATTTTTGTTTGAAACAGAGTAAAGTAAATGATATTGAACTTGCACAACAAGAGGCTATAAAAATAGAAGATGATTTGAGATTAAGTGGGTTATGTAAAGCAAATCAAATTGTAGATTATTTGAAATGTGAATCTATGAGGAATCCTATCATGCAAAAACTAATTTCTCAACCTATAGATTTTTGATATATGTAACCTCCTACCATCGAATGTCTAAATCTCACTATCTTTGATCCAAAACACTTTGGTAAAAATGAGATAAATAGCATATTATTTGCATTGTACTGATGAATTCATAAACCCATCAGATGATAGAGAAAATGAAAAATTTTCCCATAATGTTAATGGTGAAGTGGGTAATGCAAATGAAGTTGCTCCAGCCTCCTTATCTTCTGTAGAAATGCAATCATTCACCTTTTCTAGTGAAGAAGAGAAATTTGAGGATGCACAACATAAAGATAAGGTACTGAATGTCTTTTCCCCAAAATGCATGCAAGTTGAATATGAGGCCTTCACTTTTTCTGAGAAAAATAATACTGAAGTGCAGCTGTAGGAAGAGGTCAGGAATGATTTTACTTTTGAATCCTTTCATTTTGAAAATTTAGATGCCAAAATTTTTAAACAAAATCTAGAAGACAAGGTTGAAAGTAGCCATGTTGAATGTGATCAAATGGACAAATGTGATGAGCCTCATATTGTGTATACTCCAAATTGGTGCCCCAATGCATCTGAGGATGAATTTTTGTGTGGAGAAGAATCTGTTTTATCTTATTTGTAGCTTATAGGTGAGAATGATGAAGTGGGACACACGATACATGAATTAGTTCCAACACAAAAAGAGAATATTATTCCATTTGAGGGTAATTTTCAGCCACATGAGGGTATTGATTGTAATATAGATTTCCATTCTTCTCCATCGGAACATGACTCACTTCCAGTTTTACATGAGTCATATGTGGCCAATGATTGGTTTGTTGATGGGTTGAGTAGTCATGGTTATTTGCAGGAATGGGAAATTAATTAATCTACTACAGAAATAGGCACTTATACACAAGCACATGTTAAAGAAATTCCAAAAGTTTATGATGCTAAATGGCAATTTGGTTCTAGAGCATTATTCAGGGGATCTTTTTGGTTTACAAATGCTAGATTCTTACTTCGGATCATGAGATGGTTTATGAGTTTACAAGTGCTTCATGGGTACACCTCTCTTTTCCACTTGGGTATCTATTTCACCCAACCTGTTAATGGATTTACATAACCATTTTGGAGCCATTTGAGATGGGGTCTTCATGACCATGTATGTATTAGGAGTTTTTGGTGTGTTGGTAGTGTAGTTTCCTTTCCTGTTTTGCCTTGTTTTTGGTTTGCTCTGGCTCTTTATGTTCCCCTGCTATTTCTTTTGACTCCATTGCCCAATGGAGTTGGACTAGTCTACCCCAATGAATCTCGAGTTCTTTGCATTTCTTATGAAAATGCAGTGCCCAATCAGAGCCAATGTTACCCTCTAATTTTAGTCATGTATTTTTTCTTCCTTAATGATGAAATTGTTGGAATTTATGCCTCATTTTCCTGGCTTGGTCTTCCATTTTTCCTTGGAGCTTTGTTTCTGGCCTATACCGCCATACCATTGCCTGGTCTCTTGGAGGTGGCACAGTTGTGCGGTGAGCAGTTGAGTGGCGGAGGTTTGGCTTACTGCCATACCGCTAGGTGCACTTGTTGGTGGCGAGGTAACGTGATGAACGGTGGCAATGGCGGACAGGTTCGGCAGTTACCGCCCTACCGTGTGGCTTGTTTTCTAAGCCATGGTGGGCGCGGTAAGGCCATTGGCGGTTTGAGGACGGTGGACATAACAATTACCACCTTACCGCAAGCAGTGTTCGGAGTGACTGCGGTGGTCGTGGTAAGACCACTGGCGGTCTACCAGAGCGATTACCGCTCTACTGCGGTGAGACCTAGCGGTAGCATGGTATGACCGTTGGTCGTCTGCTAGGTGGTTACCACCACACCACCGGGAGGCTTGGGAAGGTCAGCGGTAGCGCGGTGGAGATGGCGGTCAGCACAAGCCGTTACCGCCATACTACAGGGTGGCCATATGAGCTCGGTGGTAGTGCGGTGTAGTCAGAGGGTGAGCTCGGTCAAGCTCACCGCCATATGTGAGGTGACTCAGATAGAGCTGTGGTAGTGCGGGCAAGGCAAGGCAAGCTTGGTTGGTCTAACCGCCATACCGCGAATGGGTCGGTTGGACTCGATGGTAGCATGGGGAAGCCTGGGTGAGCTCGGCAAGGCTCACCGCATTACCGTGGATGGGTTGTCTCAACTCAACGGTAGAGCAGTAGAGACCTGGATGAGTCGGATAGGCTCGGACTAAGTTTGATCGAGTTGGACTCAGATTCAAAGAGCGATAGCGAATGACTAGGCGACATGTGGCATTTTGCCAGTGCTTGATTGGCTGAAGACCAAAGAAGGAATGACAATTATTGCAGGTCGATTTCTAGCTGGAATTGGAACCAGATTAAGGCATGGATTTATTGCCTAGGTGGCTTGATGCAATCAGTGCAGATTGGATGCATGCCTGGGTGGCTCATTGCAAGGAGGGCGACATGGGCAGATCTGTCAATGATTTCCTAAGGACGGTTTTGACTATTTGGTCAAGCATGACATGTTGGCGCATGGAAAGAGATTAAGTAATCTCATGTGCACGTAGAAGTAACAGAGCGATGAAAGACAGAGATAGAGAGGATGTTCAAACGATCATAACTGTGAACACTCTATCTCTCAGTTCTAAAAACATGTGAACCTATGGAGGCCGAGTGACTGGGTTGGCCGTGAGGCTGGCTGTGACAGTCATTTGAGAGGAGCTGAAGGGAATTTACACAATATGTCTTGAGAACATTATAACTATGTGTGATTCTGGTTTGTGTAGCCTGTATTCATTCTCCAAATGAACAATATGTATTATCCTGAAGAGCATAGCTTTGTGTTTGTATTGTAACTATTTTGTTACTGAATAATACAAGTGAGCTGAATGTTTTGGAGGTGGGGTTTTTTACTTGAAAAGGTTTTCCCCACGTATATCTGTGTGTTCAAGTTTTGTCTTTCATGGTTGTCTGATTCATGTTCTTGAATCTATGCTTGTGTTGAATTTGTTATATGTTTAGCATTTACTTTTCTCAGAGGATCAATGGGGGATCAACTGTGCCTGCTTCCACTTTATGGCATAGTTGATTGTGTCTTTGTTGTGATTTTGAATTGAAATCACTAAGGCATTGTTGTCTTAGATGCTAGTCTTAATGATGAACCGAATCCTTATCCCCAACAAGTGGTATCAGAGCTGGTTGAAGGAGGTCGAGGCTTGATGATACCAACCAATGGTATCAAATTCTTCTCCTGGTTGCTGAAGTTCTGGGTTTTCTCCTATGCTGATTTCTTAGCCTGGAAAGCTTAAGGAAGTCTGGAGAAATCGGTTGGTGATTGATCCTATGATGAGTGGAAGTGTGTGCTTCTTTGATTCAACACACAGTTTGAAAGATGTTGGAGATGATTGGAGTTGGTCATGTTGTGGTAACATGGTCTAAGACTCCTGGTTCACAGTAAAAGTTCTCGATGCAAAGGGCGTGAGGTATGTTCATGGTTGTGTTGCAACGAAGCGTGGTGTTCATACTGGGCATTTGTGTGAGAGGATCCTTGGTGGTATGGGCTTGCTTGTGTTGTTGTTTCAGCTATGGAAATGTTGTGCTTGTGTTGGGTGTTCTGACTTAGCACTAAAGGCATTTTCTCTGCTACTCTGATTGCATTGAGGCTATGAAGTGACCTTGGTGGTCTACAACTTCTGGATAGCCTAGCTCCCCCGTTTGCTAGTGCAAGAGTGATGGCGTTGGAATTGGTCTGGAATGGACCTAATGTTCATGTTTGCTTATATCCTGCACTTGCATGGTTCAGATTCATGTTTTTGGCTCTGGAGGTTTTTTGTAGATTTTCCTAAAACATCTATCATGCATTTTCATGTTTATTTTCATTGGT
The DNA here is from genome assembly GCA_007115665.2 of Sequoiadendron giganteum. NCBI lineage: Eukaryota > Viridiplantae > Streptophyta > Pinopsida > Cupressales > Cupressaceae > Sequoiadendron > Sequoiadendron giganteum. The sequence goes on along the minus strand of CM021107.1, from coordinate 29,253,580 downwards.
CTGGTTAACTATGATGGTTGTGTGCAGGCTCCTGAGTCATCCAAATGAGCAATGAATATGGAGATGCGTGGGTGTTTTATAAACACTGTGGTTTTGCAGGTTTTACACGGTTAAGGAAAACTTGTGGCTTGTAGAGCTACTGTCTGCTATTTTCCAGATGATTGGATGAGATAGCTGCAGTTCGACTTGTTTGGAGGAGAGTTATCTTCTTTGCATGATAGTTTTGGTATGTGTTTACTTTCAGCATTCTTGTGGTGTTGTTTGTTGGTTACCTAGACTATGGTGCTTGAGTTGTGGACGTGACTGGCAAATCGGATTTGTTGCTGATCTGGTGTTTGAGTCATGCTTGTTTTCTTTGGTTGTTCTCTTTGATGATCTCAGTTTTGCAATTTCTAGTGCAATGATAGATTTGCAAGTTTCATTTGGTTGCATCCATGATTTGTGCAATGTTGTGGGTTGTCCTTACCTACATGTTTTTTGTGAGATAACTCGGGAGTGGATTGTCTATATCCATGAGGTTGCAACTGTGTGGTGCAGATTTGTTAGCTGGCCTTGTCTGTGGTCACTTGTGCATTAGCGTGGTTGTTTTGAGATGAGAGGAGGAATGGCATTTGAGTACCTGAATAGTCAGTGATGGGAACCTGAAGCATGTGAATCATGATGTCATGGAGAGCTGGATACACTGGCTAGTGTAAGCTTTTGATAGTGATGGTGTGGTTAGTCATGATGCTTGGAGAGCTCGGTGTCACATTTTAGTGGGAGCTTTAGCAGTGACTGTGGATTCATCACTTGGTGATGAATGTTCTTCTTTGGTGTTGTAGATGCTTCTGGTGGGACTCTTAGATCCTGTTGCTGCAAAAGAGTTTTTTCTTTCATATTTGCATGGTCGCTATTTGAAGATGTGTAGCATCTTGGAGCCATGAAGGACCTTGGTAGTCTTTGGCTGAGATGTTGGTCATGCTTGACAAGTGATGTTGGTTTAGAGTTTGTTTGCTTTATGTCATGTATACTCTTGCTTGTGCATTAGAGTTTTGGCATGTTGCTTTGCTCTTGAAGACCATGGACATTTCACTTGAAGTATGGTATCTCCTAATGGAGATGTGTAGATCATGGTGTCATGATAAGTTCCTATCCTAGGTTTGGAGCTTTGATAGTGGTTTGGGGTTTCTCTTTGTTTTGAGTACATTGGTCATATGTTGGAGGACTTCATGTTTATTGCAATGTTGTTGTTTTGGAGTTAGCATGAGATGACAGTATGTTGGTGCTCATGGATACATGGAGAGTAAGGTTTGCTTGGAAGGTATTTTCCCATTATATCTTTCAGATGCTTTTCCCTTGGGATGTGAAGAAGATCATTCTTGGCATAGCTGGCATTTAGAAATTCAGATATGGAGGTGTTTGGAAGAACTGTGGAAGACAATTGAGAGAAACATTTATTGGAACAGGTGGTTGCAAGTGGTGCAAATCTGTGTGGTAGTTCCTTGGAACTACATGGTTACATTTCTTTATGCAGGGTTTGGTGGACTTTGTATGCCTGGATCACGTGTGATGATTCTTTATTTGCACTCATCTGGACAGTACCTTTGTAGTGGGAGTACCTGGATATGTTTGGTCATTTGACTGGTTGGCACATAGTGCTTATTTTTCTATTGATGGGTTGACTGTGTGATGGCATGAGTTTACTAATGGTCATACCTTTTAGGTATGGGTGGTTGGATGTTTCAACACGAGCTGTGGGTGCTGGTTTTCAATCACGTGGTTTGATCAGTTGGATGAGGGCAGTCAGTTGCGGTTGTTGTTCTAGCTGATGGTTTCTTGTTCTGAAGAATGCTTTGTTGTTGTTGTTGTTGTCCCTTTGCCGCTTGAAGTATCAAATGTTTGCATTCCCAAGGCTGGTTCTTTTTCACTTTGGTGTGTTCCTGTGTTTGGAGTTTTTTCCTGAGATGGTGGCTATTTTTTAAATGTCATTGCAATTGTCTTGGTTGGAGCGTGGAAGCATTGTGTTGGTCCGTGTTCGGGTGTTTTGGAAGAAGCCAGTATGACTTCATCAAGTGGGAGATTGTTGGAATTTATGCCTCATCTTCTTGGCTTGGTCTTCCATTTTTCCTTGGAGCTCTGTTTCTGGCCTTTATCGCCATACCGTTGGGTGCACCTATTGGTGCCGCGGTAACACGGTGAACGGTGGCAGTGGCAGACAAGTTCGGCAGTTACTGCCCTACCGCATAGCTTGTTTTCTAAGCCACGATGGGCATGGTAAGGCCATTGGCGGTTGGAGGGCGGTGGACATAACGACTATCACCTTACCACAGGAAATGTTCAGAGTGACCGCGGTGGCCGCAGTAAGACCACTGGCGGTCTACCAGAGCGGTTACCGCTCTATCGCAATGAGACCTAGTGATCTTCGCGGTAGCGCAGTATGACTGCTAACGGTCTACTAGGCAATTACCGCCACACCGCAGGGAGGCTTGGGAAGGTCAATGGTAGTGCAGTGGAGATGGCAGTCAACACAGGCCCTTACCACCATACCGCAGGGTGGGCATATGAGCTTGGCGGTAGCGCAGTGTAGTCAGAGGGTGAGATCGATCGAGCTCACCGCCATACTGTGAGGTGACTCAAACGGAGCTGTGGTAGCTCGGGCAAGGCAAGGCAAGATCGGTTGGTCTAATCGCCATATCATGAATGGGTCGGTTGGACTCGGCGGTAGCGCAGGGAAGCCTGGGTGAGCTCAGCAGGGCTCACCGCATTACTGCGGATGGGTCGTCTCAGCTCGACGGTAGAGCAGTCGAGACTTGGATGAGTCGGATGGGATTGGACTGAGTTTGACCGAGTTGGACTCGGAATCAAAGAGCGACAACGAATGACTAGGCGACATGTGGCATTTTGGCAGTGCCTAATTGGTAGAAGACCAAAGAAGGAATGACAGTTATTGCAAGTCAATTTCTAGCTAGAATTGGAACCCGATTAAGGCATGGATTTATTGCCTAGGCAGTTCGATGCAATCAGTGCAGATCGGATGTGTGCCTGGGTGGCTAATTGCAAGGAGGGCGACATGGGCAGATCTGTCAATGATTTCCTGAGGACGGTTTTTACTATTTGGTCAGGCATGACATGTTGGCGGATGGAAAGAGATTAAGTAATCTCATGTGCACATAGAAGTAATAGAGAGATGAGAGAGAGAGACAGATAGGATGTTCAAACGGTCATAACTGTGAACACTCTATCTCTCAGTTTTAAAAACATGTGAACCTGTGGAGGCCGAGTGGCTGGGTTGGCCATGAGGCTGGTTGTGACAGTCATTTGAGAGGAGCTGAAGGGAGTCTACACAGGATGTCTTGAGGACATTGTAACTATGTGTGATTCTGGTTTGTGTAGCCTGTATTCATTCTCCAGATGAACAATATGTATTATCCTAAAGAGCATAGCTCTGTGTTTGTATTGTAATTGTTTTGTTACTGAATAATACAAGTGAGATGAATGTTTTGGAGGTGGGGTTTTTTACCTGAAAAGGTTTTCCCCATTTATATCTGTGTGTTCAAGTTTTGTCTTTCATGATTGTCTGATTCATGTTCTTGAATCTATGCTTGTGTTGAATCTGTTATATGTTTAGCATTTACTTTTCTTAGAGGATCAATGGGGGATCAACTATGCCTGCTTCCACTTTATGGCATAGTTGATTGTGTCTTTGTTGTGATTTTGAATTGAAATCACTAAGGAACTACTGTCTTAGATGCTAGTCTTGATGACGAACCGAATCCTTATCCCTAACAAAAATAACTCCCATCTTGTGCCTCCAAAATGGTTTAAGTGATCGATATGTCGAAAGTTTTCAAAACCATAAAATTCCTGACATGTGGTTCAATAGTTCTATCTTCTCGCGACTCTGTGACTCTATAACAGGTTTCTCAGTTTTTGAAACACCACCAGCCCATTTAATTACTTGTATGGCGTATCATAAGAATGTCTTTTTGAGAGTTTTGAAATACAAACTCGATCTTGGTACTCTCTTCTCAAGGAATAAAATTCATGATGCATTAATTAGCCTCTTAAATGACAAGCATAACGAATGTGGTGGCACACTATTAGAAGGTTAAAAGCCATCATTATCTACTGGTGTAATTAACTAAGCCTATTTACAAAGAAAGGTGGCAATACTTCTAAAGTTTAGTTTTTCCATCAAATTAGGCATTTTCAAAAATGGGGCTTCCTACAAATGGTGAGACCTAGGATGGAGAGCCTATACCTATCATGCAACCTGACTTGAATTGGCCCGAAGAAGAACATATTGATATCATCTCTCAATTGTGTCTAATTGCATGGAAGGAGAAGACCAGCTATTCCCAGTATCGCGAGGTAATCTTCATGCTAGTGGTGGAAAATGCTCCTCCACTAGGAGCAGTTTGATTTTCCCTAGTTTGCATGGAATCTTTTTATAATTGGTAGTGGTAACAGAAATTTTGGTGTAACAAAATTGTTTCTGTTTCATGGTTACTTTCTTGATATCGGTCATTTTTAAAGACCGTTATGCACAGTTACATTCGAGTACATGTAGACTTTATAAATAAGAGGATCATTTCTTTCCAGGGGGTCTATTTGGGAATAGGGGGAATTAGCTTAGTTTTCTTTCAACACAGTCTTGTTGTACAGGGATGTGGAGTCTGTGAACTCATATTTTGGTATTGAAGAAATAAAGAGAATATAGTTGAGTCTTTGAATTTATAAATATTTTTCTTTGATTACATGAACTTTGTTCCATAGTAATTACTCTTCAACGTTGTTTTGTTATATTGGACTGTGTATGTATTTAATTCTGAAACTTTGAATTTGGCTTAAATCGTCTATTGAAAGGATTCGTTGTTCTTTCTTTTCCTGGGTATTATTCACGGATATGGAATAAGTGAACTTTGTGTCCTTTGTCATTATTAATTTCTTTCTGAATTAATTTCTGCATCTACTTTCATGGTTATGGGTAGGTGTTATTTGCCTTTTTGCTTTTCGATTAAAAGCATACCATGTGTTCTCATTCATTGCATATCTTAAGAGGGAGTTGTACCTCTACAATTTAGAGGAAATTTGTTAATCCAATGACAATTTCTCCAACTGTTGGTGTTGTTTGTTCTTCTTTTTGGGTACCCTGAGTCATTTTCTATATTTATTTTTTAAGGAAAAATTTGTCAACCAACATTACTTTTTAGTTGAATATGACCTGATTTTTTGTGTGGAGAAGATAATGTATTAACTTTTTAGTTGCAAAGACAAGAATAAGACATTACTTTTTCTAATATAGAGTATCTATTTTTGTAATCAAGGTACAAATTATATAATATAATTATCTTCCCTTACCATCATCAACATGTTGATCCAATAGAGTTGCTAAAGCATGAAATGATAAAGCAAAAAATGTCAATTTTGTATAGTTGGCATCAAAATAGAAATATTCACTAAGTACCTCTTAATCAAATCAAAATTAGTTTGACAATTTTGATCCCATTGAAAGCGAATTTTTGTTTGGAAGATATGTGAAAGGAAGGATATGATTATCCAATTGAGAAATAAATCTTTGAATTATCTAAATCTTTTCTTGAATACTATGAATTTGAGAGATGTTTTTAGGTGGAGGTGTGTTCGTAATTGCATCTATCTTATGAGTATTGACTTCAATTCCATGATGAGAAACAATAAATCCAAAAAAAAACCTTGTTTCAACACCAAAGACACTTAAGAGGATTTAAAGCCTTGATGGGAAGGGAGACTCTCCCTTTTCAAACCACAAATAAAAATCTCTTAAATGATTTGACTTAAATTTTAAATAACTCAGAAAAGCAAAACAATGCAGAAATTTTGTAAATAAATTTCCATTTTTTTTCAATTCAAAGTTCTCCTACAAACATTAAAGAATCTTCTCCAAAAAGGAAATACAAAGATTTTAGACTCTTGGACTGATAAATACACATTAAAAATCAGATTCAAATCTGATATTAAAAACAAATAACAATAAATACAAACTCTTGACTCAACTCCTTCAAATCACTCTCAATCTACAACCTTCACCTTGCAAACTCCAATCTGCAAACTATACCCATCTTCAACAATGGATTCCATGATCCATTTTCTATCATAAAACCTTAAAACTTGCAAAAAAACACTCCCCATCTCCTCTCCAAGAAGATTCTATACCTACAACAACAACCTTCCAATTCTAGCCAAGAATGGCTACCAAAACATAGTTAAAATTGCCTATAATCTTCAAAAAAAAAAAATCCAAAAACTTCATCAAAAAAAATCATGACCAAGTTGGGAAGAAATCTCCAAAAATCCATCCCAAAAAAATTTAATAATATATAAAATTCTTTCTCAAACCCACTCCCACCAAAATTGCCAAAATTGGCGTCCATTCCTAGATTTTAGGGCAATTTTAATTGCATTTTCCGACTCATATTCCCTCCAAGAATCAAAAATCTGATTTTTTCCTTCCCACTAGGAAATCCACGACCACCTCCTCATAATGAGTTGTTTCCACAAAGGAAAAATCAATAAATGATTTTTCATGCAAGTTTGTAACCCCCCACAACCCAACGCCTAAGTCTGATTTTTCAATTTTTTCTAAAATTGCAACTACACTCACACTGCTGCACTTGTCAACATGGCTTAACAATGGTGGAATTTATTTTATTAAATTAAATTATGCAAAATTTATTCAAATTATCCTCACAATATGAAATTAAAATGCAAATTCCAAAATTTGTTTTTTTTTCGATGATGCAAGATTGCCTTACACCCTGGATGCTCCTGCATCAGACACCCAAGGTGATGAGAGCTATTTGTGTCCCATTTTATGCCATATTTTATGTCTTTTTATGCACCTTCATACTCACCCCCGCAGTCCATTTCCATTCAATATCTTACCAATTTTCCGTTTTAAGTTGATTATGATATAATATATGTCATATTTAATATAGTTTTAAGATTAAAATATTGAAAATAATTATTGATTGTTTTTACTAATAAATGTTTTCATTTTAAGCCTTATATCTTGTATCATACAAAAATTCCTGTCACTTTCTCTATAGGAACTTGTCACTCATTATTGCCACATGGACTTTTGCCACATCAGCTCAATGCCATGACTACATCCACCAAGGCATCTTCAAGAAGCATCAAAATGGTTGCACAAATTACCATTCAAATGGATATTTTGGGATTTGGAATTATTAGAGGACATGCCTTGTTCTTGCTGCTTTAGCCACTCCAGCACACAGATTTGTCTACCAACTGCCACATCAAAAAAGGATTTCAATTTCTTGAGGAACCCGTGCTTCATTTTTCTAGTTGTTGAGGATAAAAACGCACTTGCCAGCTATGTAGAGACAACCGAAATTCTAGCTGTAGGTGTAACCAATTCATTTTTAATATAAAACTAATAAGAAAGGTTTCTTGTAAACCATTTATATGTAATTTGTTGGTTGCAAACCCCAAAACAAACTAACTATTATTATACATAGTTGTTATATATTGAAATTGTATATGTGTATATATATATCAACTCATAGCATATTGGGGGGAAGCATATTATTGTAAGCAGCAAAGAAGATTATTGTGTGTAGCTTATTTATAAGTAGATTTATATACGCAGAGTTATGTATTATTCCTGAGAAATAAAAATAACATTCTACTAAGCAGTCTAGTGTAACTAGCATTTTCTCTCACCACCCGGTGGACTAAGGAGGGGGCCCACTTCTTGGGACATCTGGTGAATTTTAGCTTTTGTATTTATAGTAATGTGTCTTTATTTCTATTATTTATTTGATGGTGTTTCTATGTTATTTGCAAGTGTGGTTTGCAGTTCACTTAAATTCTATAATTTTTATAAGTTGTTCCTGTCGCCAAGAAGTGACAGTTCATGTCGCCGGAATCAATTTTCATTTTGTCTTGTTGTAGGTTTATTTCCGTAGTTGCATTTCATCCCCACTCAGCTCGTGACTTTCACTCCTTCGATTGACATATAGTCACAACACCTCTCACAATTTTATGCTCCCCGGATTGACACGTATAGACCAAGCTGAAATTCATTATAAAGCCACAATGACTATGATGATGTAAAGTGTTCTTACCCTTGGTCGGGCAGAGGTAGATGTATAAAAAGGAATCATAAATTGATAAGTGTTACAACTTACCACTCAGATCTATGCTTTACTTGATAGATCGAAATCATTGTACTCATCTCATACAAGGAGAATTGGATGCTTGATTGAAGGTCTTGCAAGTGCTAGTACTCACAAAACAAATGAACATAAAACATGAACAAACTCACATATAAATGCATTGCTAGTTCATGAATCTTGACTAATAATAAGTGTTGTAAACTCTACTTATTTTTCTCTTGACTAAATTTTAGGATGCTCAATTGTAATTCCAAAAATGCTAGGATTGCTTAAGATTTCAAATGGTGAAAAATTATTGTATTTATATGTGATAATTCATTTTCCTACAAAATTAATTATCAAAAGGCAATAGATGAATTTAAATTTGTAAATGTTAAAATATCGACAATAATATATTTTAAATTGGGCCAAAATAGGTTGTGTTGGCGTTTTTTACTGCAACCCACACAGATTTCCTAGTAGCTTCTATGAACTTGCCACATTCAATAATAAAAGTCCAAGAAAAGTATGGCCAACTTAACGAGAATAGCAATAAGGCTAATTCTCCTACACTTCGGACTCTGTAAAATCTAGGAGGGTATTCCCTAATATGTGCTCTTAACATACAGCATTTAAAAAATTCATTTGCACACAGGTAAGCAACAGATAGATCCCCAATTATTGTTAATGGATGAAAATCATTAATAAATTGGCTATTCCTCAAAAAGGCTCAAGTCCAAATAACAAAGAATCGCAAACTCAATTCAAAGTAACTTTATAGGAAATGATTAAGTAAAATATCCTAAGGCCATAACACAAAAATACGAAAACAAAACATAATCAAAATTCCAGTGCCATATCCTAAAGCATGGAGTCAAAAGAGAAAACTGAACTATAGGGTAACTTTCATCCTGAACACCTAAGATCTATTATGAGTTGCATTACAATCCATAAATCTATACCTGAGTTTATTACTTCTTTATGAATCCCATTTGTTATATTGCATGAACTTATTGATTAACTTAAGCATTTAACCAATCCTTTGAACCAGAGTTATAGTTAAACATAATTCACAGTAAAGCACAAGTGAAGATCAATGAAAATCATCTTGGATGGATATTTCATTAATAATCCATGTAACATAACACAATAGGAGATAAAATAAACTCCATATATTCATGAGTTTGATACAAACATGCTCAAAAACCCCATGATTAACTAAGTTCTTCAATCTAACTCAAAAATTTAAAACCTGGACTTACAGTTCATACTTTCTGTATCACAAGATTCTTACTTCTCATATTTTTGGATATTTCAACCGAGCTCTCTCTCGGCCCAGAATTCCCTTTTATAAAACAAGGGAGCCAACAAGCTTTAGGCCAGAGAGTACACATGTCCATTTGTGAATGGACAGCTAACTCTAAATTCAATTACAACTCAATTATGCGAGTGGAGAGCATAAGATAAGTATCATCACTAGTTGATAAGGAGGAAAGAAAACATCGCTCCAAAGGCTGCTCCCCATACATCGAAGGCATGCTTAGCCGTTATAGTATTAACTCCACCTCAGCACCCTGTACTTGGAGTCAAAAGAAGAATTCCATTTTAGAATATAATATCTAAGGCCAGACCTATATTATACATGACCAAGTTGCAATTCTTGACTATAACATTCATAATTCCAGTTCATCAGTGAACACCTTTTTCCATAATTCAAACTCCTCCTTGGAAGGCCACAGGAAAGCCACAACCTGATCAACATTGTTTCAATAGGGAGAATACTTTATCATTATCGATGTGGCATTTTTATCAAAGTTCTCTAAGAAACTTATAACAAAAGACAAATTTTCCAATGTATTCTCCAGCATGCGGATGTCAGCATTTTTCCATATCTCATGTGTTTGAGATATCATTATATTGTCTTTTGCTCCTTCCAAATCTGAAGGGGTTTGACTTCATCCTAACTATGTAAAATATGAGGCAATGGGGTCAGGTCCTTTCCATCATATACATCTTTCAGCAATTTAATTTTGGACTCCATAGGGGTGGCAAATCCCTGAAACTTCTGCTCAACAATTCCTTTGACCAATTGATATGTTGCTATAATAGTAGGATATTTATCACCATGTTTTTTTGCCCCTACTGCCATGAATTTCAACTTCTCCATTCTAGGGCTCCATTTGTTTAGCAATGGGATGGCTAATTCTTTATCCCTTGGAAACATTTTTAGTGCTTGCAACATTAGGACATAATTTGCATGAACACTGTTTAGCTTACTCTACACCCTTTTGTTTAAATATTTCAAAACAGTGTCCACTATCACTGAATTGCTTCTCCCTGTTGCATCCCGGATTTGCTTTACCATCTCCTTATATTCTTCAACCTGATGCATCAGTTTCTCACTAGAAATTCCTCCTCCAGGGCTAGTAGCCCTCTCAATAGCGATAGGCACTTGTCCCATATTATATGGAACAATAGCCAAAGACTGTGCTTGTGCAGGAGATTAAGACTGCTCTACTGGTGGGTCGGAAACAGTGTGGCTAGAACTAGCTTGTTGTTGAGACCTCAAACTATCCATTTGTTGCTTGAACAAAGCCAATTCAATTTTTAATTCTGCTACCTTTTGTTGACTCTTATTATATTCAATAATAATGTCATTACATTGGCTTCTCAGAGTATCCCGGTCCTTGGTCAAATCTTCAATAGTTGCTCTGGTGAATTTGGAAAAATTCACGACCATATCAATAGCTTCCAATGTTGGGGTGTCAGAAACTCTCCTCACTACCAAATGACCACTGAAGTCAGATGGTTCTGCAACAATTGGTTTTCTAGAGCCAGTGGATAGGGACCAAATTTCCAAAGCATCCCATTCCTCACTAAAGGCTAATCCTTTGAGTGCCAATGTTGCCTCCTCTTCAGTAGCAAGAAGTGGCTTATTAGCCCTTCTTATTGTGTCAAACACCACAGCATCAGCACTATCCCATTCAGGAAGTAGCAATACTCCACTTTTTTGTACCAATTCTCAGCCCTACTCTGGTGTTATTTCTTTGAATTTGTCTCTCATCTATTTCGTAACCTTAGCTTGAATTACCTTCTTTGGGAGCTCTGAATGCAAACTTCTCTCATGTGCCACCTTCTCAGCATATAATGCAGTATGTGCTCTCCACACAAAATCTTTAAAAGCACCGGTTTGAATAAAAGAGTCATCCATCATGAACTCTCTGCAGGATTTTATCCTCAAGTCATCATTGCTTGTTATTCCTTTGATTTCATCTTTTCCTAACCTCAAAGTAACTGCACCTAAACTTGTTACAATGTCAATTGGGTCTAATGGAATCTCAGGATGCATTTCATCTGGAGTTACAATAATTTCATCATCCTCATCACCATCACAATCAACCATCTTTGCTCTTTCAACATCCTCCCTCTTTGGTGATGGTGGGAAAGCATGTTCTTAAAAACTTGGAGGAGATTCCAAATCAATAATATTTGGTACTGAATACCCTGAAGAAGATGGTGCAATATTTTTAGCAACATCTTCAGCCCTACTTATCTTTCTTCTAGAAAAAACCCTTATCTTCTTTTGGAGCTGATAAGTAGGCCTCTCCTCTAACTTTACCTCAAGGTACTCCTCGATGGTTTGTGATTTTCCCCTTTCTTCCACAACCCTTTCCTCTTTCAACACCCCAACCAAGCTCTCAAAATTATCAATAACATACATTTCCCTGCTAAACTCATCTTTAACATTAGGTATGGGATTGAAACTAGGTATTTTCTCCTACTTAATTTTTACCATTTTAGAGTAGGCAATGTATAGTGCCTTTCTCTCATCTTGTAATTCCAAATTAAAAATATTCTTGATGATGTCCTCAAGAAAGTAGAAGTTGTGGACAAAGGTTCTTGTCTGATTTTTTGCCTTCATTTGAGAGATAAAACCCTCAGGATCATGATTCCAAGGGCGCACAGTCCTTAGCCTATAAGGCCCAAGTAATGTATGCAACTCCTTCCATCCTCCCTTTGCCATAACAAAATCGGCAAATGTTGTATATTTAGGGAAGAAAGAACCTTTCTTCTGTTTAGCTAGCAAGTGTAGTTCTTGAGCGCCTCCCAATTGCCTCATGATTTCCAAGAATCCAATTCTAAGGGGCACCTCCCTTGGCAAAACCCTTGGAATGACATTAGTGCCAAAAACCCTGAAAATTGTGGTATTATGATAGGGGATAATGTCTCCCCAATTGTGCATTATGTTCAAATCAGGCCTTCTCTCCATCGGCCTCAAGAAGTCATGAATTTATTTTGGGATCCTTGGGGGGTCATGAACCAGAGCCTTCCTTAATTTAGATCCAAAGACATTATGGAGAGTTACATAATCAAACTTATGATCATGCATGTCAAGAATCTTAGTCCAATATTAGGCAGGCATTTCAATGTTTCCTTCCTTCTTCTTTAATTCCATATCTTTTTTGAACACAGCCTGACCCCTATACAAAAACATGTAGATTAACAAGGAATACCATCTGAATCCAACCTAATTCTTCCCCTCCTTTAGGGCTACCAGCCCCGTGTGCATCTTCTCTACCAAATAAGTGGAAAAATCATATACTACATTAAAACCCAGGTGCTGGAGATTTACAGCCATATACATAATATCAGTAAGCAAGGTTTTCTTTAAGTTGACACCCAGAACTTGACACAAAGTAGAAACAGTCTTCTTGAAATAATTGGAGAAATAGTCCACAGGAAAAGGTTCGGGCTCATTCCTGCCAATTACTACCTTCTTCTGATTTTTTCCTCTTCCTGTGACAGCCAAATGAGGTATCAAATGTTTTGAACAAACCCCTAGTATTTCTATACTCTTGTCTGAAAACCTCAAAGTCGATAGGAACCGTATCCTGACTCCATTCGTGCAATTTGAAATTTTTGCAATTTCTTCTCTGGTTATCTTAATCATCTGCACACCAGCATGTGTTCTGACAATTCAGGCCACAGAGTCATATCTTGCAGCAATTTCCTTTAAAATATCTACATCCATATAAACATTAGGCACTACCAATTTACCCAAGTCCAACCTCCACGGATTACACAAAGGGACGGACAAATTCCTCTTCCCAAACCAATTGGAGAACAATTGCAACCCTGTATATGGCAACTCGGCATCTCAAATTCCACACTGCTTGTATGTCAGTCCTTCCAAGATTCGAGGCCCATAGAACAAAACCTTTCCCTCCTACTTCTTATTAGTAGAGGGCTCTAACAAATCAATAATATCTTGGGATAAAGACTTGGTAGTGGTTTCAGAACCAGAACTTCGGGCTTTGGGTGCCATTTATACTAGATAAATGATAATTCGAGCTAGGGTTTGCTTATTTTTAGGTGGCAAGCAATTATAATTTACTCCCTATTGTCTTAACAAAAAATTCTTCAATATTCAAAAATCCCCAACAATTATCTAGACAAACTCTAAAAGCGAATCAATTCAAACAATTCTTCAAGAACAGAACAAGAAACAATCACGAATTGCCCAGCAAGCAACCATAAAATCTTCTAAATTTACAAGAAATGGCATACGTGCTACTTATGGTTTCACTCTCAGAACATCCAGGGCAGCGAAATTGAGAAATCGTAACAGCTGCTTGCTTCACCCGATACCAAGCAATTCTTCCACAATGTAGAGATATAGGGTGAAAATAGTAATTCACATATTTTAGCATTTAGTTATGCAGGCAGAGTCAAACTCGGCCATTACTATTCACTCGCGCGAGATAAAATGGCTATAGTACAATACCAGTTTATTTTAAATACGATTCGTTGATCAAATAAAATATTAGCCAAGAGAACGGTTCAGATTTAGTCAAAATAGTTTAAAAATGCCACGTCCACCCTCCAGTCACCAAACGGACAGGATATTCACCTATCAGGCACCACATCAGCACAGAATGGGCCCCACCTTCATTACCAGCATGCAACATTGGTGACCACGCGTCACCAAATCGCACACCTCACAGCATTATTGAAACTGCAGTTTTAATTGCACGAGGTCAGCAAGGAACGACCACGATGCATCGGTACGGAAACAGTTGTCGGCATCAGCCTCCATCATCGGTCAGCGAGCAAAACTGGTCCCCACCATCAAACATGGCAGATGACAGCATCTCGCATGCCTCGCACCAAATTTGTGACATTAGCAAAAACCTTGCGAGGTCCGCAAGCAATGCTCAAGATTAAAAACACTTCATCTGACGGCTGCGCAATCTGCACATGCGAAAAGGTTATTCATAAAGAAAGGGACCAACTAGGTGGACGGGGAAATGACCCTCAAGCTCGAAAATATTATTTTAGAGGTTTAATCTAAAATAATTCAATAGCCCGACACTATGAAAATGTAATGCAGTCATGACGCAAAAGACTGAAAGGATGGGTAAACGTGGTCGATAAGTAATGACCAAACAGGGATAAAAGACCACTTAAGTGACCGACCACCGTCAATAACAAGTCAACGCTCGAAAAGAAAACCCATGACCCAACCACTCAGAGCCGAGGACAAAACATACCTACAAGGGGAAAAAAATTAAAGCTCCACCAATGGCTTCGACTGGGGATGTATGCCCCTTGTGGGCATAGCAAGATACCAGAATCTATGGTTACGCAGACCAGATACAGAGAGAACCAAAAACCAAGGACCTATCTGGACAAGACAAGGAGATAAAAAACAAAAAACAAAAAGAAACACCCCTATATACACTACTTACAGGACTGTACAATGTACATGGAAAAAGAGCTACTTCAAGAGTAGTATTTCAAGAATTGTCCATGTGCTGGCAATTCGATAATTTCGCCTGCAAGTGACTGTAGAAAATATGAATCTTCACCATGTGTGTCCATAATTATATATGGTCCTAACCAAAGAGGATCAAATTTTCCATGTTTGCCTTTATCTTCTGACCTTGCATTCCAGAGCAACACCATTGCTCCAATGTCAAATTTTCTCTCAACTGCTTTTTTGTCATAAAGGTGCTTAACCTGCAGTTGTAGTTTTTCATTTCTCCTATGGGCTTCTCTTCTAGTTTTGTCCAATTGGTTCAATTCATTCATTATGTGTTGCATTTCATCACAGATATCATCGTCATGTTCTTGGACAAATTCATACATCTTTATCAGGTTGTTTTGTGGGATACGTGCTTCCATCCCATAGACCAAGTTAAAAGGTGAATGACCAATTTCCTTCTTGACAGTTATCCTATCAGCCCACAGTGCCAATTTCAGTTTTGAATCCCAAGCCCTTTTGTTCTTCTCAATCATACGTTTGATGATCTTCATCAAAATCTTATTACTGGACTCTGCCTATCCATTTCCTTGGGGGTGATAAGGGGAAGATTATGAAATAGTTATACCATACTGATCACAAAATTTAATAAATTCTTCTAACCTGAAACACATTGCATTATCAGAAACAATTCTTTCAGGCACCCCAAATCGGCTTAAGATATTATCAGTTAGGAAATCAATAACAACTTTACTTGTAGCCCTTTTGGCCAGGATTACTTCAATCCATTTAGTAAAGTAATTAGTCGCTACCAATATCCATGCATGTCCTCCACTAGATTTTTCAAATATCTCCCCTATGAATTCAATACCCCATTACTTGAAAGGAGTTGAAACAAACACGGGTCTTAATGGAAAATTTCCAAAAAAATTTAACTTTCCAGCAAACCTCTGACAAGCATCACATTTATTAACATATTTGTGGGCATCCTTGAACACAGTAGGCCACCAGTATCCTGCTCTTAGAATCTTATGAGTTGTATTCTTAGCTGTGTAATGGCCTCCACAAGCTCCTTTATGCATTTCTATTAGTAGGTCTTCAGCTTGGTCTCCATCCACACATCTGAGTATAATACCTTCAGAATTCCTCCACCAAAGCTCCCCATCAATAATGACATATCTAATTACTTGCAGTTTAAGAGTTCTTTTCTCAATAAGTGGCATACCTTCAGGGCATTGCATCGTCTGTAAATATTCAACAATCCTCATGTACCAACCACAAGTTTTCATATCACAGATAGGCGCAATGTTTCGTTGCTCTATCTAATTTATTTTATTTACTTCCAGATTTGCCTTAGCCATTAAATTGGCTAGACCCTGACCTCTTACAAGCTTGGTAATTTGTATGTCAATATTAAACTTTTGGATTCTATTTATCCATCTGCATCTTCTTCCTGTAGTCTCTTGTTGGATGAAAATATCTTTAACTGCTGCCATTGGCACATATGCTACAACAATTGCTCCCATTATATAAGGCTTGAAATTCTTAACTGCCTTTACCAGAGCATATGCCTGCTTTTCAGATATATCATATTTCAATTCTGCAACCTGCAATGATTTACTGAAGAATGCAATTGGCTGCTCAAAGCCATCATTGTTTTTTTGTAACAACACACCAGCTATAGTGTGAAAAGAGGCAAAAGTAAACAACTGGAATGGTTTTGAATAATCAGGAGACTTAAGAATAGGAGGCTACTTAATTGCATCTTTGATAGCTTGGAAGGCTTTGGATGGTTCTCCTTTCCATACTATCTTTTCTCCTTTCTTCAACATCTTAGATATTGGGCGGACAATCTCAACAAAATTTGTGACAAATCTTCTTAGAAAATTTATCTATCCAAAGAAAGATTGGATGTCTTTTACATTCCTTGGCTGCATAATTTTTTCAATAGCAGTCACTCTTTCAGGAACAATCTACACCCCATCTTTTGAAACAAGATGCCCTAACAATTTTCCTTCTTTCACTTCGAAGGCACACTTCCTGGGATTTACAGATATCCCATATTCAAGAGCTCTGATAAAAAAATTCTCTAAGTGAGGACAATGATCTTCCTCACTTTTTCTATGGGCAGTAAGATCATCTTGGTATATGGCAAGGAATAGATCAATATAATCAGCAAAGGCTAAATCCATAGCCCTCTGGAAAGTTTCTCCAGCATTTATTAATCCAAATGTCATTCTCACATACACATATGTCCCCCATGGTGTGGTGAAAGTAGTCTTGAATTGCTCAGACTCTTTAACCATTACTTGGTTGTACCTGGAGAATCCATCCATCATAGATAACAATTCACATCCTGTAACCTTTTGTAACATAGCCTCCATATTAGGCAATGGGTAATTATCTTTTAAAGAAGCAACATTCAAGTTTCTAAAATCAACACATAATTTGATATCTCCATTTTTCTTTCTAACAAGTACCAAGTTAGAGACACAAGATGAGTGTCTAATTGGTTTGATGATTCTTGCCTCCCTTAGCTTAGCAAGTTCTTCTTGCATTTTGGGTTGCAGGGTAGGGTTAATCGATCTTTGTTTTTGCCTGAAAGGCTTCATATCAGGTTTCAACGGGATCTCATGTTGGAATAAGTCCTCCCTATATGCTTTAAGGTCCTCATACGACCAAGCAAAAACATGTCTATATTTTCTAAGCAAGGTAATCAGCATGCTTCTGACATGTGGCTTCATTTTCCTTCCAATATACACCTTTCTAGGAGCACCTTTTGTAACTAAGTTTATTTCTTCTAGGTCTTCTTTATGAGTAGATGCTTGCTTAGTATTTGACATATTCGAGCCATCAAAAACTCTTTCAAGTGCAACAAGACTCCTAGGGATGGTGTTGGTTTTGAGCTGAATCACTTCATTCCCAAACAGGGTTTCCTTCCCATCAATTTTTGTTACAAATGAGCCAAAATCAATTTCTTGGCTCTCATACTGATCCACACAATGCAAGAATTTAAGTATGTCTATGTCATCATCAAACACCTACCAGTTACAGATATTATCAGGTATTGTAGGCCTAGTTTGTATTTCTATTTGTGAGATGCCACCAAAAGTGACATCATCCAGTTTGATAGCTATATTTGCTAACAAGTCAGCTTTAGCATTTTGTCCTCTTTCAATCCATTCTATACCAAAAGCACTAAATCCCTCTATAGTATCTCATACTGCATTTACGTATTTCCTAAGTCTTTTATCTTTAGCTGCAAAGTGGGATCTAATCTGGGACACAACTAACTTAGAATCTCCCAAAAGTTTTAATTCTTTAATACCATGCCTTGAAGCTATCTTCAGACTGAGTATGAGAGCTTCATACTCAGCCACATTGTTGGTACAAGTAAATTGTAATAGGAAAGAATATTTAAATGTTTTACCTTGTGGGGAAGTAAAGAAAATTCCTGCTCCTAAGCCATCTTTGGAACAAGCTCCATCAAAATACATTGTCCATAGATCACCTTCTGACGATATCTTCAGTATTTATGTTTCAATAGATGGTGACTGGATTTCTTTTGTTTTATCTTCCTCAACTCGAAAGTTTTCTAAATCAATTTCCACAAAGTTAATTCTAATAGGTTCAGGTGATTCTTCCACATTTTCAATCATGTGAGGGGCTCTTTTTTCCCTATCTACCTTAACATCTTTCTATTCAATAGAAAATTTAGCAAAAGACAGATCACATTATATACTCCCACCCATTGAAGCACTCCAAGGCCGGGATAAGAGCATGCCATAAGTAGGTGGAATATCCACCACTGTAATACTCATATGTAGCTCTTTTCTAGGAAATGTTGCTAGTTGATATGGAACATTATTTATAATACCTATAACGGGTAGTTCCCTAGAATCCATTGCATAGCACTTACCATATGTACTATCCACTTTTAGTCCCATTGCATGCATTATTTTTACTAGCATCACATTGTTAGATGCTCCTAAATCGATCATGCAATTTCTCAACATTTTCCCATCAATAATCAGACTTAAGAAAAAAGGATTGACATGGTTGGGATTAGCAGTGATAGTGGTACCTAAGTATATTTGAGGACTTTCTGTGATATTTTCTTCTACACTTTTTTTCTTTTCTTGATCCTCTTTTGATTTTACTTGATCAAAAACCACTTTACCTTTTCCACTTGTAGGAATATTGTTAATAAGTGCAACAGTCTTATCCTTATGTTCATCTATACGCATTATTTCCAAGAAAGGAACAGTAACCCTAACTTGCGAAAGTACTTGAAACATATCTATTGAAGTGTACTTTGGTAATTCAGGAAAGTTTGTGATTTCAAAAATTACCTTTTCTTTTTCTTTGAGAATTTCATCATTAGAGGAGTGTTGCTTGCTGTCCCTAATCTTCTGGGGTGCAGCTTCATTCTTTGTGTTGGTCATATCAACTTTCTTTGCCCATATCCGGGGCTCCCTTATTTCTTTAGGCTTTGAAATGACATTCTTAGCCTCCAAATTGATATTTGTTCCAGTTACATCTTTTTCTTTTATGAACAGGCTACAAGGCTTACCTAAATCACCTAGAACAATTTTGTTTCTCAATTGTATTTTATTCCTTTCCCTTGCAACTAAGGCAATAGTTTATTTTTCAATTTCCTCATCGGAAGGTCTTCTCAAAATAGTGTTATCCACTTCCAATTCATTTATAAAATAGTCATCATTGTCTCCTTCATTAAGAAACACTTTTTGATGGTGTACATCATTGTGTTGTCTCTGATCATGAACATCCATGCCACAAGGCTCATCATCTGAGGTATAATCATCATAGGCTAGATCAGTTGGTCCTAATAATACATTTGTCATTGTATCCTAGTCCTGGTGAGGCTGAGCATCTCCCTGATAATCTTGAGATTCTACCATATTTTGTGCTACTACACACTGTTGTGAAGAGTGAGGCATTCCGCATACTTTACACCAAGTTAAATTTTCTATGGCATTCAGAGAATGCTTTTGTAAAGGATCAGGAGGAATTTGATTGTTTCTCTAGTTTCCTTGCAAAGGTTTTCCATTACTCCAATTGGTATTATAGGGATAATCTTGCAACCTAGGAGGCCTATCATTTCTTTAAAAATGAGGCTTGTCATTTTTTGCTTGTTTCTGCAATAGGGTAAGGACCTGTTCTATCTTTTCATCAGCAGCAATAGGTTTACCAATCTTTTCAATCTGATTCTTAGTGCCTTTAAAAGGTTTAGGATCTTCTCTTCTCCCTACTTTACCAGAAGCTCTTCTATTATTTTTAATGTTCACCACCATCTTATATGCTTGCCTCAAATTTTGAGGGTCTTTATCTCTTAATAAATAACACATTTTAGCATCATAAGCATTACAATACACAACTAAACATGCACTCTCATTTGGCCTCAAATATGCAGGAACTCTTGTCATAGCCTTTTGGAAATGAGCATTAAACTCAGTAACCAGTTCATTATGCCCCTTCGTGATGTTATTGAAATCATTTAATTTAAATCTGGGGTCAATCTAATCCCTGTATTGTTCCCTGAAAACTCTACAAAAAGCATCTTTGGATTCAATACTAGCATCAGGCAAGCCTCTATACCAATCCCTAGCATCTTCAACTAATGACTGCATAAAGTATTTCATTGCCACATCGTCATCCCATATTTCAAAGTCTTCAACAAAGCCTTGAAATTCTTTCAAATGGTCTTCTCCACTAAAAGCATTATTACTAGTGAATTTTGGGAGATGCTTTCGTGCATTGTTTGGTATTGGATTAGGATACCCCTGAATATTACCAAAACATAATTGTCTATATCTATCAATTTGGGGTGCTCCTCCACCACGTCCACCTCTAGGGGTGCTTTGTTGTTCAATATCTTTCTTATCATCCCCATGTTTACCCTTGTCACCACTACCTTGTTTTTTATCCTTTCCAGTGCTTCCTTCTTCATCCTCAGAGTAAGAGCTAAAGGTCTTATGACCACCTCCACCTCCACCACCGTGGTTACCACCACCCCCACCTTTAGGAATTTGCTTCTCAAAATTCTTGCTCAACAACTCATTCTCACTCTTTCCTGAACCAGAAGCTTGGGGAGTGGGTATAGATATCTTTAAGAAGGCTATCTTTCTTGCCATCTCGACATTAGCAGCTTCTATTTCGGCTTTTCTCAGATCAACCTGCAACTGATCAATTATCAGTTGTAATCTTAGGAGCTCAGGATTTTGAGGAAAATCTGATGGCCTAGGATTAACTTCATTATTTGTTGCATCACTAGTATTAAGGTGGCTTCTATAATTTGAAAAATTGTAAGCACTTTTTTGAGGTTGGTCAACATGAGCTTTCCCATGGTTGACAAAGGTTGTCTTCTTGGATTCAGCAAATGGATCTACCGTTTTGGTAGCTGATATAGAAGGGGTATATGTGGGAGTAGTAGAAGTTCCAATAGAGACTGTTGCTTTAGAGACTTCTCGAGTCCTATCAGTAGCTGCCTTGGCCACCCTTTCCTCAAATGTTTTTCTCTTAGCTATTTCTTCCCTCATCTTTTCAACTTTCTTCTTTTGGGCATTCCTTTCGGACTGCTTAGCTCGAAATCTCTCTAGATTCTCTCTTCTTATTCTATCCCTATTATTCTCTGCCTCCTGCAACCTTTTTTCTTCTTCAATTAAGGTTTTCATATCCTTGTCTATATCTATTTCATTCTCAAGGATATCTCCTACTTCGCTTGGAGCAGGAGTATAGTAAGGTTGCTCTACTTGATCTTCATCATGAAGCAAAGACGTTTCCTCATTCAGAGAGGTCCCTCAGGGTTTGAAATTTTTTTTGATAAAAACAGACATAGTACTAGGTGTTGTAGCTTCTGGGAACTGCTTATCTTGTTCCTAGAATCCCCATCGTTCCTCCTCTTTGGACATATCAACTTCAACTTCTCGAGCCATTTTAAAAGCAAAACTACCATGATCCATTTGAGACAAAACAACTTCTGAGGAATCTCCACCAATAAAAGAACTATTTATTTCAGCATTCAAAGTAGGAGAAGAGACGATAGGAGATGAAACATACTTACTTGGGGTATCATTTATTTTTACCCATTTCTTGTCCTGTCTCGGTTCAAGCTCTAGCATTGGCTCCGGGTTCTTTTTTGCATAGTTTCTAGTCTTCTTCATGGTCTTTGGTGAACGAGGACTCTCTTTGCACGTTGTTTTTTGTACTTTGTATGAATAGTTGTGTTCAAGATATCAGAGTTGCCACCCAAAATATTGGGAATTATGAAGTGATTGCACTTTGCTTTTGCACTCATGACTTTAGACAAGAGTTTGAACATTACATGACACACTAAAACAGAACTTAGGAAAACTAGACGCATACGCCAAATATGACAAATTAGGCACACAATGTAAACCAAGTAAATTATAACAAATGAATCTAACAAAACCAGTTCTGCACTAGAGACCTTTCATTCGCTAGTTCCCTAGCGGAGTCGCCATTCTGTTGGCGTTTTTTACTACAACCCACACGGATTTCCTAGAAGCTTCTATGAACTTGCCACATTCAATAATAAAAGTCCAAGAAAAGTATGGCCAACTTAATGAGAATAGCAATAAGGCTAATTCTCCTACACTTCGGACTCTGTAAAATCTAGGAGGGTATTCCCTAATATGTGCTCTTAACATACAACATTTAAACAATTCACTTGCACATAGGTAAGCAACAGATAGATCCCCAATTATTGTTAATGGATGAAAACCATCAAGAAATTGGCTATTCCTCAAAAAGGCTCATGTCCAAATAACAGAGAATCGCGAACTCAATTTAAAGTAACTTGATAGGAAATGATTAAGTAAAATATCCTGAGGCCATAACACAAAAATACGAGAACAAAACGTGATCAGAATTCCAGTGCCACATCCTCAAGCATGGAGTCAAAAGAGAAAACTGAACTATAGGGTAACTTTCATCCTGAACACCTAAGATCTATTATGAGTTGCATTACAATCCATAAATCTATACCTGAGTTTATTACTTCTTTATGAATCCCATTTGTTATATTGCATGAACTTATTGATTAACTTAAGCATTTAACCGATCCTTTGAACTAGAGTTATAGTTAAACATAATTCACTGTAAAGCACAAGTGAAGATCAATGAAAATCATCTTGGATACATATTTCATTAATAATCCATGTAACATAACACAATAGGAGAGAAAATAAACTCCATATATTCATGAGTTTGATACAAACATGCTCAAAAACCCCATCATTAACTAAGTTCTCCAATCTGACTCAAAACCTTAAAACCTGCACTTACAGTTCATACTTTCTGTATCACAAGATTCTTACTTCTCATATTTTTGGATATTTCAACCGACCTCTCTCTCGGCCCAGACTTCCCTTTTATAAAACAAGGGAGCCAACAAGCTTCAAGTCAGAAAGTACACATGTCCATTTGTGATTGGACCGCTAACTCTTAATTCAGTTACAACTCAACTATGCGAGTGGAGAGCATAAGACAAGTATCATCATTAGTTGATGAGGAAAGAAAACATCACTCCAAAGGCTGCTCCCCATACATCGAAGGCATGCTTAACCGTTATAGTATTAACTCCACCTCAGCACCCTGTACTTGGAGTCAAAAGGAGAATGCAATTTTAGAATATAATATCTAAGGCCAAACCTATATTATACATGACCAAGTTGCAATTATTGACTATAACATTCATAATTCCAGTTCATTAGTGAACACCTTTTTCCATAATTCAAACTCCTCCTTGAAAGGCCACTGGAAAGCCACAACCTGATCAACCTTGTTTCGATAGGGAGCATACTTTATCATTATCGATGTGGCATTTTTATCAAAGTTCTCTAAGAAACTTATAACAAAAGACAACTTTTCCAATGTATTCTCCAGCATACAGATGTCAACATTTTTGCATATCTCATGTGTTTGAGATATCATTATATTGTCTTTTGCTCCTTCCAAATCTGCAGGGGTTTGACTTCATCCTGACTATGTAAAATATGAGGCAATGGGGTCAGGTCCTTTCCATCATATACATCTTTCAGCAATTTAATTTTGGATCCATAGGGGTGGAAAATCCCTGAAGCTTCTGCTCAAAAATTCCCTTGACCAATTGATATGTTGCTATAACAGTAGGATATTTATCACCATGTTGTTTTGCCCCTACTACCATGAATTTCGACTTCTCCATTCTGGGGCTCCATTTGTTTAGCAATGGGATGGCCAATTCTTTATCCCTTGGAAACATTTTTAGTACTTACAACATTAGGACATAATTTGCATGAACACTGTTTAGCTTACTCTGGACCCTTCTATTTAAATGTTTCAAAATAGTGTCCACTATAACTGAATTGCTTCTCCCTATTGCATATCCCAGATTTGCTTTACCATCTCCTTATATTCTTCAACCTGATGCATCAGTTTCTCCCTAGAAAGTCCTCCTCCAGGGCTAGTAGCCCTCTCAATAGCGATAGGCACTTGTCCCATATTATATGGAACAATAACCAAAGACTATGCTTGTGTAGGAGATTGAGACTACTCTACTGGTGGGTCAGAAACAATGTGGCTAGAAATGGCTTGCTGTTGAGACATCAAAGTATCCATTTGTTGCTTGAATAAAGCCAATTCAGTTTCTAATTCTGCTACCTTTTGTTGACTCTTATTATATTCAATAATAATGTCATTATATTGGCTTCTTAGAGTATCCCAGTCCTTGGTCAAATCTTCAACAGTTGCTCTGGTGAATTTGGCAACATTCACGACCATATCAGTAGCTTCTAATGCTGGGGTGTCAGCAACTCTCCTCACTACCAAATGACCACTGTAGTCAGATGGTTCTACAACAATTGGTTTTCTAGAGCCAGTGGATAGGGACGAGATTGCCAAAGCATCCCATTCCTCACTAAAGGCTGATCATTTGAGTGCCAATGTAGCCTCCTCTTCAGTAGCAAGAAGTGGCTTATTAGCCCTTCTTATTGTGTCAAACACCACAACATCAGCAATATCCCATTCAGGAAGTAGCAATACTCCACTTTTTTGTACCAATTCCCGGCCCTACTCTGGTGTTATTTCTTTGAATTTGTCTCTCATCTATTCTCTGACCTTAGCTTGAATTACCTTCTTTGGGAGCTTTGAATGCAGACTTCTCTCATGTGCCACCTTCTCAGCATATAATGCAGTATGTGCTCTCCACACAAAATCTTTAAAAGCACCGGTTTGAATAAAAGAGTCATCCATCATGAACTCTCTGCAGGATTTTATCCTCAAGTCATCATTGCTTGTTATTCCTTTGATTTCATCTTTTCCTAACCTCAAAGTAACTACACCTGACAACTGGGTCTAATGGCATCTTAGGATGCATTTCATCTGGAGTTACAATAATTTCATCATCCTCATCACCATCACAATCAACCATCTTTACTCTTTCAACCTTCTGCCTCTTTGGTGATGGTGGGCAAGCCTGTTCTGAAAAACTTGGAGGAGATTCCAAATCAATAATATTTGGTACTGACTGCCCTGAAGAAGATGGTGCAATATTTTTAGCAAAATTTTCAGCCCTACTTATCTTTCTTCTAGAAAAAACCCTTATCTTCTTTCGAGGCTGATAAGTAGGCCTCTCCTCTAACTTTACCTCAGCGTACTCCTCGATGGTTTGTGATTTTCCCCTTTCTTCCACAACCCTTTCGTCTTTCAACGCCCCAACCAAGCTCTCAAAATTATCAATAGCATACATTGCCCTGCTAAACTCATCTTTAACATTAGGTATGGGATTGAAACCAGGTATTTTCTCCTACTTAATTTTTACCATTTAGAGTAGGCAATGTATAGTGCCTTTCTCTCATCTTGTAATTCCAAATCAAAAATATTCCTGATGATGTCCTCAGGAAAGTAGAAGTTGTGGACAAAGGTTCCTATCCGATGTTTTGCCTTCATTTGAGAGATAAAACCCTTAGGATCATGATTCCTGGGGCGCATAGTCCTTAGCCTATAAGGCCCAAGTAATGTATGCAACTCCTTCCATCCTCCCTTTGCCATAACAAAATCGGAAAATGTTGTATATTTAGGGAAGAAAGAACCTTTATTTGTTCAGCTGGCAAGTGTAGTTCTTGCGTGCCTCCCAATTGCCTCATGATTTCCAAGAATCCAATTCTAAGGGGTACCTCCCTTGGCAGAACCCTTGGAATGACATTAGTGCCAAAAACCCTAAAAACTGTGGTATTATGATAGGGGATAATGTCTCCCCAATTGTGCATTATGTTCAATTTAGGCCTTCTCTCCATCGGCCTCAAGAAGTCATGAATTTCTTTTGGGATCCTTGGGGGGTCACGAACCAGAGCCTTCCTTAATTTAGATCCAAAGACATTGAAAGTTACATAATCAAACTTATGATCATGCATGTCAAGAATCCTAGTCCAATATTGGACAGGCATTTCAATGTTTCCTTCCTTCTTCTTTAATTCCATATCTTTTTCGAACACAGCTTGACCCTTATACAGAAACATGTGGATTAACAAGGAATACCATCTAAATCCAACCCAATTCTTCCTCTACTTTAGGGCTACCAGCCCCATGTGCATCTTCTCTGCCAAATAAGTGGAAAAATCATATACTACATTAAAACCCGGGTGTTGGAGATTTACAGCCATATACATAATATCGATAAGCAAGGTTTTCTTTAAGCTGACTCCCAGAACTTAACACAAAGCACAAACAGTCTTCTTGAAATAACTGGAGAAATAGTCCACTGGAAAAGGTTCAGGCTCATTCCTGCCAATTACTACCTTCTTCTGATTTTTTCCTCTTCCTGAGATAGCCAAATGAGGTATCAAAAGGGATGTTCTGAACAAACCCCTAGTATTTCTATACTCTTGTCTGAAAACCTCAAAGTCGACAGGAACCATATCCTGACTACATTCGTGCAATTTGAAAATTTTTGCAATTTCTTCTGTAGTTATCTTAATCATCTGCATACCAGCATGTGTTCTGACAATTAGGGCCACAGGGTCATATCTTGCAGCAATGTCCTTTAAAATATCTACATCCATATAAACATTAGGCACCACCAATTTACCCAAGTCCAACCTCCACGGATTACACAAAGGGACGGACAAATTCCTCTTCCCAAACCAATTGGAGAACAATTGCCACCCTATATATGGAAACTTGGCATCTCGAATTCCACACCGCTTGTTTGTCAGTCCTTCCAAGATTCGGGGCCCATAGAACAAAACCTTTCCCTCCTGCTTCTTATTAGTAGAGGGCTCTAACAAATCAATAATATCTTGGGATAAAGACTTGGTAGTGGTTTCAGAACCAGAACTTCGGGCTTTGGGTGCCATTTATACTAGACAAATGATAATTCGAGCTAGGGTTTGCTTATTTTTAGGTGGCAAGCAATTACAATTTACTCCCTATTGTCTTAACAGAAAATTCTTGAACAATATTCAAAAATCCCTAGCAATTATCTAGACAAACTCTAAAAGCGAATCAATTCAAACAATTCTTCAAGAATAGAATAGGAAACAATCACGAATTGCCCAGCAAGCAACCATAAAATCTTCTGAATTTACAAGAAATGGCGTACGTGCTACTTACGGTTTCACTCACAGAACATCCAAGGCAACGAAATTGAGAAATTGTAACAACAACTTGCTTCACCCGATACCAAGCAATTCTTCCTCAATGTAGAGATACAGCGCAAAAATAGTAATTCACAAATTTTAGCATTTAATTATGCAGGCAGAGTCGAACTCGACCATTACAATTCACTCACGTGAGATAAAATGACTATAGTACAATACCAGTTTATTTTAAATACGAGTCGTTGATCAAACATAATGTTAGCCAAGAGAACGGCTCAGATTTAGTCAAAATAGTTTGAAAATGCCACGTCTGCCCTCCAGTCACCAAACGGACAAGATATTTGAACCTACCGGGCACCACATCAGCACGAAACAGACCCACCTTCATTACCAACGCGCAGCATCAGCGACCACGCATCACCAAATCGCACACCTCGCAGCATTATTGAAACTGCAGTTTTAATTACACGAGGTCAGCGAGGAATGGCCACAATGCGTCTGTACGAAAATAACTATCGGCATCAGTCTCCATCATCGGTCAGCGAGCAAAACTGGTCCCCACCATCAAACATGATAGATGGTAGCATCTCGCACGCCTCACACCAAATTTGTGACATTAGCAGAAACCTTGCGAGGTCTGCAAGCAACGGTCAAGATTAAAAACACTTCATCCGACGACCACACAATCTGCACATGCGAAAAGGTTATTCATAAAGAAAGGGACCGACTAGGTGGACGGGGAAATGACCCTCAAGGTCGAAAATATTATTTTAGAGGTTTAATCTAAAATAATTCAATAGCCCGACACTATGAAAATATAATGCAGTCATGACGCAAAAGATCGAAAGGACGGGTAAACGGGGCTGGTAAGTGACGACCAAATAGGGATAAAAGACCACTTAAGTGACTGACCACCGTCAATAACAAGTCAATGCTCGAAAAGAAAACCCATGACCCAACCACTTAGAGCCGAGGACAAAACATACCTACAAGGGGAAAAAAATTAAAATCTCCACCAGGTTGGACAAGGGCGCTAGTGCCCTAGTCTAGACCTATTTTGGGTCTTTATGTATCATTAAATAAATTTATATTAAATCATAAATTCCTAATTTAATTTTTATTTTCCAAAGGTGATCATAAAATGAGAAATTTAAGAGCATAATTGGGTCCATGCACATAAGGGGGAGCTAAACCTAGTGTGAAATTATCAAGGGTGACAATTTACAATGCTGCAAAATGAAAGGTAGTGATGCACAAAGACTTATATGAGCTCTAACATACCTTAAAAGCACAAGAAAATCTTTAGATTTGACAATGATCGCATAGGTTTTATTAAAACATTGTTAAGAAGTAAAAATATGAAGAGAATATAGCTACAAGAGTAGTGAGATGTCTAAAATCAACTTGAAGTAGGCCAAAAGAGACTAAAACCCACTAATACAACTCAAAAACAAAGGATACATTATATATTAGTCATATAAGGAGGTAAAATATTAGTCTTTATTGACTACAATCTTTGAGCATACATTCACTTCAATGTTCATAAAAGATCCATTACAGAGAAGATTTTTATTTTTCTCTATCATCTAGAACATAGAACTCTCTCTCAATGAGGATTGTTGGTCCTCAATAATTTTAGAGGAAAGCAAGAAAGTTGTATTAAATTTTGTGATCCATCGTGGAAACACTACAAGATCACCCACAACCTATCCATCATTCTCATTAATTCTCTACAAAAGATAAATGTCATCTCGAGGTCTATAGATATCTAGAAATGTGGAGAGTGTTAGTAGATGGTCAGTGCTCCGCTCGGGATTTGTGACATGGAATAATCGCCTCCTATGGATCTTTTAACTCTAGCGGCTGTATCGGGCATTAATAGGTCAATATTTTGGTGCAATGGCAATCGTGTGGCCAACAAATGGTATCAGAGCCAAAGGTGCCAAGTGTGAATCCCCTCGGGTAATGATGAGGGGGAGATTGTTGGCAGATGGTCAGCGCTCCCCTCGAGATTCATGACATGGACTAACCGCCTCCCATGGATCTGTTAACTTTGGCAGTTATATTGGGCATTAATAGGTCGATCTTTTGGTGCAACGACAACCATGGGGCCAACAGAGAGAATGTTTTGTGTACCCTTGTCATACCTCTAGATATTGATGTCTCATGGGGTTTGAGTACAAGGACCATAAAATTGTCCAAGAAATCTACTAATATAAAGGCCCGGGGATGGTGTATCAAATATTGGCTTTGTAAATAATAATTGAGGTATGGTTGAGCACCATTTTCCTCCTTTGAATCTATACCAATCTACATAAGGAATGACTTTTGGTTGTCATCATATTTGATTTGATATTTTCCAAGCATTGAAGACACATTAATGACACTCCTAGGCCATCTTGCAAATAGGTAAGATTTTCCTACTTTGAATGACAAAGTTTTGAGATTTTGGATAACAAGGAGGGAAATTTGAAAGGCATGTTGAGGAGATTGGGAAAGTGAACTATTGAAAAGGAAAGTTGTTGGGCTATTAGGATTGGAGTTTTGATTGGGGTGTAACATGGTGTCAAAATAAGGAATGGATGAAATTATGACTTTGAAGTACTATATAGAGTTATTAATAGAGCTTCGGATCTTCAAGTAATGCTGGAAATGGGTAAGTTTGAAATTCTGACACCAAAGGACTTAGAAATTTTTGGAGTGGAAGATATGAGGGATCGATAATTGAAGATAGAGTAGAATGGGTGCTAAGGGAAGGGATAAAGTTTGACTTTAATATAAAGAACTTAAATTCTTTATGAATTTTTAGCTTCAGGGATTCCAATTACCTCATGCCAAAGGATTGGTATCAAGGAATCATAAACCTTGAAACTTTGAAAAAAGGGAATTAGAAGGGAAAAATAGGACATGAAATTTAGGGAAAGGCATACAAGGATGGCAAGTCCAATAAGGATGGAGAGATCTAAATTTTGAAATTAAAAAAACACGAGTGAATTTTGACAAGGAGCAAGATGAGGTGTCAGGACTAGAAGGGAAGATACGAATGTATGAACAACCCTAAAAACTTTAAAACTTTAAAGAACATAAAAAACAAAAAGGACAACATAAAAAAATGATGTACTCTTAGACCATTTATGGATTTTTGTATTTTTTGGCACTTAGGGGACCCATTTAGGATATCTTTGATCAACTATAAATAATGGGTCAAATAACGAGAAAGAATGGTAAATAGGGAATGAAATGACAATATGATCCTATTATACTTTATCCATTTGATGTCACATTATATTCTCCGATATCACAAGTATGTGAGTCTCTAAAATATTTCTCTAAAAGCATGAATGGCTTTGACGAACCAAACATTTGGTGACGTACTAGAAAACTTAACATTATTCGATTTGAAGGTGTCATTTTCCACCGATAATGCACCCTTACAAATATTTCCTTTTAAAAGTTAGACCCCTTCAATATTTAACATGCTATATGCAATCAAATTTATTTACTCTTACTCCCCTTATATTTCCAGTTACAAAAATAAACCCCACACCTATTACAAAATTATTTTTAATCTATTAAGCCTTCATACACCATTTTTACATATTTTATGGTGCTAACTAATCCAAGGGGTTTAAACCAACACCACCAAATTCTAAATGATAACTTTCACATTAAACTAATATATTAACAAACTTCCTTTTAAAGTTATTTTGAGAAATAAATAAAACCTAAAAATACAAATCTTCAATTATAAATATCTACTCACCAAACATCCTCATGTGATTAATAGTGGCATCCAATAATTCCACGAACACATCTTGCATGGTATTTAAACCTTGACCATGGAAACGCCTATTTTCTCTTCAATATAATCCTTTCCAAATTTATATGATGACTAGTTCTTACATCCTTACTAAGTTGAAATGTGTACAAAAATTATCACTCTTTTTAATGCTACTTGGGTTGTTGGGTATAGAATGATACTGACTACAACAATTTAGCATTATTTTCTTCTCATACATAAGCAACATGATAAATCAACAAACAATATTTTGATCTAAGTCTTTACTATTACATAAGCATAATTATCACCACTTCAAAGGAACAAAGATCAAATCTACAACACTCAATTTTCCATGGGAAGCATAAACAAATCTACTTCTCGCAACACTCAAATTTCCTTTGTGATAAATCTCAACAAAAATTACCAACATGAAATGTGATTTGGATTGCATTCATTAGTTTCCTTTATGTTCAACATTTCACAAGCACAAAACTATGACATGCTCTTATACCATATTAAATTTGGTAGAGCAAATGCATAGGTTACACCTTTGCAAAACATAATTTAATAAAATGACATATTAATGTTCATTGGGATAATTTTTATAGTGTGGCTTTATAAAGCCTTATTTTCTCATAACATCGCAAAACTACTTTCAACTACCTGCCAACTAATATTCTAACTTATTTAAGCTAACATTTATTTAACATCTACATGATATCATTTACTAATTTAATCTAACTAAACTATATACTAAATGATGGAATATAAAACCAACATAATACTTGAGAATAATGAGTCACTTTGAAGTTGTAAACCTTCAAATATCTCCAATAAAAAAAAAAAATTATAATATGATGATAATAAACTAACTACTAGCTCTTATATATATCTTACTTATGATTTGGATGTCACCGAATTGACTTAGATACATAAAAATAACACCTACGATGACCTAATTATCTAAATAAGAATATAATAATGATCATGTAACTTATTTATCTGCTTAATTATTTATGTGTTCTTAGATCGATGACCTAATTATCTAAATAAGAATATAATAATGATCATGTAACTTATTTATCTGCTTAATTATTTATGTGTTCTTAGATCTATATAATTTTTTAGATCATTATTAAAAATGATATCTATATAAAAATACATCAAAATTAATATCTGTTAGCATCTTATCTAAATAAGAATATAATAATGATCATGTAACTTATTTATCTGCTTAATTATTTATGTGTTCTTAGATCTATATAATTTTTTAGATCATTATTAAAAATGATATCTATATAAAAATACATCAAAATTAATATCTGTTAGCATCTTTTCAATAGATATATAACAGATATTTAGTAAATTTGATGTCATACTTAACCAAAAAAAATTATAAGAAATTCAAATTTATGAATCCACCTACATTAAGAATATTTATATAAATATTAATTTAAAATATAAAAAATCATATGTAAAATAATATCATTGAATAAGCACCTCTCAATTCTAAAATGAAATGTTTTAATAAATAAAGGATGACTCACATTTTTATTCCGTGTTAACTTCTAATGCATGACATCAGGATTCTGTCAGCATGCATATTCAATTTATCAACCACCTTCACACCCCTCTACACAAATTAAAATGCGACACTCGTAAACAATTCACATCTTAAATAGTATTTGGAAATTGGTAGGTATTTAAATTATCAATTCTAAATAATCAAAACTGAGAGGTGGTTGACCAGATATTATGGGATAAGAGTTTACCAGGTCTTATACTCATTTAGAAAAGAATAATCTAAGACTTATTCTTTAACTCTAAACTTGTCCTCTTAACAGAGTTAGTTAATTATTGTATATGAAAAAGACTATCTATTTAACAGAGTTTACAATTCTTTAATAACTGTTTGGAAACAATTAAGTTTGTTTTAAAAAATTCAAATTTAAAATTATTCTGTAAATAATTCTGTTATACCAGTTCATTGATTTTTATTATTAAATTAAGATATTTTTAATTAATATAAATAAAACAATTACTTATCAAATTTTTACAGATAATATTTAAAATCACTATTAACTATTTGACTATGAAAAATGAAGTGTCTGACACTCCACCTAATCTTGCCTTGTCAAACATGTCATACTATCTATCACAAATCTATGGTTTGTGGTTTATAAAAGCCTTTTGCTTACCCTTTCTTTGAAGGAGGCTAAAATTTGCCCTGACTACTACTACTTTCCGTCAGCGTGAAATAGCAATGATTTGCAGCTGATTTCAATCCATAAATCTTAGCATACCTAATTGCAGCTGATTTCAATCCATCTGTGGGAAGCTTTTTTCCATTACATATTCACCTCTTTCCCATCAATTTGTTTTTGGGTTAATGGCAAGTATAATAGAAAAGAGATGTTTTGCTCTGTTTTCTTGTTTTCTGTTATTAATGGCAGGTGTTGAAGGAAGAACTCAATTCATGCACCCACGCCATAGAGATGAGCCATGTGAGGAGATATATACAGTTGAGGAAGGAGAGACTCTGCAGACAATAAGTGAGAAGTGTAATGCTCCATTTATATTAATGGACAATCCCCATATTCAGGACACAGATGATCTCTCCCAGGGCCTTGTTCTCAAAATCATATCCTTAAGCACACTCAACTGAGGAGGATGGAAATCTGTTCCTTAGGACTCAGTCTGTCAAATAAAATTCTTCGTAAAGAATTTTGAATGAGTACATATATAAAGGAAACTGGTTTTGTTTTGCTTTGCTTTGGAGATTTTGGTATTATCTTGTTGAAGGGAAGCAGTCTTTTTTTTATGGTTTTTGGATTTGTACAGAACGATATATAAAAGTATTGTATATAATTTTGTTGAGTTTGTCTCTCTGGTTTTTTTCATTGATTGTTAAACAAATTATAAGCTATTGAATGGCGAAAACCCTTTGCAGAAATTTTAAATAGTCTGTGATGTTATACATATAATCTGTTTTGTTTCGTCCTCTGAAATCCAATTCATAATGATAAAAATGATGGAGATTTAGATTTGTACACAAAACTCACGTTAATGTTTAAGGAAAAATTTAGCTATGACGATTTATGATCTCTAAGATTTCTTAATTCGCCCATGTTTCTCTAATAAATTAAACCCAAAATTTTGATTTTTATCCTTCCTTTCGTTTAGTTTTCGTTTTGAATTAGTCAACTATAATTCTCATTTATTTAAAATTTGCATTTGTATTTAATATGTTTATGTTTAAGGGTTTTTAAAAGATATTATAAATTTCAACCAAAATAATTCATAATAATTATAATTGATTATATAAAGATATTTAAAAGAGGTCTTCAAAATATTTATTTACTCTCTATAACAGATCTAATATAAATACATCAAAATTGATATCTATTGACATCTTTTGAATAGATATATTTAAAATATCTAGTAAATTTAATATCACAATTCATTAATAAATTCAAATTTCCTAATCCACCTACACTAAAATATTCATATAAATATTCAATTAAAATATAAAAATCGTATGTAATTAATAACATTGAATAAATACCTCTAAATGCTTATGTATTTTTAAAAAATGAAATATTTACATAAATAAAGAATGCATGACATTTGGATTCTGTCAGCATTCATATTCTACTGACACACTCAACTTATCAACCACCTTCAGATGCCTCTACACAAATTAAGATGCAACGTTGCTAAACACATACATTTTAAATAGTATTTGGAAATCGCTAGGCATTTAAATTATTAATTCTAAATAATAAATTCTGAAAGGTTGCTAGGGGATAAGAGTTTGTTAGGTCTTAGCTTGCCCTTTTCATAGATTTGGAGGTTATAACTCATTTGCTGCTTCTTTAAATAAAATGTTGATGCTCCATCTTACCTATCTTGTCAAATATATCATTCTCTCTTCTCTTTAAACTTTTAAAATTTATTATTAATTATCATATATAAAAAACGGTTTTTAAAAAATTCATTGCGAGCAATTTATAAAAGAAAAATTTACCGTCAGTAAGTAATTTACCATAACCATTAATTGCTGACATTAAATTTTTCTTCCATAAATTACTAACGATGAATTTGTCAAATACCATAAAAAACATGTTTTTTTATTTTTAATCAATTAATGAATATTATTAAATGTGAATCCTAATATTTGAATAAACCTTGTCAAATTTTAATAGTAATAGAATGTTTGATACTCCACGTTACCATACCTTGTCAAACATGTCATTCTATGTATTTCAAACCATGCTTCGGGTTTTATAAAAGTCTTTTGCTTACCTTTCTTTTAAGGCGGCTAAAACTTTCTCTAACTACTACTTTCTGTCAGCTGTGAAATAGTCAGTCAATTGCAGCCGATTTCAATCCTTAGCTCTGCCTATTTCATGCCCATAAATCTTAGCATACACAACGCTGTTTCTGAGCCCCATAATCCACCTGTGGGAAGTTTTGCAAGGATTTTTTCATCACATATTCACCTCTTTCCCATCAATTTGTTTCTGGGTTAATGGCAAGTATAACAGAAAAGAGATGTTTTGCTCTGTTTTCTTGTTTTCTGTTATTAATGGCGGGTGTTGAAGGAAGAACTCAATTCATGCACCCACACAGTAGAGATGAATCATGTGAGGAGATTTATACAGTTGAGGAAGGAGAGACTCTGCAGACAATAAGTGAGAAATGTAATGCTCCATTTATATTAATGGACAATCCTCATATTCAGGACACAGATGATCTCTCCCAAGGCCTTGTTCTCAAGATCATATCCTTAAACACACACTAGTCTCTTCTTTGGAGATGACGAAAGTTAACTGTATATGGGATTATCTTGTTAAAGGAAAGTAGTCCGTTTTTATGCAGGCTGCTTTTTGGGTTTTGGATTTGTACAGAACTATATATGTACTGCATATAATTCTGTTTGAATTTGTCTCTCTGGGTTATTTTCATTGATAATTGAACAAGCTATAAGCTATTGAAATGGAGAAAACCCTATAGAGAAATTTATGATCACTAAATTTTTCTAAATTCGCCCATCATTCTCTAATAAATTAAACACACAAATATAATTTGTGTTCTTCATTTGGGATTGTTTATTTTTCATTTTGAATTAGTTAACTACAATTCTCATTCAACTGTAAAAAGTATGCATAATTTTTATGTATTTTATTTAAGATTTTGACTAAGAAAATGGTTAGGCAATCCTAATTTCACACACACTCTATAACATCATTTAATTGTATATCAACTAGCATTTGCACCTAAAGGAGGTTCATGGATTACGTTGATAGAAAACTATATGTATGTTAATATGTTAGAGAGTATGTGTTTGTGCATGGGTGTGTATGGGTGCCATATGCTGCAAATTTTAATTGTATGTAGTTAGATTAAGCAATTCATCCACCGAAAATTCACCGCTAGAAATTCACCGCCATAACAAATTCACCCTCAAGTAATATATATTTCGAAAACTTTGATTTTATTAAAAATATTAATGCAGCGATGAATTTGTCGTATGCCATTTAAAACATAAAGCAATGAAAAAGTTGCCATCAAATTGACAAAAACCATTGCAATTGAAAATAGAATGTTCTCATCTAGTTGGAAAATCAATATTTATCTAGCGTTTACTTGATAAGTAAGATTTTGGAGGCTTTTACCATTAAATGGCAGATGGTTTACCATTAAACAACACCTAAAACTTGCTTTCCAATGACTCAATAGTGATTTGCAGGCGTGAGACTTGTTTAAGGCTCAAATCTCACACTATATGTAGCCTATCGACTAATTATAGTTACTCTACATGCATCTACACTTGTGTTTAATATGTCTATATGTTTTATGGTTTTCATTTTATATTATTATAGATTTCCATTATATATATATATAGGCTTTCAAATATTAGATGAGCATCATTTCTATTGTATTATTTGGTCATATAGGTTTTGAGTTTAAGATTAAGTATTTGCATACTATATATATGTTAGACATAGGGTTACATAATTAGTGGGGAGTTGCATTGTATTATAATATTTATTTCTAAGTAATAAATTAAGGTTCAAATTTGTTGGTTGTTTTTTTATCAAAATGGTTTTTCTATATATGTGTTGTGTCGTGTGTTTTTATTCTTATTGTTTATCTTATTAGGACATTACTTAGTTTTAGATTAGCAAGTTTCATTATTCTAATTTGCTCCAAGTTTTATAATAAGAATTATGAAACCAACACCAATTACTCGTTTTTTTGTTAAAGTTCCTATATTAGACAATGATTCAAGTCCCTCTCATTCATATATGGTTGCTAATGGCGATCTTTTTATTGAAAAATGAGATGAGTATGACCTCTTAGTGGAATAATATTTATAATCTTGTGGAACATGTTTGACCTATTTTATGCCACTATATTCTTACAAAATGTACTCATACATTCACTTCACTAGCATGTCAATAAGAGATTGATGCTAGAATTTTGAGCAATTTTGGGACTTTTAGGGAAAGTGGAGATTAAAGAGTATATAGGTTTGGGGATAGAACAACACTTTTATCTAAACAAAAATTTGTATTTCCTTTTATGGAACTCAAATGTTTCACATCACCATGTTTTTTTATTTAATAGGTCGATACATTTTTGTCTTTCTTCCATCTTTTACTTTGCTTTCCTTTATTTTTGCATTGTTTAGTATGTTCTTAGTTGGAAAATGCATATTATGTTAAGACACCTTTATTGGTGTGTGTTGACACAACTTCTAAAATTTTATTTGATTCATCAAACATTTCTCTTTTGTTTATTGTATGAGTTTTAGATGATACAAAGTTATGGAGTATTTCATGAACAATCTCATCATGTTAACCAAAAATATAAGTTTCCTTTACTTTTGGTGTTATGTTTTTTCCTTTTTGATGAAACATGTTTTTCTCCTCATTTTCTCATTTTCTCTACTATGTTTTGACATTTTGTGGCTTTTTATTTATACATTTCTTATTGTGATTTTATTCTCATTTTATTTTCTATATTTACATGTTTTATCATTTGCCTTAAATTATTCCTTCTTATTATGCACGTATCCTCATTTCACCTTCTATATTATATATTTTATTTTTATCCTTTTAAATACATCATATGTGTTGTGTCTCATCTCCTTGTTTATTTTGCATATCTCACTTTTATCTATGAACACTTTTATTTTCTCCCATACTTAGGGGGATTATATTGTTTATATCTTTTTCTCCTCCTTAGAGAGATACTTATCAATTTATCCCATTCCTTTCATGCTACTATATTTGAGTGGTACTCTTGTATGTTCGCTTTTATATGTAATTATTGTTGTGATTTCCTCACGAGGTACCTATTTATTATAGTACACTTATGCCCTTATTTCATGCTTATCATTTACATACCATGTTTACACGATAATTAATTATTGTATCTCTTATGCATGCCTTGTCCTCATACTTGAGGGAAATTTTTAGGGGAAACATACTTATCCCCCATCTATTGCGTGTATGATTCACATTATCTCTCTACATACTTGGGACAAAAACATTTGCTATAAGTGGCCAAATATTTTATCTTTCCTCTCCTCAAATCATGATTTATGATTAATTCATATAACCTAAGGGGGGGAATTTCATACACTGTATTTTACTTCCACTAGATCTTTTGTGCCTAAATTGAGGGGCTTGTATGTATTGGTTCAACTCAAAAACCATAGAAACATGTTATCATCTACTTGGATAAGACCATATAGACTAAGGTTTCCAACTAGGTTACAACTAATTGACAATCCTAGGTAGCAATTTGTTGTCTTTTTCTTTTAAACTAAATTTTACATGGTTTTATGGGGAATATACTAGCTCCAACTCCATGACTCCATTTTTCGTTTTGTTTACACACTAATTCTTAGATTCATGTAAATGAGAGAATATGTTGTTTTATTATTATGAACATTTTAGTGTGCTTGCTACTATATGCAAATTTAGAGAATTCTCATGAAAAAAATTTAAAAAATTAAGGAATGTTAGCCAAGGTGTATAGAATATTAATGAATCTCGATAGATATAAATGCATGCAAAATTAGGGATGAAATATAGAACAAAGAGTACAAGCTTCAAGATTTTCTATTTTGCCTTGCACTCAATTAGTTGTGTTGATAAATATGTCATCCTAGTGTTTAATTTGAGAATTAATTAAATCAAACCTATATTCTTCCTTTATCCCTTATATTCCTAATGTACTAGACCAAATTTTATCCCAATACTTTTCCTATCTTGGACACATTCACTACTTTATTTTTTCCCATAGAAAAATTAATGAATATGATTCCTTCTACCTTGATTTTTTCTCATTTATTTATTCATGATCTAACCTAAATAAAAAATATGACCATTTTTATTCAACTTGAGCATAGAAATTTTGAATTAATCACTTAGTAAATTAGTAATTTAAATATAATACCTAAGGTACATCATAGATATCCCATCTAGAGCACTACATATAATGTCATTCACATACCATTTAGAGTAGTAAAGAGAATTCAATAAGAATTATTATATTAGGGACACCTCTACATCCAACACATTTGTAATAAAAAAAATTGCACAAAAGAAGAATATAATAAGAAATATGATGTGAATACTTGAGAATAATAAGCCAATTTGAAGGGGTAAACCTCTAAAATTATTTAATAAGAGTAAATTCATTGTATGATGCTAATAAAATAACCACCACCTCCTATATATGTCATACTTATGTCATGGATGCTACCCATATTAACTTAACTAGCTATATAAGACTAAATAAATGATCATATAACTTAATTAAGGTTTATGCTATCCCTAAGTTAGAAACGCATATCCCCATGCCTATTGTAGGTTATGGGAATAACATGCCCCCCCTTCACAAAAGGATTTTCCTTAACATTGATCAATTGTGGATACTTATACACAAAATATTCATTTTCCCATGTGACATATTTGATAGGAAAATTCCTCCACTTAATAAGGTACTCTTTAAATTTCCTAGTCTTCAACTTTTTTATTGCCAAGGAAAAATAGGGGTTCCATGACAATGAGCAAGGGTTTATTGATCGCCAAGGACAAAAGGAAGAAAAATGGTGTTGTTATCTAGTCTCCTATAGCTAAGAGACTAGAGGTGGAGGAGAAACTACCAAAATGTTTCAAGCAGTTTTGATGTGAGAAAGGTGGCACCCCTATGACAGTTGAAGATGAACCTTAATTTTATCTCTTTGAATTTCAGGGGCCTTGAGTCACCCGATAGGAAATACATTATCAAAAGTTTTTTAAACCTTGAGAAAAGGAAAGAATTTGTATTTTTGCAGGAAACAAAAGCTACTAGCTTCACCTTGTAGACCAGTCTAAATTTTATATGGAATGGCACACCTCTTTCTTTTCAACTACACATGAGAGGGGAATGGGGTGCTACTATACTAATTTCCAACCAGTGGTCTCAACTAGTCACCGGCAGTGGAATCTCCCCCTACAACAGGGTGGTGTGGGTTACTCTGAAGAAGGATGGAGTAGAGTTTGGGGTGTGCTCTGTGTATGCCCCGAATGCCCATAAGGACATGATAACTCTGTGGAAATGGCTAGCCAATCTCCCAGAGATTCGCTGGGTGTTGGGAGGGGACTTCAACATGGTTGAGCAGATGGAAGACAAGTGGGGTGGAATTGACATGTCTTGGAAAGGCAATGAAAGGAATTTTTGACATAGATTGAAACTTAAACTCAACTTAATTGATCCCATGGAAAGGGGGAAGAAAGACTGCAAAGGAATCTAGTATACTTGGTGCAATGCATATATAACTTGGGGGTAATAGGATTTATTGCAAGCTTGATAGAATATATGCAAATAGAGAATTCTTTAATGTTGGAAAATGTGCCTCAACTTGCTGGCTTGAACCTCTGCTAAAGGACTTGGTGGATCTCCCTTTATTCATGCCTTTACCTCCTTACCGCTAGGTGTTTGTGGAAGAGGTGTGGTAGCGCGGTTACCGCCATACTATAGGAGCCTTCTGGCTGAGGTGCGGTTGTGCGGTGTATACCGCCATACCAGGGGAACCTGTTCACAGTTGAACGGTAGCACAAGGTACTACCATACCATGGGGGTCTCTAGGCTGTCTGGCAGTAGCACGGGGCATTGTTTGTTTGGTGGTTGTGTGGCGGTACCTCCATATCGTGGGTGTCTTCAAGCTGAGATACGATAGTGTGGTGTATACTGCCATACTGTGAGGGCTTCACACCTGTCTAGCGGTAGCATGATATACTGCCATACCTCAGGGGTCTTCTGGATGGCTAGTGTTGGTGCGGTGGAAGGACCATAGGGTTTTGTTGACTATTTGGTGCGATGGAAGAATGATGTGTCGACACATGGCACAATTTCATCAATTGATTTTACATCATTTTTTTAAATCAATAGTCATTGGTCGAAAGCTTTATTTTTTGATAGTGATATATTTTCATTAAATACATATGCTGACTCGGGGGCTGACAGAGTGCAAATATGGTAATATTCTTTGTAATCAGATTTAATGTTGGGTGGCCCGATGCGTGCTGCAGGGCGGTGACCTAAGATGAAGGAAGCTTGTCGGTGAGGTAATTAAATATACACTAATGGTTGTTGATTTTTGAGAGATAAGTGTGAGTGTTCGAGCAGTATGCACAAAGCATTGTAACTGTGAACACTAAGACACACAGAACAGAGAAGAATGTGAACCTGTGGTGGTCGTGAGGTTGTGTTGGCTGAAAGGTTGGCTGAGTGAGTGGGTTGGTGAAATGAAATGAATCTGCAGTATGTTGTGTGAAGACATTGTAACAGTGCGAGGATTATGAACAATGTTGTTGCTTGTATTCTCCAGATGGACAAGATGTAAAATCCTGAAGAGCATAGCTCTAAGATTGTATTGTAACTGTTGTTGTTGTTGATTAATACAATTGACTTGAGTGTTTTGGAGGGTGGGGTTTTTTACCAAAAAGGGTTTTCCCCACGTAAATATGTGTGTTCATTTGTTTGTCTTCCATGTTGTTTGATTCTGTAATTTGAATCTGTGCATAAGAGTTGAATCTGGTTTAGTTTGTATGTGCTTTTCTCAGAAGGGTTAATGTGGGAAATCAACTGTGTCGGTTTCTACTTTATGGTATAGTAGTACGTGTCTTTGAGGCAATTTGAAGGAATTAAAATCATTGAAGGCACTATTGTTCTTAGATGTTTTGTTCTAAGATGACCCATTTTTTTTCAACATTTAATTTCATTCCTAATGAAATTAGCATTAAGGTGTGTGTCTACCCATACACACTCTCAAACCACCACCCTATAAAGGCTAATTTGTCAACATGCCAAGGTAGACCAAAGCAGCCAGTGAAGAAGTCTACCTTTATTCTTAATACCCTCTTGTTGAAAGACAATGATTGTAGAGAAGCTATCTCCTCCCTTAGAGAAATCAACAAGTGGATGCTTAAAGAGGCTTTTTCCATTGAAATATGGAATATCAATGTGGAAAGTTGGAGGAAAAAAATTTAGACAATTAGAAAAAAGAGGGATCTAGACTTTAGGAGAGATGAGTTCATGAGCTTCAGGAATGCCTATTTGAGGTAGAATCAAAGATACAACAAGCTCCAATTGATGTTAAGTTATGTGAGGATTTGGCTAAGGCCAAAGATAGTTTAAGGACAATCTAGAGCCATAGAGTTAATGGGATTAAATTCAAAGCTAAACTAAACTGGCTAAGTTCTAGGGACAAAGGTTCCAAATTTTTCTTCAAGTTTTTAAAAGAAAAAAATGCTAAAGAACATATAGATCAAATTTGGGATGGAGAGAGGATGTTCACCTCTCAAGAGGAAATATTAAAACAATTCTAGTCTTTCTCAAGGGGCTCTTCACCTTGGAGGGTGAGGCTAAAGGCAGTCACAAGGCGAGGAACCTTATAGAAAGGCCCATCCCTAGGAAGGTCTCAAAAGAGGACTCCTCTAAACTTTCAGCAAGCCTAACTAGAGGTGAGATTTAGAAGGTCATCACCTCTGTGAACAATGACAAATCCCCAGGTTGTGATGGACTGTCAGTGGAATCCTACAAGTACTTTTCAGGTTGGGTGTGTGATGACCTACTGCAAGTGTATGAGGAAGCCCTGAATAATGGCTCATTGGGTAGTATCATAAACAAGGGTATAGTCAGGCTCTTTCCAAAAGGGGGTGACAAGACCCTAGTCAAAAATTGGAGGCCAATAACTCTATTGAATGTATCTTATAATATTTTGGCTCAAGTTCTATCCTTGAGGTTAGTCAATATTCTTCCAAGGTTCATTAACAGCACCCAAACTTGGTTCATCAAAGGCAAGTATATTTTGGAAAATCTTATAACAAGTTGAGAAGCTATGGAATGGGCTAAAGTGTCTAAGAAAAATGTTGTAATGTTGCTACTTGACTTTGAGAAGGCCAATGATAGGGTGGAATAGCATTTTTTGAGAACAATCCTTAAAGCTTTTGGCTTCCCCAATGTTTTCTGCAATATGGTGGATACCCTCTTGAGGGATGCCTTTTCCCAAGTGGATGTGAACAGATCACTTTTCGAAGAAGTGAAGCTAGAGAGGTTCATCTGAAAAGGATGTCCCTTGGCACTAACCCTTTTTGTGATTTAACGTTGGATGCCCTTTTTTACTTGTTAAGAGACCACACATTCTCATCAAGGATTAAAGGCATTAATCTTCTAGATCAATGTGCAATTTGCAGATGATACCTCTCCTTTTATAGAATTGGACAAAGGAAATATGAACTCACTGATGAAGAATCTTGACCTATTTTATTAAGCCTCTAGGGCAAGGATATCCAGCTCTAAGTCCATTGCTCTTGGGTGGGAAGAATCTCTACCAGATTGGGTTAAGGATTATAACTTGCAGTGGGGTGGCCCCAATATGCAAGTGAGGTATCTAGG
The DNA here is from genome assembly GCA_007115665.2 of Sequoiadendron giganteum. Lineage (NCBI taxonomy): Eukaryota > Viridiplantae > Streptophyta > Pinopsida > Cupressales > Cupressaceae > Sequoiadendron > Sequoiadendron giganteum. Next base: position 29,209,318 of record CM021107.1, on the reverse strand, counting down.
AATACCTTTCACTATAAGCCATAATCTTAAAGAAATATGGAACTGGATCAATGCCAAGATTGAAAATAAGTTAGAAGGGTGGAACAGGTAATATCTCTCTTTGGCAAGGAGGCTACAGGTGTGTCAAAAGATATTATCTTCTTACAATATCTACTTTGCTTCCGTTTGGTTTTTCTATGGTTATGAAATTAATGAAATCCAATAAAGAATAAGGGGTTTTCTCTGGTTTGATGGTAAAGGGAAAAGGAAAAATCACTTGTTTAAATGGGAATGGTGTTGCCTAGATAAACTACATGGTGGCCTAGGTTTAAAGGACCTGAGGCTGTAGGGAGTTGCATTGGTCATAAAATGGATTCTTAAAGCTTTGGTTGGAGATGAACCTTGGAAGGTTCTGGTTAGAAATAACATTTAGTCAATGGTGCCCAAATAGGATAGGGCTTGGAGGTTGTTTCCCTTGAGTGACATTCTCATTAGCAAACACCCTATGACCCCTACTAGCTCCTTGGTCTTCAAAATCCTATGGAAGGCCTGGGAATTTACCATGCATAATGCTCAGTACAAGATAAATAACATAACTCTTAATAATAGTTGAATGTGCCAAAGCTACAACTCCATTTGGTGGAACCTACAACATAATGGAAAACCCCTTGCTCTCTTGTGAGGTTTCTCTGTAAAAAGTGGAATAAAAAAGGCATTAAGGTTTTCAATGATGTCTTAGATGGTGGGAATGTTAAAAGTTGAAATGTATTGAGGGTTGACTTTGACCTCCCTCCTTCCAACATAAGGACCTACTCCACTTTGATGGAGGCTTGCAAAGAGGCCAAATTTCCTTCAACACTGAGAAGGAGATGGACTTGGCCAATGATCTTGAGTGGAAGGATGGGGGGGATCTTGTAGACCTCAAGGCTAAAACAACCTATAAAGATTTGGTTTGTAATAACTTTGTCTTTGATCACTCGAATAAGTGTTAGGGTATTTCTTTAAGGTGATAATAAATGGCAAAAGGTCCTTTCTGCAATTTGGCACAATGTTGTAGAGCCTAAGAAGGCATGTTTTAAATGGCTTATTATTCTCCAAAGAATTCCTTTTAAATCTAACATGGATGATATTGATTTTTGTAACATTTGTAGAACACTAGAGTCTGTATTGCACATACTATTTGACTATTTATATACTAGAGAAATCTAGAAATTATTCTATTATAACTTGAATATTTGGGACAATGAAGATAGAGTTAATTGGAAAAAAAATTTAATGTGTTATAACAAGATGATTAAGGAGTGTAATATTTTTTGGAATTATTTATCTACCGAAATCATGTGGCACATTTGGAAAGCAAGAAATTATGATAAGTTCAATGGTTGTAGGAGGGTTCTTACTGAGTCATCAAAGAGACTCACTTTTCTCACTATTGCATTGCAGGTTTTGCTCCACATCAAGGTCGCCTTGTCCAAATTTGTGAGTCTTTACAGGGAAGGATCGGTAAGAATCATAAGGGAAGATGTAAGGTACAAACACGCTTGTTGCCTCAACAATGAAGAAACAAATACCTTCCTGAGGGCATTCAATGAATTCTAAAGAGAATTTAATAATAACACAGGTGGTGGAAGGCAAGAAAGTCATAGGGTTCCCTATCACCATGCTCAGTAGTAGAGTGATGTGTTATTTGCAACTGGAGGAGTCAGATTTGTGGCTATGTAGGTTGATGGAGGGGTTAATAGGGAGGAGGATGAGGTGAACAACAATGCTACCAATCAGTAAAGGCAACCACCCACAATGTTGCAGAAAGTAATGGTTATGGACTGGTTTTTTGTGTATAAGACGAAATTGACATGGTATATAATGTAATCATTTTGCACAGATTATACTATAGAATCAAGATGTAAAAAATTAAATAAAACTGATCGTCAGCGGTGCCCAATTTTATTTTTGTAGCATGATGAATTGAAGGTTGCCATGACTAATTGTAAATGCGTATTCTATTATTAATACAAAAAATACCCTTATTTGTCCTATATAACAAACTCAATATAAATATATCAAGACTAATATCTACTAACATGTTCTCAATAAATATATTTAATATATTTATACTAATAAATTTTCTACACTAAATTTAATGTCATACTTAACCAAAAAAAATATAATAAATTAAAACTTGTGAATCCACCTACACTAAGAATATTTTTATAATATTATTTAAAATATATAATCATATGTAAAATAGTCACATTGCATAAGCACCTCTGAATTTTAAAATAAAATGTTTTCATAAATAAAGGGCCAATGACATTTTAAATACTTTAGCACACATATTGTATTTATACACTCAATTTATCAACCACCTTCACCAGCCTCTACACAAATTAAAATGCGATGCTTCAGATCTTAAATAGTATTTGGAAATTGACAACATTTAAATTATCAATTCTAAATAATCAAAACTGAGAGGTTGGTGACCAAATATTATGGGTTAAGATCCCTTCTATTTAGACAAGACTAATCTCATTTAACTGTAAACTTGACCTGTAACTGTTTAGATTATTGAACTTTTAATCAGTGTACAGAAGGTATGAGGAACAGTACATGTGTATGAGTAAATAATTTGTAACAAAGAACAAATTTATCAGCCATACAAATTTATAAATCCACTATGAGATTGTTTTCTCAACCTTTTGGATGGTATATTAAAAAGAACTCTACAACTAATCCAATCCCACTCATAATCATAAATCAATGAAGGAAAAGGATGTGGAGATTGTTAATAATATTAAGTTTTTTTTCCATTGAATATTGGAGCCAAAGGATAAATAAAATATATCTCAACATTGTATGGTGGCTTTAAGATCTATGCCTTCTCTTTAGTATGAGAGAAAATATGTTAATAAAAACTTATATCTATTTGTGAGATTTACGGATGTTTATTTGTATGGTTGAAGGTATAGAAAAAATAAGTTATTTCAATGAATGTGCATTCAAAATGATATTGTTCTAGATAATTATTAATTCATTTAATTATAAGTTAAGTGTTGATGGTAGTTTTAACATAGTCAACTCTAATTAGAATGATAGATACTCTATTCCTCTTGAAAAGAAAAAACATAAGTCCAAGGTTCCTTTCCAGTCAGATCTTAACTATGTTGGATAGCTAAATGGCTTATGTGATTTGTTTACAAGAAGGAATTTGCCGGTAGATCAAATCTAGACATAGATAATCCTTCAATATATTGATATCTATGTAAAAACAAATAATTTGAATACTTCAGAGCACAAATCTAGATCTATTCTAACTTATCAATAAAATAAATATCAAAATATGTCAAGGTTAATCAAATGAATTTAAACTAACTTTTGAACAATGATAAAATTCATTCAACTTCTCAAATTTGAACAGTTAGATGAGATCAATAAACTAGTATTGTAATGATCAACATTTCATATAACCATTCACCATACTAATGCAATCATCTAAGAAAATCATAACTAAAATATATGTCAAGTTGCATGCAATCAAACCACTATTTTTTGTTTGGGTTAAACGCTTTTGATCCGGAGCTATGAACCTTGATGGCAAGAACAACACCACAACAACTTAACCATCACACTATGTCACTATTGATAGTCAAACCACCATATTTCATGCATAAATTTGAGACATAATTTTATGAAAAGCTCAATCAATATCACATATCTCACCAAATTATTCAATTTTAGAGAAATTGAATGCAAGATATCACTACCCATGATTAGAACATCCAGAAGAACAACATACATGATCCTTTAATTGATATCAAAATTTACAAAACTACAAGCTCAATAGAAAATCAACATTGAATTTGTATAAATTTGTTGTAATTGTTCAATGTCTAACCCCTAAAATTGACAGAAAAGGAGCTATATATAGCACATTGGTCACCCTAAAATATAAAAAAATTGAAAATAGCTTAACTGAAACTCTATCAAACTGGGCCTAGAAAATATTCTAAGAAATTTGTGATAGCTTCATTTAGATTATTTAGCATTTAGTCCTTGTGATATTCCATCTTTATTCCCCATGAGAAATTTGATCTTTTGATCTTATTTTGCAGCTCTCCAAATTCTACTAGTTCTTTTTGGAACTTGTGTATCACTGGGATACTCTAAATCTTTTCATAATTGACAACTGGTAGCATCAATTGGCTTAGAGGAAGTTGGAAGTAGAACTTCCATAAAAGTGGTTGGTACTGGAAACTCTACAAAACTGCACATGAATCACAAAAATGCATAAGAGTAACCCCTTCTAAGTTATAAAAATTCACAAAAATGGAGTGCATTCAATGCAGAAAAATAGCAAGTGAGCAACAAATGCTATGGTAGGATAATGCATTTACAGGCCTTCAAAAGGATGCTGACCTTTTACTTCTTTAAATTTTTTAAATGAATCAGGTTCAGATGAGATAGAGTTTCTCATAAAACACCTTAAATTTTTCTTTTATACCCATGTGCATATTTTTTCAAAAGAAACGGTCACTTGGCTTCAAATTTGCATTAGGTTCAGTTGGGGGTCATTTTCTCACAAATGCGAAACTTTTACTTACTGCTACCATGCGGGGAAGTACAAGTGAACCAGAAAATTACATTCAAAAGGGTTTGGTTTAAATGGAAGTGGAAAGTCTGCAAGATTTGGGTGATTTCATGATGATGTCATTATACTTTATGCAAGCAAGTTGAAGTAGACTCGATAAATTTGGGTTTTTTTTTAAGCTAATGGGTAAGTTCAGTAAGGGCTTGGACTTTCATATGACTTAAATTGCATTAAGAATTGTGCTTTTGTGGGAAAAATCAAGTGAATTGAAAAAAAGGATTAGTTCTAGTTCACTAGCAAGTGGAAATTTCGTAGTTGTGAAAAATCTAACTGAATCAACTATGCAAACAAAATAAAGTGAACTGGAAAATTAACATTTGAAATAGCAAATTCAATTGAAGGTCGAACCTTTGTAAATGTTATATTTACTCTACAAATAAACTGGGCGCAAGATATCAACTTACTATTGAACAAGACATTTGGGTGTGGAAAAGTGTAGTTACCTTTTTCTTGTAGGAAATGGGGGGTCCAAGTGAATTTTTGCAAGAAATTGACTTGCTACTCACCTTGTGGATTTTTCACTTGTTGCAAACATTGTGGAATTTTGGTGTCTATGTGTTCAAGAAATTTAGTTTGAAGTGAACTTGATATTTACATTGCAATAGGTCGATTCACTAGCAACTGACATTTTTATAATTGCAGCAGAAACCTTACTAAAATAGTCACATAAAAAAGGATCATGGTACCTGTCTTGGGCTCTTCCAATTCATGATGGAATTTTGACCATAAAAAGGACCAATTTGAGATTATGAGGATTTGGAGAAACTTGCAGGTAGGCTAAAACCAAGAGAAAAGAGGGGGTCCTCATTTTAAAAAAACCAAAGTATTCCTTGAGAGTTTGAAGGAGATATTCAGTGGTTGGGAGTTTAATTATTCATCTATACTATGGAACTAACTACAAGATAGGATGTAAGGCATGGTTGAGGTTTATCATGCATAACTTCATATTGCATCAAATTGGTGAAAGAAAGATAATATTTGTTGCACCACCATTCTGCAATGGATAGTCACTTAGCCCAATAAGTCTAACCTGTAAATATTGGCACAATACATCATGTGTAGGGAGCTATAAGAAAGGAAGTCGTCTATGCAACTGGCTTGGTAGTCTACCACTCTAGTCAAACAAATTCAATACTTTAGCATAGCATCAACATATGAACATTTTTTGTGCATTTTATATCACCCTCCATATACTCTAGGTAAATCAAAATTGATCTCGTTCTTATCATGGGAATTATCATCCTTAGTCTTATCTATAATCAATACACTTGTGTATTTATCCCTATTTTGATATTGAATAGAAGAAGCATTTTTCTAAATTTTGTGTCCCCTTCTCAGTGTATTATAATTTTCCACCTTGCCTTTTAAGTTTAATTATGTATTTGATAATTCATAATACTATTTAGGTGATTCCCATTACTTAAATAGGTTATGCATTTCACTCCAATAGTATCTTAGGCTAAAATTAGATCATTAGTATGAGAGCTTGAGATTCTACTATATTGGTTGTAATTTGACACAATCAACACTAGACACAAGCTTATAGTCATTGTTATGTACATGAGAAAAGAAAAAAACATAGCATAAATATATAATATGGAAGGATCCCTTATGACATTGCTCAATGAGAATATGTATCTATTCATAGAAACTCAACATCTTTGGAACTTGAATTTATATTTTCAAGAAAATTTCTATTCAAGGGAGAAATTGTTCAAGATTATCTTGAAGTAGATAAAAGATCTCATGGAACGTAGGGTAAGTGCATGGAAATGGGGGACCAAAAGGAGATCTTAAGTCATCACCTCTTTTTTTTAAATTAGAAAAAATTAATCTTGGATAAGAAATTAAAAATAGTTAGGCTCAAAATTTGAAGACGTGACAAGAACAAGAGACATAGTTCTTTTAATCTACTTTTTAACCACTATTTTTTAAAATGGTGATCAAGGGGTTCAAATAGGTGGATGGGTACAGTTATTAGCTTGTTTTTTGTTGCTTTTATACATACTTTCAGACACTTTTAAACATACCTTTCAGACAATACATTTTTTATTATAAAAATAGAACATAGTGTCTATTGATGGGTACAATTATTAGCTTATTTTTTGTTGCTTTTATATACTTTCAGACACTTTTAAACGTACCTTTCAGACAATACTTCCATATTATGCTATCTTTTCAATATTTATCACACAGACTTGGACCTAAATCGTAGTAATGGAAATATGGTTATGACATAATAGTATCGCATGGTTTGTATGTAGATATGCATGAAATGTGGATGGGATTTTATGTTTAATTGTGATAGTTAGTTTTGTGCACATGCTTTGTGAATTAACCTTTTTTGCAGCCAAAGAGGAATTGTAGCACGTAGTAGTTGGAAGTTGTAACCCACAACAAAAGGAAGACTGGGACAACAAAATAGGGGAGTTCCAGATTAAGCTGAATGCAATAATTATTGTTTGAAGACACCTAATGGAGATTGAATGTGCATCATTATAACAAGTTAATAAGAGTTGGAGAAGAAGAAATATTTTGTTGATAGGATTCTAATAAATGTTTGTGTGTTTTACATGCAATTCTATTTTACAGAGTTTTAGTTCTATTAGGATCTTCTTTCTTTTTAGTTATGGTTTGAACAATTCAATCTTAACTATATATGCTCTAATATCTAGGAGTGGAAGTTAATGATTGTGGTTAGTTGTTACTTAGAATAAGATTCCCCTGTGCTTTTATATAGTCGTGGGTTGAGTCCTTTGATCAGTTAGTTAATTCTAGTATTTCGTTATCAGTTGTTTCAATTTCAAGTTATCAATAGACATGATGGTTATTCAGAATGATTTTCATTGATACAATATGTGAAGAAGATCTTGTCTAGATCTTTTATGATATGCAATAAATGGAGTTAATTTCACATGGATGCGTAGAATCTGTTAGTTAGATTTGGTTCTAATTAAGTGATAACAACCACTTGAGCAGCCACTCAAGGTAACTATTATTCACTTCATTTTCTAGTTATTTATTTCTATCCAATAGTTATTTTCTATTCATCATTACTTCATTCATTACATGCAAGTTAAACTAGAATTACATACTTTGCTTATTGATAATGAATGTTCATGGATATGCATGTAATGGTTAACCAATAGTACTCCAGAGGTTAGATTAGTTGAGTCATTAATTTTGATTTGATATAGTAATCCTTCATTAGCAACAGTTTAGCTATAGGTTAAGTTGTATGTACCCATAATCATTAGTTCTGGTTTATATCTTTCACTGTTATGCAATTCTATAATTTTCAGCAGGTAGAATATCTTGAATAGGATAACTTAGGTAATCATTGATCTTTGAAGGCACATACAGTGCAACACCATCACAAGTTTACAAACCTTGGGTTGACATTTTAATGTAGTCTTTGCAATTTTGAGTGGACCATTCAGTCAGATAAACCTCTAAATTGTGTAGCTTCTAACAAGTTTACAATACACTAGTTTAGACTCTACATCTATTGTCCTCCCCCTTTAAAACGTTAACTTTTTTTAGTATCTTAAAAATCATTTTTGTGAAAAATTAGCTAACATCATATACTTTATGCTTGATTTTTTTTTAAAAACAATTAATGAATATATGATTTTTTTACTAAATTTCAAAGTGGACATCTTGAAAAATTAAAAAAAATGATTTTTCTCCCTCCTATTTTTTTGGAAACTAATCGAAAAGAATGAATGTGTATAGAATAGACTCGAGAATGTAAAAATTTCAATTATTTCAATTTTTTATGAATGAATAAAAAACAAAACCAAAAATACTTTACATAGGTTTTCGACAAAAAAGAAAGCCACTAACAAAATAAATTAAAGATCAAAGCTTTAGCATATTTAAAATGTAAAAACAGTTACATGGTTAGAAACCTAAGAGAGGGCTTGACATTAATGTGGTATTTTTTAACTCAACATTGAAAAACATGTAAACCAGATGCGGAGCATGCTTGAGATATAGTCACTTTTTTATAATTTACAAAAACTATGCCTTTGGGTGCTAACATATAATTCCAACCTTAAGGGTTAGCAATACCCAAATCAGATACAAATGCAAGCATGTTATAGTGTTCTCACATTTGTGTGAAGAAAAAATAAAATCAAGAGGGAGAGAGAGATCGAGAGGGAGATTTGAAAAGGACAAGTGTGATATAGAGATATAAAGATATGGAGAGAGAGAAATAGAGGAATATATCTCCTGCTCTCTTTATCTATCCCCCTCTATCTATCTCTCTTCCTTTCTTTATCTCTCTTCATTTATTTATCGCTCCCCCCTCTCTCTCTTGGAACACTCAAATTAGGCATAAATCCAAGTGTGTTATCATTTGTTGAGAATAAAAATCTTCTAAAAAGTAAAAATGAATGTGGATTCCATGATTATGGACCCATATGATTTTTTTTGCCCTACAATTTGTGCATTATCTAACATACAAAAACACTTTTCATGATGTTGAAAAAGTATCAATATTTTTTTAACAGGTCCACCACATTTTATTTTTGTTTCGATGTAGAAGAACTAAATTGCATTTTTTTTATCGATTTTATTTGAAAAAGGGGTAAAAAAATTATTTAATCAGAAAAACCAGCAATACAATCAAGAAAATAGTTTATACAGTAGGGGCTCAACAAGAACGCCCTATAAAGTGAGAAAAAACCACCTAAAAACCAAACCAACCAAAATCTCAACACCATCTCTCAATACTCCTGAATATCTTCCTGAATCAACAATCTCAACTTCTAGGCACAATCCACTAGCAAAAGACTCCATCCCTCAACTCTCTTATTACCCCTATATTCTGAGGCTCATTTGGCCAAACAGTCTACAACCTTGTTCCACTCCCATGGGATATGGACAAAGGATACCCAATCCAAGGAATTGTTAAGGCGATGAATCTGTCAAACCACTGATTCCAACTACCAGTTATCTCCACCCAAAATTCTCTTATTCAACATAGATATCATAATCTGCAAGTCCAACTCACAAATGACCCTTTGCCACCCCATAGCACACCCCTTTTCTAGAGCAATAATAATAGCACTGGCCTCCATAAATTTATTAGTCTTGTATCCCTGAAAGATTGAGAAGAAGAAGAGTGTCTCCCTTAAACTATCTCTTCTCACTCCTCCAACCCTAGCATATCCAAGATTACCTCTAGAAGAGCCATCAATGTTAATCTTTTGTACCCCAGTTGGGGGAAAAATCCACCTACCATCCCACTGGATTTTCCTATTGAGAGGCCTCCTCCCTCTATAGAAATATTTTTTTGTACCATCGAACTCTAAACCCAACCTTTGCATTAGTTCCCTATCCCTAGAATCTAGAGGGGTATCCAAATCACACTTATCTTGACTAGTTTCTTGTACCATACCAAGAATCCTCTGCCAAAATTGAAGAGATTCCAATCTCCCTCCCTAAAAAATCATGTGATTACTCTCCAACCAGGTTTTCCAAAGGTTACATGAGGGCCCAATTTCCCAAGCCACTTGGAGGAAGAATGTCTTAGCAGGTGGGTTCCCCAAAGTCCTCCAAAATTCAATAAGAGAAGAAGAATGTATACATGTCTATCTCCAAACTCCCCACCAAAGGTTCCAAATAGCCTTATAATAGGTGCACTGGAACAACAAATGAGGTAAGGATTCCTCACTACAGCCACACAGATAACAAATAGACAAGCCCTAAAAACCCTTTTTTGAAGGTTTAGCCATGTGAGACACTTGTCTTGAGTAGCTAACCAAAGGAAAAAGTTGCATTTAGGCCATGCAAACTTATTCCACATATATTTCCACCAAGGGACTTTATCCCCTCCATATTTTTTCCTATCCAACTCCTAATATCCAATAGCCACCTAGTAAACCCCCTAGGATTTGGAATCCAAGCCAAGATGTCTTTCCTTGTCAAATAATTGCAAACACAACCAACTAAAATTTGAGACAATTCTTTACAATCCTCCTCTAAGCTCCTAGGTGGACATGCATGATATTCCTTCCACTTAAACACCTCCACTTGCCCCAAGCTCTTTGCCTCTTTGAAATACTCCACTTGGGTCCATCCCGCCTCTATGAAATTCTAACAAAGGTTTTGAAGGTGTGGATAATTGGTCATGATTGGGGGATGACCATCCCAGTAATTTAACTAGAAGAGGCATCAAAACCTCTATTACAAATGCAAAATAAACCCTGCTTGATTACGTTGTCTTCTATTTTAAGAGTGTCCCAAACCATAGATCCTTTACTTGATAGGGAGATCCTAGGCACATCATTCCTATCTATACCTCTCAGATACTTAGAAGAAATGATCTTATCCCAATCTTGATCTTGATTAGAGTACCACCTCCAATAAACCTTGGTTTCCAAAGATTGACCTATAAGGATAACTTTTCATAAACCCAGGCCCCCCATCTCTTTAGGCCTACATATACTCGCCCACTTGACCAAACTCCACTTTGAGGAAGATAAATTCCCTACCCATAAAATTTTTCTAGATAGTGCATCCAAATCCTTAATGAAACTTATAAGATTCATTTTCACCATGCACCTATAAATATTCAGAGATTAAACCATCACTTTTAATAACAAAACTCTCCCTAAAAAAGAAACCATCTAACAGTCCAAAGGCCAAATCACTCTAAAAAATTGTCCACCACACTTTTCTAGGCCCCCATTAGCAGTGGGCCCACAAAGAGAGGAACACCCAAGTACACAAAAGTTAGAGTCCCAATTTGAAATCTAAGGGTTCAAGCAATTCTAGACTAAATCAAGGGAGGAGTATTGAAGAAGAAAATGGAGGAATTAGCTTCATTGGTTTTCTACCCTAAAGCAACCAGATAGATATCTGAAGCATGCCTAAAGTTATTTGCCTCACTAATTATAGAAACTCCCAATAAGGCAGTGTCATCCATGAACTATAAATGAGTTTGAGTAGGCAAGCCATCTCTCCAACTCCAACCTCTAATAAGCCCTTATCTTAGGCGAGCTTTCAATATTCTTCCCAGTCCCTCAATCATAATAATAAAAATATAAGGTGATAGGGGATCCCCTTGTCATAGACCCCTAGAAGCACCAAATAGAGCAAAAGGCTCATTATTGATCAACATTGAGTAAAATGTAGACTTAACACAACTCATCACTTAATTTACCCAATTTTCCCCAAACCCAAAGGCAAGCAACACCTTCTGAATAAAGGACCATTTCCCCCTATCATAGGATTTTTTCATGTCCATTTTGATGAACATAGCCTTCTCCTTGGATAGCTCCATGGAATGAATGGCCTCGACCGTAATAACTATCCCATCCAATATTTTCCTACCTGCAACAAAACCTCCCTACTCTTTTGAAATAAATTTTTTGAGCCATTGCTTAAGTATATTTGTAATTAATTTAATTATGATCTTATAAACCATATTACATAGGGTAATTGGCTTGAATAGATCCAGATAATTGGTCCCTTCTCTCTTAGGGATAAGAACCAGGGAGGTAGTGAAATGAAGAAAAATAGGTTTGCATCAATGTGGAACATAGAAATATAGGGTTATGATGGACCTATTCTCCTCTATTTCATTAGGAAATGAGATCCCCACAAAGAATTGACTAAGTACCTTTAGGAGAATCGATTCTATAGAGGAATCTTCAAATTTCCTTTTTGTGTCAGGACGGGGGTCTTGGTCAAACAACACTTTGGGGAGAAAAACTAAAACTAGTAAGTCAACAACAAATTGAAATCTAACACTTGAAACAATAAGATTAAGCTCAATACTGACAAAACCAAAAAACAAGATGAAAATTAGAGAAGGGCATAAGCATGTGTACCAGTCACAAAAAATTATTTTCTAAAGTTGATCTAGGACTCATTCACCCAAGGGCGAATGGGTCCTAATTTGGGTTTTTCTACAACCTTTGAGAACCTTTGCTACAGATCTAAGTCTTCCAATTTTCCCAAGTTTTAGGTTTGGAAAGCCAAAAATAATTTTTGTAAGTGAGTTTTCGTGAGAAGATAGCAACTTTGACAACTTCAATTTCGCTCCTCAAAAGATCTTCAATATTTCTTCCACCTAAATCTACAATCACAAATCAAGAGGGAAAAATGTTTTGTTTTTGGTCGACAGGGGTTTGCCTTGGTCAAACCCCATTTTGGTAATCAAACCTTGAAATGAATAAAAATGTGAAAGATGGAAAGAAGAATGAACAAAGCAATGTTACCACTCAACAAACCCTTGAAGATATCTTGAATGAAGGTTTGCAACTTGCATGAAATGGCCTCAATGGATGTGGATCTTGATACTTGAATATTTTCTTGAAATAATGTTTTGAATGCTTGATAAGATCATGAAACCTACATCACCATATATTAGATCCCAAAATATGCATGATGCAAGAAGACTTTGACACGACAATTGGATCTTGAATGCTAAAATAAAACTCTAATAAACCTGCCTTTGAACACCTTGAAAGTGCTCTTGAAATATCATAAACTTTTAAGGTTCTTCTCAAAATCTTCTATGTGAAACACGGTGAAATAACCTTATATTTATAGGTATGTATCCTCAATTTTCCGAAATTCAAATATCACAAGCTGACATCTAAATATACACTTAGAGACATTAAGATCCCACCAAAAAAATAATTTAAATTTAGGTCCAAGGTCCTAGGGAGGACCCATTTTCCCATGGGTGAATGGGTCCTAGATCCCTAAACCTAGGACACACATTGCTCATGGTAAAGTGTTATGTTAAGGCATTAATGAATGTTAGGTTTCCCCTTTAGAAATTTTAATTAAATGGGCTTATAAAATGAATTAAAGGGCTAATTAAGGTATAATTAAGCTTAATTAATTAAGTGAGCCCTAAATACATTTGAAAGTGTAAATAAATACATTTTACAACACTAAAATAAGGCACAATTAAGTCCAATTTAATTAGGAGGGCTCAAACAAGTGAGAAAATGTAAAGGGATACATTTTCCATCACTACATTTAGCCTCTAAAGTGAGGATGGGCACAAGAACACACACTAAATTAGACATTTAACATATGTATGCAGCATCAACAAGATACTCAATCATTACAATCTAAAAGACTTAAGGGTGCTGGCAAGAAGTTGAGTCCACTTTTTGGCCAAAACGTGGAAGTGTTTTCCCTGATTTTCAGAGTTTGACACATTTGACCTTAAAATTTGAAGCACTTAGAGATGAAATCTTCAAACAAGTAACTGATCATAAAATTTAGTACTCAGAGTCTAGTTTCCAAATATGTAATTTATTTCAATACCTAGATTGTACAAATTGAGTTTCAATAGGCTTTTATAAAAACCACTATTTAACAGTCATTTTTTTTTACCATACCATGCACGTGTATGACATCCATATTTTGACTTAAATTATCATATTTTTCTAAATCCTTTTGGGAAAAGACTTGCGACTCACTGAAGCTTGTCCTTGATATTTTTTTGTAATTTTTTATTTAATATTTTTTTTTTGTTAATTTTTTATCAAGCATATTTGTTGTTTAAAGAAATCGTGTACAACACGCATAAGATGACCTAAAGTTATCATTTTTTGCAAAAAAAAAAATTGAAAAGAATTGTCTAAAGTTTGTCCTTGTGCAATCCGTTCGTCAAAATGTTATGTTGATCAAAAGTTATTAAAATAGTAAAAAACACTGATATTTAAAGTTTATGGACCAATTTCATCAAAAATTAATTGAAAATAGAAAAAATTATCCAATTGTAAAAAAAAATACATATTTGGAATCTACATTGTCTCATCTAAAATGGGTTTTAATTTCGTCAAAAAATTATGCAAAAAAAGGCGTCAACCATATGCCCAAACTCAGTATTTTTTTGTGACATTGCTAGGACCTTCAACTTGCAAGTCAAACCAAGTCCAAAGCTTAGGTTCAGGTCCCCAAGCCTTTTTCCGAACTAAAAAACAAAGCAAAAACCCGACCAAAAATTAAAATTTTAAAAAACGGGATCCCATATTTTAAAAAGCGGGATCCTGTTTCTTAAAATCATAAAAAAATATTTTTTTATGTATTTTTGAAATGGGATCTTGCTTTTTAAAATACAGGATCTCGTTTCTTAAATTCATTGAAAAAAAAAAAATTCTTATGAAACAGGATCCTGTTTTTTAAAAAGCGGGATCCCATTTTTGGCTCGGGGTCCGGAACCTAAACGCGATCCCATTTTTTGCAAGCCGATTTTGTTTTTTTGCCTAAGGCAAAAACCTCCACGTTTCATGGACTCATATTTGTGCTTCTACCCTTAAAGAAAGAAAATAATAAAAAGGGTGGATCAAGCCTCAACTGTCCAACATGATGTGGAACATGCCTCAACTATTTGTCTAAAATAAAAGGGAGGATCAAGCCTTAACTATCCAACACAATGTGGAACATGCCTCGGTTGTTTGTCCAAAAATGTTCACAAGCAAAACTTTGGCTATCCACTATGCAAACAACACACATGCTCACACAAGCTAATGGAACTCTGACTATCCACTATGCGAGCCCCCAAGGGTGGAAAATGAGAGAATCTTATTTGGCTCCCATACCATACCAAATGTATACCTCTGATAACTTTAATAAGGCACCACAAAACAAAAAAAAAGGTGGAAAATGAGAGAATCTTATTAGGCTCCAGTACCATACCAATGCTATCCCTCTAATAACTTTAGTAAGGCACTACAAAATAAAATAAAAAATTTGAGATTCATAAGGCCTAACAAGCTATGTTATGCTAAGCACCTATGAACGAAAAAGGCAAGGTTCCACAGGCAAGCAAAGTGTGTTATGTTTGGTGGCCATGAAAAGGGTTCGAGCTTCACAAGGTTAGCAAGTTGCATTATGCTAAACACTTATGAATAAAATACAAATAATATAATACATGTTCAAAGGGATTTTTCTTAGGTCATGTAAGATCTTCAACTCGGGGAACATCGTGCCTAATGTCACTAAGAGAGGACAAGTCAAGGATAAAAGATTCACAACTTAAGGAATGCAATGTGTAGCATCACCACTAAGAGGAAATTTGTATGCCAAGAAAGATCATGCTCTCAAAGGACATCAAACCCAATGAAACCACCAAGAATAGGACACATCACATGAAGTAATAAAATCACACAATGAAACATAAATAATGTCAAAAAATTTGAAAATAATAATGCCAATGTATGCCCCCACTTTAAATAAATTTATAACACCGTTGTTGCGACCAATTAATTTAAAGTAGAAAATGATCAATGCTAACAATAAAGAATATCTGAGAGCTTACTTGGAAAGCCCTATGCCAAGTCATATGTTTCCAAATGAAGCTATGTCATGAAGAGGGGTTGCCCCCAAAATAAAATCCCAAACACATCAAGGATCTATGGATTTAGGATCAGCATGTCTTTGCTACAATGTTCTTATAGAGCTTAGAAACGTCATCATTCCCCAAATACTCGTAGAACATGAATAATGACACATAAAGAGTGAAAACAAGGGGAAAAAAATTGGGTCAACATCGAAGAGACCTAAATGTCTCAACGCCTTGTGTCATCTCCAAAAGGAAAACACAAGACAAGCAAAAAGATAAAAGGTTTACGACATATAGAAGCATGTAGGTACAAATAGATGAATCCATATGAAGAGGTACATCAAATAGAATAGTACGGGGGATCACATAACGCACATGCAATCACATAAAGAACATGAAAAAGAAAACAAATCAAAAGAGTAGTATGTCACATGCAAGTCAACCTACAACAGGTCATCCACATCCCAATCTTGATTGGTATATGTGGAAGGTTGACAACTATCCAAAGGGACAACTTCAAGTGCCAAATTAGGACTAGCACCAAGCTCAACACTATGTTTAGGAGGATTATCATTTAAGCTCATGGAAGAGGAAAACAATGAATTTAATGCTTTATGCACTTCCTCATCAATCTTCGCAGTTTCATTATCATCATCCAAAATCACAATAGCAGGTATAATAACAATATCCATAGAAGTTTATTGTTGTTTATGTTGCAACGAAGGTGAAGAATCATCATGCATTTCTTGAGACAATTTTGGATTTTGATTTTCTATGTTGTTTGTTTCTTTTGTCTATAACATACAAGCAATAGCACAACATCTACACCTATGCTCTCTAGCATTTTTTATTTCTCTTTGTTCAGTTTTCATTGTGATTATGTAGGAGAAGGTTTATCAATCATAGGTTTATTTTCTTCTTTTAAGAGAGGAATGAAAGGAACCATGGGAGGTTGTTCAACCACTTTCTCTTAAACTTGTTTGATCTTTGGAAGCACAACGGGACTTATTTTGTTATCTCGTGGTCTCTTATAGGAAATAAGTAAAGGATTTGCGATACGCTGATCTTAGTTACTTGGAAGGGATTTAGGTTCAATCATGGTCTCATCAAGGATAGGAGGCTCAATCATGGGTTGAGGCATATTGGTAAGGGATAATTCTTCTATGCATTTTGCCTTAAAATTTTGGTAGAATTTGAAAAATAAGTCCTCATGGGTTCTAATAGGTTCTATAGACTTGGGCCAAAATAAATCCAATGAGAAATTCCCACGAGCAAACACATGATTAAAGAAACTATGATGCATAGTAAATATTTCATTGCCAAATGGAAACTTAAACATTTATGCAAATCGACAGGATGACATTCATGGAGTGAAGCCATGGGTAGCGTAACTTCACATGAAACTGATCTGACATTGGGATGATGGTGAATGAGGTACTTAATGTTTTTGGTCCAACTTTTAGGGGTAGGATTATCGAGCCTATCGTAGGGCAAGAAAAACCATTATGTGTTTTGATCCATGCTTTGTTTTTTTGTATGTATCTTGGTATAGTTCATGCACAAATAGGAATTTTTCAGTGATCACATTCTCTACACAGACAAGATCAATTAATAACCCATTGGTAGGATTATCATTGATTCTTCCAGCTATGTAAAGAGGACCATCAGGTGCATTTTTTATTATGTCATTTTTTGAGAAAGCAATGTCAAGGGGAATTTTAGTTTGGCCCTGACGAGGTTTAGCTTCAATAAATCCAACAATATTTTCCATTTGATTTTCCTCATTTTATTTCGCATTTTCATCATTTGTGTCAACATTCATCACATCATTCTTTGTTTCACTAGCTTTGAAAAAGGAAATATTGTGATTAGGCATAGGATTGGTAAATATTTGCAAGTTTTTATTAGGAGGAGCCACAAACTTATTACATTGATAATTAACAACTCCAATTTGAATATGATTAGAATCAATGAGGTCTTGCACAAGATGTTTAAGATGCTTGCAATATTCTATATCATGTCCATTTTGTCGATGAAAATGGAAATAGGCATTTGGTTTATAGTTTGAAGGTAGAGGATTAGTAGGATTAGGAGCTCTAACAAGAGGTAGGGAAATCAAATTATTGTCTAAGAGCTGCAACATGGTATTATGAAGGGTATCAAGTAGAGGTGTAAACTTTCTATTTCTATCCCCAAAGGCATATGGATTTTTCGTCTTTATAGCAGTATCAACATGTTGAGTTGGTTGAGGGGGATTAAGTTGTAAAAACCCCTTATTCTATTTCTTTAATTGTTGGTAACTACTTTGAGGTGCGGATTTAGATATTTCAGGAGGGTTAGAGGTAGTTTTTACTTCACGACTACTAACCAAATTTTGATAATCATGAATGGCTACACATAGTTATTTAAAAGATGGGAATTTCAACATTTCAAGTTTGGTTTGGATTTTGTTTCTCAAATTAGCAATAAACATTCTTTGAAGGCTAGCATTAGGAATTTTTATTTTTATTTGTTAATAAAAGATTTGATATTGTGTGATAAAATAAATCACCTTTTCATCATCCTTTTTTTTGCATGTCATTAAATCAGCTAGGGTCATCTTAGGACCCATGTGGATTTAGAAGTGATTGTAGAATGCATCAATAAGTTCATTGAATGAATTTATTGAGTTATTTGGTAAAGAGAAAAACCACTCTAAAGCAGTATCCTTCAAGGGTCTAGGGAAGAGTTTAGCCAAGATTTTATCCTCATAAATGAAGTTACTACATAAGGTTGTGTATGCAGAGACATGACTAGAAAGATCTCCTTTTCCACCATATTTCTCAAACCTAGGAGACTCTATACCTTGTGGCATTTGTGTTCTCAATAGCTCCAAGGATAACGGGTTGGTTTTGATGTATTGTGAAGGTTGGCCATTATTGTTTTGGTTTAGTGTGGTAATTTGTTGTTGAAGGGATGAGACATTTTGCAAAAGTGTGTTAAGGATTGTATCATTGTTGGTTGTGTGAGATGGAGGTGAATAAAGTGGATGTGTGTATGTATGCAGAGGGAAAGTGTATTGTAATTTTGTGAGGGGAGATGGATGAGGAGATATGAGATTTGAACGCACAAAGCTAAGGGGATTCCTAGTGGAAACACCTAAGGAAGTATTAACATTGCTATTGGTTTGTATGGTTGTAGTAACATGAGTAGTAGTGTATGTAGGAATAGAGGTAAGGGTTGTGGAAGGAGGAATTGAATTTCCACCTTGACTTTGAGTATACCCAAATGTTTGAGCATAATTAGTCAATCGAGAAGCATTTTTGTTAGTAATATGAGCTATAATTCGCATAAACTCTATTCCATTTTCATGTTCAAGCATTCTCCTTGTGTTATGTATAGCAGGGATTGCAGTACTAGCAACATTTTTAGAAGAAACAAATGTTTCCAATTTTTCTAAGTTTTCATCTATCTTTCTTATGTTTTCTTGAGGGACATTAGTAACCATTATTTCAGCATAATTCACACTAGTTGTAGGTAGGGAAGTCATGGGAAACATGGTATGAAATATATGATCCATGGTGGGTTGATTAGTATCAACACTATGAGTGAAAGAGTTGGAAAACCCAAGATCCATGATGAGTGGTGTATCACGACATGACATGAGTCTCGAACTATGTCTCACAATAGTATTGCTAATAGGACACCAAGTTGTGAAGCTCATACGAGTTTCACATACTCAATGTACACCTAAAATGGAAAATAGGCAAGATGCAATCAAATATTCCAAGATGTAAAGTGCAATGTAAATATGTAAAAGCACTTTTCATATTCTAAACAAGATAATTTTTTGATTATGCTATGTAAAAACCTAAAAATGATGTCTTTTAGATGCAATTATGAATTCAAACAATGAATTGAATTTATCCAATTAAGCTTAATATGATCAATTTTAAGTAACACAAATTTTGCAATTTGAAACAAAAAATTGAAAACAACAAAACATAATGCAGAAGTAGATGTTTTAATACCCAAAAATTCAAGAAAAAGCCTTCATCAAGCCGGACTCATTCACTCCTAGGCGAATGGTTCCTAGATTAGGGTTTTGAAAAATGTTTTTACAAGTTTCTAATTTGATTCATGTGGTTTCCAGATTATGGTTTCAAACAGTGAGTTACAGTTTCATATTTTTGTGAAATTAAGTTTAAATGCAAATTTAAAATATGACTAAATGACAACTTAGGAGAGCTAATTTGAAATGCAATTTTGAATATTTTTTTGTGTTTTAAGTTTTTTAACATGAAATTATATGTAAATGTTTTGTAAAATGACTGAAATTTTTATATTTTTCAGATTTAAAGAATGCAAAAATATAATCCTAAAACCGTAAATGAGATGTAAAGTTAATGAAGTTTAAACAAATCTAAATTAGATTCAATTCAATGTAATGCAAATAAAATGAATGTAAAATCTAGATCTAGGGTTGAAATAGACTCCAAAATTAGAAAAATGCAATGGACAAAAGTCAGGTTCACCAAAATGAAATGAAGAAAAATAGGTTTGCATCAATGTGGAACATAGAAATATAGGATTATGATGGACCTATTCTCCTGTATTTCATTAGGAAATGAGATCCCCACAAAGAATTGACTAACTACCTTTAGGAGAATCAATTCTATGGAGGAATCTTCATATTTCCTTTTTGTGTCAAGACGGGGGTCAAACAACACTTTGGGGAGAAAACCTAAGAATATTAAATCAACACCAAATTGCTATCTAGCACTTGGAACAACAAGATAATCTCACTAGTGACAAAACCATAAAATATAATGCAAATCAGAGAAGGATAGAAGCATGTGTACTAGTCACCAAAAGTGTTTTTTTGAAGTTGATCTGGGACTCATTCGTCGAGGGGTGAATGGGTCCTAAGTTAGGATTTTTCTATAACCTTCAAGAGCCACTGCTACAGATTTGAGTCTTCGAATTTGCCCAGGTTTTAGGTTTGAAAATTCGAAAATATTTTTTGTAAGTGAGTTTCTATGAGAAGATAGCAACTTTGGCAACTTCTTCAATTTTTCTCCTCAAAAGATCTTCAAGATTTCTTCCACCTAAATCTTCAATCACAAATCAAGAGGGAAAAATGTTTTATTTTTGGTAGTCAAACCCCATTTTGGTAATCAAACCTTGAAATGAATAAAAACATGAAAGAGTGAATGAATAATGAACGAAGCAATGTTTTTAAAAATATAAGCAACATTTACAAGGCGTCATACCCTTTACACAACGAGCCGCAAGGGCCAAACAGAATGATCAAGGTTTTGAAAGGACCAAGAACCTTAAATAAAGCTAAAAGAGGACACTACGTATTGTGTAGATCACCAGCGGATGAACCGCAGAAACATAGCAAAGGACAAACAACATTTAGTCACCAGACAACCCAGAGTGACATAACACTCAGGACCAAACAACAGTCCACAGTCAATAGCTAACAAAGCTATGAGCCAATAAACAAACCTTAACACAAAAATCCCTAGAGACTGCCTAAAACAACCAGGCCACAAACCACCTGTAGCAACAGTACTGTAGCAGACCTTCCTCTTAGTAAAGAAAAACCTTAGCCAGACAAGATACCACCAAAAGACCTGGGGCCCAAAAAAATCACTAGGAATAGTCACCTATAGAGAACCCATAACCAATCATAAACCCCAACTCAATAGAAGAGTACAACAACAAAGTTGAGTAATAGGTAGACAAAGGCCCATAGTAGCACCACCACACCCCACTATCCAAGCCAATCAAAAGCTCCACCTCCATAGGAGAAGCCAACCAGGGGGCCATTCGAAGAAGAAACCCACTCCCAACCAGAATCACACCCATCACCTCAAAAAATGACTCCACCTCGATAGTAGTCACAAGAAGAGGCAAGAAGGAGGGAGCAGAGAAAACAACCACAGTACTCAACATCCACCAAGCATTACTTCCAACCAGATCCACAAGCTCCTCTAAAGGATAAGACTCCACCTCAATAGAAGTCACAAAATGAGGAAACGGGAAAAAAGTAAGAATATAACCAACCGCACCAATACTTATTAACCTCTCACTCCCTTGGGTGAGAAACAACCTGACTTCCAAAGGAGCCTCAAAACCAACCCCCATCAAACACCTTTGGAGTAGTGAACAAAAGCACATGACCACCAACACTGACCAATCTGCACAACCCAAGCAACATACCTCCATCTCTCCAGGAAGAAACAAGAGATGGCCTCACAAATATTTTGTCTCTTAAATAAGAAACCAAACCCAAACCTCCAAAGGGTCTGAGAAAACACCTTCTCAGCAGTTGCAAACTCCACCCCAGGGAAATGCCATACCCTCCAAAAACCAAAAAGACCCACAACACACAAACAAAGTTCTCCAAGAGTGAAGCAACCAGAAGCTTCCCCAAACACCAAGTGGAAAAACCCCAAAGCAGGCCCAATAGAAACCAAGTTAAACTCTTTTGAGACCAAAAGTCCCCAAAAAATAGCAGAGAGTCCCAGAAAAAAAGATAGATCCACCACGAAGAAGCACCAGTAACAAATGCTTTGAGGGAAGTAATCAGAAAGGCCCAAGGAAACAACCACTACCCCCACCTGACCCAAGAAGGAAAAGAAAAAGACAGAGAGAAGCACGTCGGACAAGGAAGGGACTAGAATCCCAAACCAAAGCCCTACCACGTACCTCATATGAGTCTCAATCAAGTCGAACCAGGGACAGGATAGAGAAAAGAAGACATTCAGCACCACACCCAGCAGGGGTGAAACACCGAGAACAACAATGCAAGACCGAGCTCTCCCAATGACCAAGCCAAGCTTCACAATGGAACCCCAAGAAGTCCGCTGAAGACACCAGAAAAGAGGATGCAAAGCCACAACATCACCAGCACCAATAGAAGGTCCATAGGTGATCAGGACGCAAATTAGGGGATACTCACAAGCAGCAAGCCAGCACAGCCCACCTAAGCACAAAACCCCACCATAACCAACCTTTGTGGTAGGGAGAAAAGAGGCACCTAGGCCAAAGCCAGCCCAGGCCCGAAGGGCACACAAGACTCCACCATCGCAGGAAAATGAAATCTCCATAGACAACAGGTTGACAAAACCCAAAAGAATGCCAAGGTTAAGCCTCTTTCAGCGAACAACCACCACACTATCACCAATCTGTATCCCCCACACAGGATCGTCATCATCATCTAACTCCTCTACATCAAAGCTCTCGAAATATTTCAAAAGGCCCACTGCAAACCTTCCCCGCACACACCAATGAACCAAGTCGGCCAGCGACTAGGACAACCATGACAGCCCCAAAGGACTTCTCTGCAAGCTCCCAAACCATGGAAGAAACCAACAAAATGGTCTCCACAAAAGCACACACAAGTAAAGGTTTCACTAGAACAAGAAAATCCTTTCATTTGAGAAACAACAAAGATACGACAACTGCAGAGTCATCCACAACCTCAAAATAAATGAAACCACTAGGCACGCAGCCACCAAATGCAGAAAGTACCTGCAATCCAGAACAGGAAAAAGTGACATCATCAACAAAGTCACAACAACCCGTAATGAACTGCGGAGAACTCCCAGCGACCAAGGAAATAGTCCAAAACCCAGAGCATCGGACAAAGAACAGCAGAGCCCGATCAAGATTGCCATCATCCTTAGAATCCCCAGCATCGAAACCCTCAGGAAAATTCAAAATACCCACTTCAGGGCATTTCCCGCTCGACGTTTCACTCATACCTTCACATTGTAGTGTTAGATTCAAAATATTGTATGAGTGAAGCAATGTTACCACTCAACAAACCCTTGAATAGATCTTGAATGAAGGTCTGCAACTTTCATGAAATGGCCTCAATGGATGTGGATCTTTACACTTAAATATTTTCTTGAAATAATGCTTTGAATGCTTGATAGGATCATGAAACCTACATCACCATATTAGCTCCAAAAACATGCATGATGCAAGAAGACTTTGACATGACAATTGGATCTTGAATGATGCAATAAATCTCCAATAAATATTTCTTTGAATTCCTTGAAAGTGCTCTTGAAATATCATAAACTTGCTAGGTTCTCAAAAATTTCTAGGTGAAACATAGTGAAATAACCTCACATTTAAAGGTAAGTATCCTCAATTTCTTGAAATTTGAATATCACAATCCGACATCTAAATATACACTTAGAGACATTAAAATCCTACCAAAAACATAATTTAAATTTAGGTCCTAGGTCCCTAAACCTAGGACACACATTGCTCAAGGTATAGTGTTATATTAAGAAATTAATGAATGTTGGGTTCCCCTTCAAAAAATGTAATTAAATAGGCTTGGAAAATGAATTAAAGGGATAATTAAGGAATAATTAAGATTAATTAATTAAGGGAGCCCTAAATAAGTGTGAAAGTGTAAATAAATACATTTTACAACACTAAAATAAGGCACAATTAAGTCCAATTTAACTAGGAGGGCCCAAACAAGTGAGAAAATGTAAAGGGATACATTTTCCATCCCTACAAGTAGTATTCATTTCCCTCAAAATATGCATGCTTCTCTATGATTCCCTCATGACATCTAATAGGTCAAGATTTGATAATATCCCAAAATTCTTGAAAAAAATCTATTGGGAAACCATCTGGTCTAGGGGCCTTCCCTTTTATCATCTTGAAAATTGTCTTATCCTCCTCTTCAAAAAGGATGGGACTAGTGAGCATCTCATTTTCCTCAATAGGCCCAACCGAGGGAAAACACTCCAAAATCAAATTCTCTTCCTCTTCAGTTGTAGGAGATTCCTTCAAGAACATAGCAACAAAATATTAAACAACTTCTTGTGAGACATCCTTAAGATCTAAGTAAGTTTCTCTCCCTAAGAAGATATCAAATAATAAATTGAATTACCATTCCTTTTGTCTTTAACAAAGTTAAAGAAGAAGGTTGTATTCATATCCCCCTTATGAAGCCATTTGATCCTAGAATTTTATTTCCAAAAGATCTCCTCACATGGCTCCCATTCCTCCAACTCCTTTAAGGCTTCCACTTATTCTCTAAGGGAGTCCTTAGTAATCCCTTGATCCTTATTATGTTTGGTGATGGTGTCCAACCGAATTTGGGCCACATATTTAGCCATAAAAAATTTCTCAAATCTCTACCCATTCCACTTATTTAGTTGGTACTTCACAAATTGGATTCCTTTGACAAAAGAATACATCATTGTGTCATGCTCAAGCATGCCTTTAACCCACCATTATTTCATAAGATCTTGAAGAGATGGCTCCCATAGCCACATAAGTTGGAACTTGAATGAATTTTTCCTAGTATTCCTACCTCTAATAGATAATTTGATGGGCCAATGATCCAAACCGCTCCAATCTAGAATCTCTGAACTAGTAGTCTAATTGTTGTCAATCCAAAAACTAAAGACTAAGAACCTATCCAATCTCTCAGATATAAAAATTTCCTTATATCTCATGTTACTCCAAGTTGTTATGGCATAAAATTGTACCCTTATGCAATTTACCATAACATCACCCTTTACTTTAGCTTAATAAGATGATAATGCAAAAACCTGCCTTTTAAGCCTTCATTTCCATCCCTTCTTTGTGGTTTTTTGTCGATAGGGGAATTTTCATTTGGGATGCCTCTGCATCATGTAGATATCCATGTGAACATCATAACAAGGTTCTGCTTGTATGGTTTTTGAATGCTACACAATTGCCTACCCGCAAAGTGTAATGTCTCTATAGTTGCAGGAACCCCCGAGAATGGCTATTTAGCATATAATTTGACCATTTATTTCCCTCTCTTTCTCATTCAGTCTCATTCTTGCAATTTGATCTCACACTCTCACATTCTAACACTTCATTCTCACATTCTCTCCATTCTAGCCTTCTTCTTCCAACTCTACACCATTTCTTCTTATAGGTTCAATCTTTCTACACCACACTCATGCACGTTCATCTCATGTCTTTTAAGCACTACTCTTCCTCTCAACTTCATGAAGCTCATTAGAGGGAGGGTAAATTTTACTTTCATCATAGAATTATCATTGTTATTGTTTAGCATATTGTTATTTTGCATATTATGTGTCTTATCTTGTCACTTCTTTATCTAAATTTCTATATCATTGTCTATTTGGCTGTCTGTAGAGGTGGAAACACCAAATCAGGGGTTTGACCAACATAAGCCCCAAAAAGTAGCCCAAGACTTTTCTTTTTTCCACATGTGTAGGTTTAATCCATGAGGAGCTTGTGGGAGGTGGGACCTACTGTAAGTTAATCCCTTTTCTTCCACTACTCATCATTTTATTTAATAGTCAATTTTCTTGTCTTTTAAGTATTCTTATTATTGTACTTATTTACATTTTATTCATTTTCAATATTGTATTTAGATTAATAAAACTATCAGACTTTAGCATTCAAGTTGTTAGCAAATCCTAAGCATCCCTGATAGAAAACTTTGCTTCTAGTCTATACGAGATGTTAGTATACCACAGAGATGTCGACGCATCACACTATCATCCTTGGTCCATGCTCTTGTGCTTTAGCCAAGAGAATTTTAGTCTATATCTCAAGACCTTTGGGGTCTATTCATCTGACTTTTGAATTTCTCTATCATAAACATTCATAAAAACCCAGAAACATAGTTCAATCTTTCCTTTATTTGTCACCCCATCACTTGAGCTTTTATCATTAAGGTAACCTAGAGCCATCCACTCCCTATAGACTCTTCCCCATCATAAAGACTTGGGAGTAGTGGATCCTTTCCATTACATTTTGGTGAATCTGACATGAACCTTCCTTTTCTCTTTGTCTATGTTTCAAAAAAAATCTTCTCTCATATTAGGACGTGTAGTTGATACTATTGTGAATTTTTTTATGAGCTTCACAACACACTCAACTACCTTTGGATACATAGTAAGAAGGAGTTATCAAAACACAGATATGGGATCTATAAGGTTTAATCCTCCTTGATCCGGGCCGAATTTTGAAGAGTTCCCTATAGGACTCTCTATCAGATACACCCCTCCTATCAACTAAGAAATGAAGAGCTTGTGGGGTTCTTAGCAAGAGATGATTCATTTTCCCAAGTAGCTCCTATTGTTGAAATTCTAAAGAATTCATTAACTAAAGATCAAATAAGTTTGGAGCTTCTTCATGGCATAGAAAACATTGTAGAGACTCATGTCCCATCCTACACCTCTTTTTTGGGTGCTACCCAAGATGTCGGATTGCAGATCATTGACCAACAATTGAGTATCTCGATGCTTGAAATGTATGTCTACATGAATAACATGGATCTCTTTACAAACACCACCACCATGCCCAAGAAGATGCATACAATTGAAGTAAATAGGGTTCCTCTGGGTTTCAAGTTCTCCACATTTGAGGCTTAGAATATCCTTATTTCTAGTGATGGTGCTAGTGGTTCTTTTAGTGGTTTTGTTGGTCATACTTTATTTGTTGATCATGTCCTTAATTCTCTCCTATAGAACATGGGACGTATATAGAATTAGCTGGAAAAAATTTCTAGCTCATCCTCTTAGCCTATGTTCCAAAAAAATTGTCATTGTAGTCCCTTGTCTATCACCATTCTAAACACTCTCATCCCTTAAGAAGTGCAAATTCGAAAGTTTTTAAAATTATAGTGATCATGGGGATCTACATACTCACGTCTCATCCTTTAACACCATGTGTACAGATTTATTCCACCACGATGCACTCTTAGCAAAAATATTCCCACATTCTCTTAAGGATATGGATTTGGAATGGTATTGCTCCTTTCCTAATAACTCTATCTTCTCTTTCAATCAGCTTGTAAACCAATGCCTCTAGTAGTTCCAAACCAACATCAAGTCAAAGGTCACATTTATTGATCTTGTCTGATGTAAGAAAGGACCTCACAAGAAGGTAACTAATTTTATATCTTGATATCAAGCCTTATTTTCTCAAATTTCTTATTCTTTACCTAATTTTTATGTACAGAAAGTGCTCATTGGAAACTTGCAGCCAACACTACAAGATATTTTTTTAATGAAATATCTATCATTTGTGCATCTCTATGTTGCTCTATGCGAGTACTAGAAAATGGTTTCCCATTATGAGGATTCATCCTCACATTCCCATCAAGATGGGCAATCAATTGTGTGAGTTTCTAGCAAGTCTAACAAGAACAAGGTTGTGGCGAACATGGTTTCTATTTTCGCAAATAAAAATTCCATGGGATAAAATAGAATATGTAGTAAACTATTAGAATCTTATAATAGCATCCTTAAAAAAATTCTAAAAGATGGAATAATAACCTTACCAAATATTAGACCAATATATGACCCATATCCTCATTGCTACAATGAACAAAAGTTCTACCAGTACAATCAAGTCTCTAGATATGATACCGAGAGATGTGTTTGTTTGTGTCATGTGATTCAAAACCACATTGATAATAGGACTATTCAACTCGATGATAGGAATCATAACTTGAATAAGTCTATAGTGAAATCAAATAACCAGTTTCAAATCTACACATATCCATTACCTTCACATTCCGCTAATTCGGTCACTCTATCTTCTTCATCTTCTGATTTCACCACATCTAAGTATGTGAATGTAGTCTCATTCACTCATATTCCTCCTTCAAACCATGTGAATTTTATTCCTAACATTACATTCACTTCACATGATATGCCTCTAAACAATGAACTCTCCTTGTTATATATTCCTGCTCGAATCAATGACAACGTTGTAACAGGTGTTATGGTTGATCCTTTGAGTCACATGAACATCATTATGGAGGAGACTCTTTTTATAAATAATTTACATAAGGATAAGTGTGATGAGTCGCATGCCACCCTTTGCACGCATGATGGGTTTTCTATTGCTCCTATTGGTTCAATTTCTTTGTCAATCCTAGTTGGACCTAAGGCTTTAGAAGTCCCATTTGTTGTGATTCCCAAGTCCAAATTTTTCAAAGTGAGGCTAGGCATTCCATGGCTAGTCTCCATGAATGCAGTTGCCTCGGTAGTCCATAAATGTCAGAATTTTTCCAAAAAGGGTATCGTACATACTTTCTAGGATATTGGATATAAACCACTAGTATCATGTGGAGCTTCTCCCTTGACCACTTTTGGCCTACCCCAATTTTACCCCTGCCTCCTAGGGGGATCTTTTATATAGAGCTTATTTCAAGTAAAATCCTAGGGGCTCAGTGTCGAAGGGTTTTTTTTATCTATCTACTCATGCTATTTCTTTGAAGGCATTTCTATGTGCACAATAGTATGCTTCATCTCCTACCCCTATAAAGGGGAAGGACAAGTATTCTCTTTCCTTGGGGAATTATCCTTCCTCTTCTTTCTCCATGTTGTCTTCTTTTGCACCTTCTACTTCTTCCTAGCCTTTGGTGGCAATCTTCTATTCCTCCTACTATGCTTGGCATAGGAAAAGGAAAAGCGCCACCACTACAGAAATCAAAGCCCCAAGTATTTCAACTTCTTGTTTTACCCATGATACCCTAACCCACCCTTTATGGTAAGGGGAATCATTCCCATGGGTTGGTTCTTACATCTCAGCCTCTACGGCCTCCACTTATTCCTCCACCTACTCCCAAGGTAGAGAAAGGAAAAATTCATGTTATTGAGACATTCATCTCTCTCTCTCTAATTTTGTGCCTCCTCCTTTTGCTCCTCCTTATAATTTCACCCTTCCACTGGTGACAGTTTTGGAGGTTGCCCCTGTGGTAGAATAGGAGCCTGTGACCTCTTCTGAAGTTTCATCTTGTAGTTCCCACAACTGACATAATCGACTTGTGTCTCAGCCTCTACGGCCTCCGCTTATTCCTCCACCTACTCCCAAGGTAGAGAGAGGAAAGAGGCCCACTATTAAGATGTTTGTCTCTCTCTTTGATTTTGTGCCTCATCCTTTTACTCCTCCTTAGGATTCCACCCTTCCATATGTGATAGTTGTGGAGGTTCCCCCTATGGTAGAATAGGATCCCCCAACCTCTTCTCAAGCCACATCTTCTAGTGTCCACATCTGACGTAATTGACTTGTGCATGAGTGTAAGCATTGATGAAAGGCTCCGAATAAGGAGCATGCTACCATATAGAATACTAAGGAGGATCTTATTATTTCTACTTTAGATTCTTCCATTTTATTTTCTCTTTCTTCTATATTTTCTTCTCCCTCAGCTCCCATTGCCTCAATTCTTCTTTTGGCTTCATCGGTGAATCTTAATGAACCTCACCCCAAAAGGGTGAAGGTTCTCATCACTCCCTCGATGGAGTCACATCTTCTTACTTCTCTTCATGATATTCCTCCTTTCTTGTAGCCTTTATACATGCCTTTCACAAAGGTGGTGTTCTTTGTGGTTTTGTCTCCTTTTGATTTTGCTTCATCTATGAGGATTCCACATCCTTCGATGAAGCACAAGTTAGAGAATGATCTTGCTCCAAGTAATGGTCGTAATAAATTTGTGTCCTCTCCTAAATATTGATAAGTAGGAGGTATTTTCCACATCATGTCAAATTGTGATATTGCTATCAATATTAAACCATGTAGTTTTATGGGTCAATGAGTTTGACTCATAAAACTACATGGTTAAATCTTGATAGCAATATCACTCTTGAATCTTGTTCTTATTTATCCTATATTGTCCTTGTGATAGAGGTAGGACTCATATTCTTGGATTTTTTCATTGCTCCTCTACTTGAGGATGATAGTGAATCTCAAGTGTCTTATCCTCCTCCTACTCAGTTGACTCATGTCACTCTTGAAAGGTGCATGTTCAACTCATTAGAGGACATCTTGACTCTATCCTCGATATTTGCTAGATTTATGACTTTAGTCTCACACGAGCTCAGTGATGAAGACCTCAAGGGGCCTCCTTAGCCCTTGTTGTAAGTGATTTGGTGGGTATTGCTTTAGTTATCCCTCCCCTATAGGCTCATCCTCCCTCCCCATATAATGATCTAGATTGGGAGTAGGATGACCTGCTAGTGGATTTGGATTAGAGCGGCACCATCTTCTACATCTTTAGATTAGTTTTGCATGTTTGTTTGTGCTCCCTTGTACTTATTTATATATGTTTGTGCTTTCATCTGGAGGACCCTTGCTACCATTTTAGGTTCTTGGATATAGGAGAGAAACTCTCTGATACACTTCTTCTATGTGTCTCATCAATTTTTTATGTGTTGTAAATATTTATTTTCATATCAAGAATGATGTAAAGTGTGGGTGCATTCAGGCCTCTTCCATGTTGACCCAATTTTTTATTTTTTCTTTGTCTTCATGTGCTCTTATTTTGATTTTGATACATTTGGAGTGTGATGAAAATTCATATATATAACTTATATTATACTTATCTATCTATATCTATGAGAATTTTTTACCCTGAATAATCAGATCCCCTATGCTCTTGATTTCTTCGTCTCTTCTTTTCTACTTCATGATTTTGTGGTTTCTATGTGTTTTCACTTGCATGATAACATTCCATGAATACATCTCACTATGTATCTCATGCCACAAAATCTCTTATCTTTCTCTTCTCCTTAGAATGAAATGTGTGCCTCTACATAGCACACATCATTCTAAGGGGGGCTATCATATATTCTTAATTTTTAAAAACTATTCAAAAGTTTCAAAATTATTCCTTGATGTCTTATGTATATGTCTTATGTATATGTCTTATGTATGTCTTATATCTCGTCGTCTAGCTTGGGGGCAACCTAACTAGACTTATCTTGTCTTTTATGTGACTACCCTACAATACAATTTCTAGCAATCATAGGCCTATATGCTTGTCATATGGTCTCTATCCATGCTATCAATACCTATCAGAACCACCTTTATCTAATTACATTTCCTTGTCTTTTCTATGAAATTTTTTATCATGTGTATCATTTTTCACTTATTTGCCTAACATGTTTGTCTACAGCTAACATATTTGTGGTGAGATTATAACTATCTTTGTAGGATCAAATATTTGTGTCCTATTCACATTCTAATGAAGCCCCTTTCATGTTAGGTATATTGGATCAAAGGTTTGCTTCCTATCCATATTTGGTATATTCTCTTCAATCTATTTCTACTTTAGTTCACACATGTTTAGATACATATGCTTACTAAAGTGGGGGAAAAATGTTATGGCGTAAAATTACACCCTTATGCAATTTCATATAACATCATCCTTTACTTTATCTTAATAAGACGATAATGCAAAAACCTGCCTTCTAAGCCTTCATTTTTGTCCCTACTTTGTCATTATATATTGGTGGGGTAATTTTTGTCAAGGATGCCTTTGTGTTACATAGATTTTTGCACACCACATGAACATTTTAACAAAATTCCTTCTCTTGTGGTTGTTGGGACATTACACTATCACCTACCCATGAAGTGTAATGCCTTTTCAATCATAGGCATGATCAAGAATGGCTATTTGGCATGTAATTCAACCATTTCTTTCCATCTTTCTCATTCAATATGATTCTTGCAATTCGATCTCACACTCTCACATTCTAACACTTCATTCTCACATTATCTCCACTCTAGCCTTCTTCTTGTAGCTCAACACCATTTCTTCTTGCAGGTTCAATAATTCTACACCACACTATCATACATTCATCTCATGTCTTCGAAGAACTACTTTCCACTTAGCTTCACCAAGCTCATTGGAGGGAGGGTAACTTTTACTTTCAGAGCATTATAATTTTTATTGTTCAGCATATTGTTATCTTATATATTCTTCATCTTTTCTTGTCACTTCTTTATTTGCATTTCCATATCATTGTCTATTTGGATTTCCATAGAGGTGGAAACACAAAAGTGGTTATTTGACTAAGGCAAGCCCCAAAAATCATCCCAACACTTTTCTCCTTTTTGTGTGTGCAAGTTTTGTCTATCAAGATCTTGCAGGAGATTGGACCTACTGTAAGTTAATCCATTTTCTTCCACTACTCATCATTTTATTTAATAGTTATTTTTCTTATCATTTAAGTATTCTTCTTGTTGTAATTCTCTACGTTTAATGTATTTTCAATATTTTATTTAGATTAATCATAATTTAGCATTCGAATTGTTAGCAAATACTAAGTTTATCTAATATTAGACTCTACTTTTGGTCTATATGAGATGCTAGCATGCCATAGAGACACCAACACTCCACACTATCATCCTTGGTTTACGCTCTCATCAATTGGTCGAGAGCCTATTAGTCTATCTCTTGAAACCTTTAAGGTTTGTTCATCTAAATTCTAAAGTTCTCTATCATAAACATTCATAATAACTCAAAAATATAGTTGTCTTTCATTTATTTATCACCCTATCACTTGAGATTTTTTCATTGAGGTAACCTAAATCCATCCACTCCCTACAGACTCTCCCTTGTCCTAGAGACATGGGAGTAACAGATCCTCTATGTTACACAAGTGAATGTACCATTCCATAGTCTTATATCAATCAAGTTTACATAGGAAATACTATCTCTCAAAATCAGATATGAAGGATCAATCCTATGTACTCTGCTTTATTTTCCTCCAAACTGGTGATAGCATTAAAATCACCAGCCTGAATCCATAGTGACAAAGGAGCAAGGGACCTCACATATTGAATATGATCTCAAAGAGTGATTTTACCAAGAAATTTATTCAAAGTATAAATATTGGTACAAAAGAAAATTTCACAAGATACGAAGCTTGAGACAGTCATCAATAAAGAGATTCTACTAGAAAACCACCAAAGAGGAGAGATCTTTTGTGGATCCCAAATACAAACAATACCTCCAACACTACCTTGAACTCCAACACACTGATACTAACCTCTCCACCACATCTTAGAAGCCACATTCAACATACCTTCAACTAACATCTTAGTTTCCTAAATGAAAACTGCATCTAGAGAATGCACCTTAATCAAGACCCGAACAACCTTTTATCGAGGGATGCTATTCAAACCCCTTGTATTCCAGGAAAGAAAAAAAATTTATGAGAGTTAGAAAAGTGAGATTCAATAGACTTAACTGAACCTGTCTCCACCAAATTCTCCCCCATTACTTTAATTTTATCTTGATCTTTCTTCCTTCCCAACTATAAGGGCTTCTCTAAGCCACCCTTTTTGAAGTTCTTTTGTTGTAAACCCAAAGTCAACACAACTTTACTACCTTTACCAGGATCTTGAGCCCCTACCTTTGGCACCAATTCTAGCAATGCCAAGATCGATCCTTCACCCAAATCATTCCTCTCAAGAGGGGTCAAAGCTTTAGGGATCTCCTGAATTTTATATGTATCCATTTGTATCTCAATCCAATCCTCCACCAAACCATTAATACTGACATCTATTTTGGGAGCCATCTGATCAATCCCCAAATTAATCATTTCAAAAATCTATTTGTCTAGATTCTCCACATGTTGATCAATATCCTCCAATGTCTCAAAATAGTTATAAGTCTCTTCACCCTATCTATCCTTGAAGGTTTTCTTCAGGACTCTCCACTTGTTGCAATATTTGACAAGTATAAAACCCTCCTTATCGATTTCCTTATCTGATATAAGGGATTTTCCTTTATGCTTCGAAAGTGGAGGATGAGGAGACACTTTGGATGAAACATTGCTAGCATGTACCTTGGATGAGCTAAGTTTAGGAAATTTCATACACAAGTGCTTGTACTCATGAAATGTCTAGCAACAAAATGGGAGAGCTTCATAATCCAATATTTTAATCCATGAAGAACCGATTTGAGTTTCCATCAAATCTAGTAATGGGTTATTTAAATTGATTTCAATACAAATAGTAGCATAAGATATTACCTTCTTATCCAAATTCTATTAAGCTGGACCAACTGGTTTCCTAGAAGAAGCACAATCATGTGTAAAATATTGTACCTCTAAAACTCTAATGGCAGCCAAGAAATCCTCACCTAAACTGGAACCCTTGATGGTTGCTCCTCTATTGGATTAATCCTTATATACCAAGGCTTGATAAATATCCCTACCTGATTATAGAAATAAGGACCTCCTTCAAATTCCTTATTCTAGTTTTCAAGGCATGAGGACACAACTATGAAATAGTTATTGGCTACCTGTATAACCTCCATAATCCCCTTTGGATTCCAATTTCGAAGGTCCCACAACTCCAAGAAAGGAAGGGACAACTGAATCCCCATAAACTTGCAAATTAAAGCATGGCTACTCAAATAATTTACATCCTCTTATAGAGAAGGGGGATTCACTACTCACGAGTCTCTTTTTTACCAAGAGAGTCCCAATGAATGAACTACCTTAGACTACCAAATGAATTGAATAAGATGAAAGATATTGCAAGAGAATATATCAAAAATAGAGTTTCAAGGGTGATAACAGATAGACAACTTCAGGAACCAAAAGAGAAGATCATTGAGATTCTTGAGACTAAAGGAGAAGCTCTTAGCCAAAGGATGGAAACATGAGAGTGGGACATCAGCATGATGTATTGAAGTCCTAGACATGTTGATGTCTTGCATAGAAAGAGCACTAAACCTCCAAATAGAAATCTAAAGGACCTACTAACTATTCTAGATCTAAGGTTCGTTTAAACTACTAACTTAACAAAGAAATAGAAAATACTAATAAATGACAAGGGAGGTGAAGAACCTACTTACAAGAGGTCCTATGCTTCAAAGCCTCCCACAAAGCTCCACATGATCAATCTACACACAAGGTTTATGAGGAAAAATGTTGGGGTGGTTTTGAGGATTACCGTTGCCAAACCCTCAATTTTGTGTTCCCAACTCCATGGGCCACTAGATAGATAGATAGAATAATACACACAAATTAAAGTAGACACAAAGTGATAAAATAAAACCCCACTTGGGAGGAGAACTCATATCACAAGATAAAGACACAAAGTGATAAAACAAAACCCCGCTGAAGAGGAGAATCCATATCACAAGATAAAGGCATAATAGATAATGTGACAACAAATAGAGAAGGATCAAGAGAGAGTTTCCAATAGTCTACAACCCCCTCTTGGCTTAATAAACACGATGTTGAGAGCTTGCAAGATAGCTTTGGATGTTGGAGAGGCTTCAATCTGATAGAGCTTCACCATAGAAACAATATGAAGAAGAGAAGAGAAAGAGAAGCACATTTGAATGAGATACAATGATAGAATGAATGAGAATGAGAGTGAAAATATTTTTTTTGTTCAACTACATGAGTGGTAAGAGTCTTTACTCTTAGAAATATACCATAGGGACACGTGTCATGGGTCAAATATTATGAGATTCCTTGTTTGAACTTACAAAAGTACAAGGACATTAGTGCATCAAGTAGATTTTTGCATACTACACAAGCATCTAACTCATCACTTTGCAAGAAACAAGGTTGCAGACTGATGTCACTTCATCATTGGTCCTTATGAAGTTGAAATCACAAAATTTTGACCCATAACGTTCTTGTCATAAATGCAGCTAGGTGCCATAAATGCAAGTGTTAAATGTGCAAATGTAAAATTTCCACAAGGTGTAATTTTACAATATTACATTTTCCCCCCCACTTTAGTGAGTTGATCTTTGGGAAAAATAAGCTACACTAAAGTAGAAAAGAGAATGTTAGATCAAACTCAAAAACTTGAATTTTTTTACAGATTTTCATGTTAAAAAGGATACTATAGAGGTTGCAAAGGTCGAGAAAGCAGGTATCAATGATGCCCCTATTAATCGAGCTCAGTGAGAAATGAAGATATTTGACATGAATGTTTGTTCTGTAAAACTCAAATTTAAGTCAGCTCAAAAACCAAAAGAAGCTACCAAGGCAAGAAGAATGCTCAAGAAAAATCCAACGGTTCAAAAGAAAAATATGATGAAGAGGTGAGACATTGACGAGAAATAAATAGGTTCAATACCGATTGTTAGGAAATTCAATATCTATCCAAAAATGACTTCAATGGATGAGATACAAGGCTTGGAAAATAGAAACATGAAAATCTGAAACTTATATACAAATCTAAAAATTAAGTTCCCTTAAAATGGAAATATCATGATTAGATCCATCTTCTTTATGATGTCAAAAAATAGCCAACATATCATGCTTATAAGCACTACCTTATGTGAACTTATAATAGAAATAAATAGAGAATATCATTAGTATAAGATAGCAATAAAGAGGCAAAAATCAGCAACACAAGATCATCACATAACATAGGATTTACGTGGAAAAACCCTTGTGGAAAAAAACTCCACCAAGAAGAGAGGTCAAGTATGCATTATCAACAAATAAATGAGATTACAATGCAACCACTTACATTATCCTCTTTTCCTCCAATGTGGAAACACTTGTGTACCTGTGAAAAAACCTCCTTATGCCTCCACCTGTCCTTGTTCCTATAGAGTAACTCTACATTCATCTATTCCTCCTTAAATTCTACATCCAAGAGGCTAATTTTGTAGATTTGTGAAGGCACCTAATGCACCAAACATGGTGCCCAAAGATGGACCTTCACTCCAAATGAACTAACCCTTGAAAATACTCCACAGAATGCAAAAGGATACCTATTTTGCCTCCAATAATTTCCCTCCAACTTGGGCACCCAAACTTGAGAAGATAAACATTACATTAAATATAATAAATGATAAAAAACCAAGTGACACTTGTTGCCTCTATCCAAGAACTCGCTTGGAGAATCTCAATGGTCACTTATTTATCATTTTTTTTAGTGTTTATTATCCCATTCTAGGAACCCACATGTGGGAAAAATAATATTAAATAATTATGTCCACAACTCACCTTTACCACTGCTAGTGGACCCATCACCCCTTATGAGTATATTATAAACAATAGTGAGAATTAATATTACAAAATATTTCCCAATACACCTTAAGTGCCTAGAGACACTTTGCAAGGATGTTGGAACCATGACATATGACAGGATTTATAAGGAGGATGACACCTTAATCCTAACATTTATGCCCCCTATTGGTTTTGACCCTATCTTAGTGGGGTAAAAATAGGAAAAATGATGAGACCACATTCGTCGAGAAAATGGGCCCCAAAGGGGGCCTATATATACGTAAGTGGGCCCCTAGAAGTCTTATTTTATTATTCATCATGAGTGTTTTACTAACTTTTGTGAGAGAAGAGCCAAAAAAATGCCTCAAAGATGGTATTTTGAGGAGCCACAGATCAAGCAGCTACATCAAGTAGTTACCAAGGGACGCGATGTCGGCAAGGTGGGTCTGAAAAACCTATTTTAAAATCCTTTATTATAATTTTTTAATATTTTTTCACAAATTAGAGCATAGGTGTCCCAACAGGGTGACGTTGTCTTGCCAATGCACTTGTGTCCCAACCGTGCACTAGAGACCTTCAACTATGCTAAGGTCCACCAGTCACACTATTGTCTAGGAAACTCTAATGGCGGACCTTGGATCTAGCAATGTGTCGCACAGATGTCTGTGTGGTACACCTACGTCTCAGAGGCCATGTTTAGAGAAATGTTGATGTATAAGTTAGAATTTTTTGATATAGATGGTTCTAACTTGAATATTTTTTCATTTTGTAGGATTACCCAAAGATACGAGAGTGAACCACCAAAAATAAAATAGGGAAAGAGGATTCCCCAATAGGATCCTAGGGTTTTTCACCTAGGAGCTAGTTGAGAAATGGCCTCTTTCACACTAATTTATTCTTTGTGTTCATTCAAAGATTAGGGGTTGATGTGTGTGAAATGTGATGATCTAAATGTAGCAAGATAAAAAGGAAATGATTTATTGAATGCTAAACCATTGAAATGCAAAGTGTTGGAAAACACAATTTTGTATGCAAACATTCACAAAATGACCTAGAAATGTAAACTAAACTAAACAAAAATATATGATATAGAATGTGTGCACCTAGAATCTGAAGAGAGATGAGATGGAGGTCTAGAATGTTGATGAAATTATTACAGAAGCTGACTAGGACACTTGTGCCAATTTGGGCAACTTAGTCCGAGATCTGGAAAAACTGGTCTGGAGCCCACTTTTGCCAAATCAGTATCTGAATATGCAAAAATCACTAAAAGGTGTGTCCAATGGGACTAGTTCACCATTGTTGGTGACTTATTCCACTTCTAAATTTCAGGAAATCTAGGAGGGGGAATGGAAGCCCTTGATCTGCTCTTCGATTTTTCACAGGTTTTTGCTTCTGAAACTCTAATTTTCAAGATTGAAAGTGACTTTTAGTGGATGGTTGGACTTTACAAGCAAGGAGAGGTCTTCAATAAATCTTCAAATCCTTCAATGATCTTCAATGTACCTAAATCAGAAAACACGCAAGGAGAGAAGGAGAAAATGTTGATTGTTAGGGCATGGGGGTTTGCCTTGGTCAAACCCCTTTTAGGTAACTAAACCAAAATGAATAGAAATAATGTAATGAAGCATGAAACAATGGAATAATGGAGTTATTACCTTTCCATCATGAGATATCTTGAGTTGTTGCAGCAATCAACCCTTGAATGCTTCAAAAAAAATGTCTTATTGACTTGGAATGCATAAACCCTAGCTTTCTTTGAGAAGAAGGAGAGATGAGTGACTGAGAAGATTGATTTGTTGAGGATTGGGAGGAAGAAGAGGAATTAGGGTTGAAAATCAGGGGAAAATCCTTAGTTATACATGTGGTGCCCTAATTTCCTTGTAAATAACACCACACAGGTCGACCTTAGGGTTTAGGAGACAAAATCCCACAAGAAAATTAAGTTTATTTTGATTTTTATGCCACATGGGACTAGGTCGCCCAAGGTGGTGACCTAGTCCACCTAGGCATTTTTGATTGAATGTCTTGAATTATCATGTGGTTAATGATGTTTGTTGGGATTGTCTTATAAAATACACTAAAGTAAGGCATGTAAGTGTATTAAGGGGTCATTATGCCATAAGAAAGGGTTGATTTAGTGATGACAAGCCTAGGAAAGTGTGAGGGTTGGTTAAAAGACCTTACAACACTTTGGACTAAGGCTTGGAAAGGGGTAAAAAGAGGTCCAAAATCCATAGTAAAGGGACCAAATGAGTGAAAAGTGTCAAGGCTACACTTTTTGGTCACACAGAGAGCATGATGGTGGATGTGTGCTTCATATGTTCCTCAATCATGCACAACGGATTCCCCCAAATAAGGAGGAGCATCTTCAATGGGTAGGCCTATGGTGGGCTTACACTATGCAAAAGATGTACCACAATTGCATGCTCATGGCACTGATGGAGCAGTGGGACTCAACCACCTCAACATTACACCTTTCAATAGGCGAGATCACTATCAAGTTGGAGGATGTCTATCAAATAACCAACCTCCCCATCTATGGATGATGTGTGGCACTAGATGTTGCACGCTCAGCCCGAGAGAAATTTGAGGGCATCCAATAGTGTGTAGGGCATATAAACCCTAGTGATGGGATTGGACACATCTACATTCACTGGTATGCACATGACAACACAGTGGTCTCTATTATTTGGAGGGTGATGGTCGTGATGGTCACCATGCAAGTGACCATGGATGGTTGGGGCTCTCACCTTCACAAGGGCCTCATCCACACTATTAGACTCATGGAAGAGTAGCAAACCATATTTGTGTCATAACATTCTCACACACCAATACCAGGGGTTGAGTAGGTTTATGGATTACAAGTTTGCGAGCCTCACCACCTGCATGTTATTACAGGTGCGAGAATTTACTCATATTACATGCACCTGGCTAGTCAGGTATCGCCATGGGATAAACCACAAAAGGTTGATGGCACACTCATACAAGTTAGTGCACTAGTGGAGGTGTGAGGACCTCTAGTTTGGAGATTACAGCTTGACACATTATGGTCTAACCAAGTTATATGGTGGCCATATAGAGGTATGGTATGGGCAGATGACCATCGACAGATCCATAACATGAAACAAGAATGATTTTTGGTAGGCCACATATTTTGTTATTATGCCCTTTTACTAGTAGCAATTTATGTGGAATTTTGGCATTATACAAAAGATTCCACTAACACTGCCATCATACACGTGGGCAGTTAGGAGTGTCATGAGGTCAGGTGATCACTGACACCCCACTATCACGTATGTCATTTTTGAGTGATGATGAGGTGGAGGACCAAGATCAGCTCTGATGTTTCTCATAGATGATGTAGGCATCACGCGTGGCTTCAAGACCTAGTGGATACGACACAAGATTGCTCCAAATTTCCTGGTAGATGCCCCTAGAGGTGACGCTGATGTCCAGGATCAAACTCCACCAATAAGAGGAGGAGGAGGAGACAAAGGTGATGGTGGTGAGCAGGAGGGGAGGTAGTGGCACAAAGATCAAGATAACAACAAAGACTCGCATCCACTATACCCACTATCACAATCATGGTGATACTACCACCACCTACAATAGTCATCGTCCTTGCCATAGCAAGAGTAGTAGCAGGAGGCATGAGTCCCAGCATCACTCCTCCCCTTGACCCACATTGGTAGGTTGCGGACCTAGGTACCAGAGGTTACTTATGTTATTTCCTTTATATTAATTTTAATATCATCTCATATATATGTATACATATTTTGATATATTTTTAGAGTTTAAACTAATGTTTTGTAAACTTGGTAGAACCTACACATTTTAGAGGTTTATATGGCTAAACAGTTGACTCAACATTGCAAAGACTACATTAAAATGTCAGCCCAAGTTTTGTAAACTTGTGATGGTGCAACATTGTGTATGCCTTCAGAGACTCAAAACTACCTAAGCTATCTTATTTAAGTTATCGTACTTGCTAGAAATTACAAAATTTCATAACAGTAAAAGAATAATCCATAACTAATGGCTACGGGTACCTACAATTGAAGTTGTAACTCAACTACTACTAATGAATTATTACTGTATCGACTCAAAATTGATCAAAACTAACAACTTGGCTAATTAAACCTTTGGATTACTACTGGTTAACCATTACATGTGTGTTCATAAATATTCATCACCAATAAGCAAAGTATAAGATTCTAGCTTAACTTGCATCTAGTTCATGAAGTAATGATAAATAAAAAACAACTATTTAAACAAAGATAAACAACTAGAAAATGAAGTGAAGAACAGTTACCTTGAGTGACCTGCTCAAGTGGTTGTTCTCACTTAACTGAAACCAAATCTAAAAGAGTTTACACATCTAGTGAAATTGACTTAATGCATTGCATATCATGAAAGAGTACATAAGATCTTCACAAATTGTATTCAACCTTTCTAAATATTCATCATATCTTGAAACTCAAATAACTAATAATGAAGAGCTAAAAAAACCAACTAACTTATCTATGGATTCAACCATCAGCTATACACAAGCTTGAGGGAATCTTATTCAAAGCAACAACTAACCACTCATTGACTTCCACTCCTAAATATCATAGCGTATAGTTAAGACTGAATTGTTCAAATCATAATTGAAAAGAAAGAAGAATCCTAAATGGACTAAAACTCTGTAAAACAAGATTGCATGTAAAAAACACAAACATTTGTCAAAATCGTATCATTAAAGGAGTCATTTTCAAGTGCTTATTAACTTGTCATAATGATGCATGTTCCATCTCCAGCAGGTGTCTTCAATAATATTTATTGCATTTTAGTTGTTGATCGACAATAATTAGAGACTAATTCTAATCTCCACGTGATAGAATTTGGTTTGCATTTCGTAATGGACATCTACATGTATAAGGATTCAAAGGTGGTGCCCAAGAATCAATAATCACTCACAAATTTGGCATGTTTCCCTTCTTATTAGAAACAGTCAATATCAAGTATGTGACACCAAGCTTGCAGTGACTTAGTCTTGGTATGAGTTGATTCACATAATAAATAAGTTTGACAAAGTCATTGACTTGTTATCATTACCTCACATGTCTTATACAGATGTTTTCTGATGCTCAATGACATGGTATTTAGAGTTTACTAAGTCTACGGGCTTCCCATAAAATGCGTCGACTCATTCTATCATCACTCATCGACTTAATGGTTGCTCATTGTTTGCTGATTACAAACTCTTTATTCGCAAACATCAAGAGTATAATGTGGCTAAAGAATACAGTCACAATTATAATATAATCGGCCTATAATCATAGGGTAATGTGCTCCACTATTTAAGCAATGAAATATCCAAAAAAATTCGTAACTATGTATTTATAGTATGCATTGAGTAAGCTTCTACGCACATATATTCATAATCTATATAACTAATCACATTTATACAATTTTTCCAATTGCTAAATCAGCAAGTATATAAACATACACTATATATATATGGTACATATATATTTATATGTTTCTCCAAATGTACAATATACACTTATATCATTATATATTTAATATACATATATATTTTTCATCATGTTTATCGAACTCAAACATATATATATTCACAAGGCATACAAAGATATCATTACTTTCATGTAAACATGTATACTATTGACTATATATATAAATATATAAATTTTCCTCTATGCTCATGTATACATACGTATACATGTACTTATGTATATATCTTATATATATGTATATATACGTTCGATTGCACCATCAAGCCTATGCACATGTATTCCTACACACATATATTCAAATGTCAATTAAGTAAGAATACATTTGACATATAGATGAATACGAACAAGTAAACATCACACACAATAATAATATATTATATATATATAAATATATATACATACATATACACACTCCTTTATAAAGCTTTTATGCTTATATGTGTATTTGTACATATATTTAAATATATATATATATAAATATATTATATAGCAACATGATAGTCACATGATTCA
The DNA here is from genome assembly GCA_007115665.2 of Sequoiadendron giganteum. Classification (NCBI taxonomy): domain Eukaryota; kingdom Viridiplantae; phylum Streptophyta; class Pinopsida; order Cupressales; family Cupressaceae; genus Sequoiadendron; species Sequoiadendron giganteum. The sequence goes on along the minus strand of CM021107.1, from coordinate 29,165,575 downwards.
TTTAGTACCCAAATGACCACAAGATTATATTCACACAAGCATCATAATAAACATTTGTATACATATACGCATGTCTTTACATATGTCGCCATACTCGTATGGACATTCCATTATATCCATCGTATGTCTATGCCGACATATGCATATATCCCATATACTTATTCAACCACACAAACAAGCACGGTAACATGAGGAAGGACTCACAATCTCAAATAGATAAACATCATTCAAGCATGCATTCAATAGTAATCAAGACCCTTACTAATTTAGACACATTATGCTAACGATGACTTGCCACTTCCCAACTCAATGACTAGACTCAACCAATCTACTGTGAGTGTGTGAATAAGCTCAAATAGGTTACATTATTGGTTACATTACCAAGATCTTCTTTTGAGTGATAATTCCCCTCTACTTCGAGGAATGGAGATATACTTGCATCCAACTATGATAAGCACATGGTAGTTAGCTATTCACAAAATGTGCATTACACATAATACATCTCCATAGTTATAATATTAATTCAATAACCATCCATTTCTCACACATATACATTTCTTCATATGACATTAAATGAAATAACGTTCACTCATAATGCATTGATAACAAAGTACAAGCACATTTTATTCAACATCAGAATACAAATAAAATTCACATTTACCCTACATAGTAATACTAAATAGTAATTACATATTTGGGGAGTAACATAAAAAGGATCTATATGCGATGGGTTTTTTGTTAAAGTGGTTCCCAAGTATACCTCGAGAGTTTTCATTGTTTCTTCTTTGACATTATTAACTTGTGTCTCATTGTTTTCTGATTTAGCACTATCTCTATATTCATCTATTTTCATCATTTCTAATAATGAAACTAACATATTGACTTGAGACAGGGCTTGTGCCATGTCAAAAGAAGGTTTTTTCATTTTTGCTTTACCCATTTCCACTTTAGCAAGTCTTTTCTCCTCCATATCTTGTCTAGGATTAATGCCCACTTTGTTTTTTTCACTATGTGATGCTTCCTTTGGAACATATTTTTAAATTGTCCCTTGGAGCTTCTTTTCTTCATTCTTTTAATTTTTTGAGGTGACCCTCTTATAATTTTGTTGATCTTTAATAAACAGACCCCCAAGTGTCCCTTGATCAAGATTCATAGTTTTGTTCCTAAGGTTGTAATTGCTCTTGGCTTGTGCCACGACAAAAACCGTGAGTGATTTCATCTGCTGCTCAATAGGTCTTCTTAGTTCGATCTGGTTTGATTGTTGCCTAGAAGTATTGATCTGAGATACTTCTATTTCATCATCTTCTTGGTCTAAAAATACTTTGTGTTGGCCCATATAAAAATTGTACATTTTATTATCCACATCATATTCAAATCCATCTTCTTTTGAAGATGAATATTCTCTACATGTTCCATGAGGCTTGGCTGCCAACATGTTTATAGTGTGATCATTTATTTCTTGGTCATATAACCCTTCATCTTCTTGGATTGATTGTGCCACTATGCAATATTCAAGAGAGTGAGGGAGATTGCAAGTTACACACCATGTTGAGTGTTTTCTACCGTATTTTTCTCATGCATCTTAGTGGATCGTGAGTGTCTTCATTCACATTTTACCTTTTATCATTACTGATTCGATTTCCATCCTTCCAATTTATTCTATAAGGCATATCATGCAACCTTGGTTTATCATTTCTATGATAGTTTGGTTGCTTATGTTGATGGGGGTTAGGGTTTTGTAGTATTCTAGCTTCATCCCTTATTCATATCTTCCTCAAAGCCTTTCTATTATTCTTTATGCTCAGTGCAGCTCCGAATGCTTCGATGAGAACAGGAGGATTCCTTGTCCTAAGCTCATAATTGGTTTTTGGATCAAAATAATTCAAATAGAAAACTAAGAACATAAGATCAGTTGGCTTTAGGTGATTTGGAATCCTATTGAATAGCTTCATGAATCTTGTATTAAATTTTGCAACTGATTCATTATAGATTTTTTGAATATTTGTTAGTTCGTGCAAGGAAAATTTTGGATCAAAATGGTCTCCATATTTTTCCTTAAATATTCTTTTGAATTTATCCCAAGAGCTTATTGAGGCACTAGGTAGGTTTTTATACCAATCCTTGGCATCTTCAATTAGGGATTTCATAAACAATTTCATATAGACATCTTCATGTTGTACATCAAAACCATCCATTTATGTTTCAAATGCCCCAATGTGATCCTATCCTAATATAACATGGTTCCCAAATAACTTTGGGATTGCATTTCTCACATCATTATCAAGCAGATTTGGATACCCTTGAATTCCACAAAAATCAAATTTCCTAAATTTGTCTATGTTCATGGGCCCCCTTACAAGCTGGTTCTAGTTAGGCTGATAATGTTGATGTCGATTTCCTTGTTGGTATTGGTAATTTTGCATGCCTTGCAGCACATTTTAAGGAGGACCTCCATAATTAAGGAGACAAGATGGATAGAAAAATGAATTTATTTTTATGAACTCCACTGTTTCTTTTAGAGTGCATCGGAAATTTTGTTTCACATTGGTAGTTTTCTCTTCAATATCAGCAATTTATTTTCTTGTTATCAAGAGAGGTGCATCCAAAGGTTGTGTATTTGATGGTGTAACATCATTCTCATTCTATTCAAACCACGATTTTAGTTGTTTTTCCTCCTCTATGTTTGGGTTTATAAATAGGTGGGTACTTTCCAAAGTGCTTATGACATTTCCATTATACTCAATGACACAATCATTTTTTATTTCAAGTACAACATGTTTTAAGTGATACATCTCTTGGATTTCTTTACCTTCCTTTTCCTTAGTAGGACCCCATAAAGTAATATTAATGGTAGATGAAGATAGATCTATCAACTTGATGCTCCTTCAAAGAACTTCAATCACATCCCTCCTTATGGTTGAGCTCAATTCCACACATATGACTATTCCAATAACATCAACAAGAATATTATTGGTGATTTCCATAATGCCCTTGAAGGCTATGAAAGAGAACTAATGTTTGGGAATTGAAAGGTCATCTTCAAAGAGAGAAATTTTGGAATCATCCACTAAAAAAATTTCAAATTGGCTATTAAGTTTGTTGTACAACCTATTAGCTAACTTAATAGTTCCACTGGATATTTTATATACTTCTCCAACCTGGATATTCATGTAATGAAGGTTTGCAACTTCATCAAATAAATTTACATGTATTTCAGTGTGCTCACAATCTATAAAATCAAATGAAAATACCTACCCTCATCGGGTGATCCCACAATAGTGGTTTACAATTTTTGGGCAAACTGGACACTGCAATTATTATTTTTAACTAAATCTTCACTTTCGGGCCCTTGTAGCGGCTAAACCGTGAGGAATTTGAAAATGATGCAAACTAGAGTCTCATCACATTTTTTCTCTAGATTCTAAAAATATTTTTTTCAAAATTTTTGGAATCAGATTGCACTTTTTTTTCCATCTCCCATGAAAACTAGTTTTTTTTTCATAAAACAACATTTTTAAAAAGTGACGCTCACCGTATACAACATAAATTTTTTTGTATGAAGGATAAAATTCTAATTTTTTTGAATTTAGATTTGTAACTACGATATCTGGCACTTTCATTTGGTCTCATAGTTTTTTATTGAATATTTTTTCCTTAATCAATTTTCAAAGTGAAACCAATTGCAATTCAGACATAGGCGGACTGTATACAACATAACTTTTTTCGCATGAATCAAAATTCAATTTTATTTTTTTTAATGGATCAAGGACATCAATAACCAGTCTCAGCATATTTTTAAAAATTTTATTTTGATAATCTGCTATTTTTCCACATGTGCAGACCAGATATTTTGATTTTCAATGAAAAACCTATGTTTAATAAAACTAAAACATAAAATGCATAATAAAAGCAAATCATATTAAAATTATATTCGACGGATAGCTCATTTCGAGGACTATCATTATCTAGTTGGGTTTCTGATTTTTTTTGCATTTTCATTTTCAAATTGAGCTTCGAACGACAATTTTTTACAAAAAAAATCATTTTTTTTAGGAGAGAGGGGAAAAAGGGTGTTCGGCCGAACCTACTTTAAGGGGTTCGGCCGAACCTATTTACACGAAAATGATGGGGTTTTTAAAAAAAAAATCCTTATTAAAGGGGGTTCGACTGAACCCTAGTTCACTCGAACCCCTTTATTTTAATATTTTCACTCACATCTCAAACGGGTTCGAGTGAACAGTTTGGTTCAGCCGAACCCCTTCACTTTGTGTAGAGGGAAAAAATGACTTTTCCCTTCCTCCACAAAAGTGTTCACCACTTATGTGGGTTGACCCCATCTCTTTTGTGTGTTGAAGTGGTGCATTTATTTTTTTTATGGTAACACAACCCTTTATAAGCCACCTTGTCTGGAATGGATTCAAATTTATAATAAGAGTAATATTGGAGGGGAGGTCTTTTCTTTGTATGGATGAACACATTCCAAAAGGTTCCCTACAAGAGTTGGTTGTGTTACTCTAGCACAATCATCAAGACTTGTAGATGGATCGTTTGAGCTCATAGCATGCACTTGATGGGCTTGTTCTTCAAATAGGTAGACCGATGACCAATGATATCATGTTGCAAACATGTGATTTCTAATTTGGCGATGGCAATCCACCTATAAAGGTACAATGAGTAAGTATTATGAATAGGAACAAATGTGACATAATAGGTTCAAGAATGTTAATATGTAAGTTTTCAATTGGCATTTTGTAGAATAGCATTGAAATATGGTGGTTAACCTTGATTTTCAAATAATAGAGCAACTGTATCCTATGATTTTAAGTATACATCCATTCTGGAGTTCTTTAAAATCTATGTACTGATTGTACTTTTTTGGAAGATTAGCCTTTTGTTTATGAACCCCATCAAAGAGCTCTACTCTACAGTGACTAGTGGATTTAGGGCCATGTCCAAATATCAAAATATATAATGCTTGTAGATGGGGTTGCAAGTCTAGTTTTCTAGCAGTGATCAGCTTAATTGCATTCTCAATCAAATAATACATTATCACCGGAGAACTCGTAGTATGTACTTGTTGGGCTTGTTCTTAAAATAGGTAGGTGGGTTGACCAATGATATCCTACTGCAAATATGTGATTTTTGATTCAGAGATGACAATCCACCTATAAAGGTATAATGATTAAGTATTATGAATAGCAACAAATGTGACATAATGGGTTCAAGAATGCTAAGCTATAAGTTGTCAATTGGAATTTTATAGTCTAAGAGCATTGAAATATGGTGGCTCACCTTGAATTGCAAATAATAGGGCAACTGTATCCTATGAGTTTAAGTATATATCCCTTTTGGAGTTCTTTAGAATCTATGTAGTGAGTGTACACTTTTTTGGAAGTGTAGCCTTCTACTTATGAACCCCATCAGAGAGCTCTAGTATATAGAGATTGTTAGATTTGGGCCCATGGCCAAACATCGAAAAATCTAATTCTTGAATATGGGGTTGCAATTCTAGGTTTTCATCAGTGGTTAGCTTAATTGCATTCTCAGTCAAAGAAATCATTGTCACAGGAGAACGAACCAATCCTAGCAAAGGTAAATTATAAGCAAATACTTTATTTACTACATACTAAATATAGAACATGATTTGTCAAGTAGAAATTGAGTATGTAGTCTAAACAACATAATTTAGTTGTCTACTTGCTAATAAATGAAAAAAGACATAATCTAGCTTACCCAAACCCTACAAACACGTGTTAAAATAAAAAAGTTAAAAAAATTTACATGGGATAGAAGCAAATTTTGAAGAATCCCTATAAATGTGATTTTTTCTAGCTTTGTAAATCAAAATAGTGGCTTATGGAAATTAACTTGTTGCATTTGTAAGAACAAAGTAGAGAAAATGAATTGAGCAAAAAAATAGTAGAATTTATTAAGTATTCTAAGTAAATTGGAAGCAGTGTAGATGTTGGAAAATGCATTCAATGTTATAATCACAAGTGAAAAAGTGGTTTGGAATAAGCGGTTATAATGGTAGTGCATTATTAGCAAGGGAAAATCTATGAAGGAACGTACATTTAAAAAAATAAAAGAACTTAGTCGGCAAGTGTGTTAATCATTTGTGATGCAATGAAAATAGGAAAGCTAACTCTTATTTATGCTAAGTGTAGTGAGTAACTGAACCATGCAAGTTAAACATAAATTATGTACCCATCATCAAGATTGAGACACTTTGTACATCCTCTTTGTAGCTATAAGTAAAATATATGGTGTTAAATTTATGTTTTGAGCGAAACTACATATGGGAAGATGTGTTGTATTTTGTATATGTTTAATTTTTTGTGTTCATTTAATATAATTTTACATGGTATATTTTAAAACATGGAACTTTTTTTAAACTAATAATTTTAGGGAAAAGGGTTTGGGGTTGAGGAAGAGATTAAGATATTATAGTTCTACTAACTTAATAAATTGTAAGGAATGTGACTATAAAAAAAAATTATTGAAGGAGACATATAGCATTCATTGTCAATATATTTTAAACAAGAATTATAACCTATATGATGTGAATAAAATGGCTAGATCATAACTAATTCAAATTAAATGTTAAAAGTATTGTGATACATGTGGGAGATGATACATGTGGGAGATAGTACTACTTTTTTATATATATAATCAAAGATGTCATTTGTTGTTGGAAATGTAACATATGAGGCAAGTAAAGAGAACAAGATTAAAAGTAAAAGCCAAGAACAAAGTTCTAGTATTATAACAATAGAATATAGTATACACATATTTATGAATCAAAAGTGTAGTACACGATACTCTAGTAGTTCTCAAAATTTACTTTCGATGCAAGGAAAACTTCCTTGTTCGTAGAATTTTGGACATTACATTTCTTGAAGGGATTCAAAAAATAGCCAACTATGCATAGTTTGGTAGAAGGTATGGTTACATGTTTACATCACATACTATATACACATTTATAGACCAAAAGTATATTAGACATCACTTAAGTAATTCTGAAATGCTTCTTTAATGTAGACAGAACCACCTTGTGTGTAGTACTCATCAGCTTGCAATTCACAAAGGAAAGTGCAAAAGGAAGTTAACTTCTTGCAAGTTGAATGGAACTCATGTAATGTTATTTCCATCGATTGAATGTCATAGTCCTTCACACTCTACACATTTGGAACAGTGGTCTTTGCTTGTTGTAGCAAGTCAAGGCAACTGATTGTAATGTCACTTGCAAAATCCTATATGGGGCTTGTAGAAATGCCATTCCAATTGATCGATGGAGATGAGTTGGTCTGTAGAATGGGGGAACTTTTGTTACTCAAGATCTCAACAATATCTTTCAATTGATGAGAATTGTCCATTCTTGAATGAAATAAAATTTTTAAAATGGCAAACAGTATACTATATGTGTAATGGTTTATAAGCTACCTCTAACTTCTCTTTTGAAAGATGACTATTTTTTTCCTAACATAGGAAAACTATTTTAAATTATTTTACTTTAAAAATGAATACCTTTAACCATTTAGTATATATTATACTCTAATTCAAATATAATACTATGTAAATTAAAAAATTAAAATAAATGCATATATTCACAATAATTTAATTTGTAGCATCTAAATTAAATAGTTTAAATGAAAATATAACGTAAATAGTTATAAAAGTGAACATAAAAATTGTAATTAAATTCAAACAACTCATATTATCATATCCTCCAAATTATACATATATGTAGGCTAGTTTGTCGATATGAGATTTGTTATAGGCTTAGATCTTACACTATACGCACCCTACTAACTAATAAAGAAAAATTAAACAAAATATTTTTATATGTCTGGAAGTTGTGCTTATTTTGTAGTATAATAAAACTTTATATATAGGAATGGAAAAGAATATATGTTAAATCAATGTCATTAATCTTATGTTTAAGATAATATGGATTTTATTTTTAAAGTTTCTACATTTTATTTATCTTCTTAAGGAAGTATGATATAATCTATTGTGAAAAATAAATTTGAATTTGTATATTTCATGTAGCTAATTTGCAAAGGGAACAACCCTATTTTTATGAATACATGTTTTTGGTGTTTAAAAATGCAACCCAGCTTGGATTTGTAATTCTCTAAGAGGTAGCCAACCTCTATATTGAAGAACAACAAATACTAGTGGCCAACTAACAAGATTTAGTCAAAGGCTGACATCTCCTACACTTTTGGCTCTGCAAGACCAAGGTGGGTAAACCTAAACAATTCTCAAAACTTAATTCACTCATACGCTGACATTATTTTATAAAGCAGATAATTCCCAATGAAAACATACTAAGGGAAGCATTGACAACCTCAAACTTGGCTAAATTCTCAGTAACTCAACCCTCTCTCAGCCATTGGAAAGTAGGACACACAACCAACTAAACATTAAGATTAGAAATTATTTTGCAATTAATATTGTTTCTGAGATGCACAAACTGAAAAATAGATCAATGCCAGTTTTGGGCCATGGAGTTAAACACATAAAACTAATTCTCTAGCAAACAATATTCAACCAATGGATTTAACTTGCTGATGCTTTGCATTAACTGTTAGTGCCTTGCACCAACAATCCTTCTCTTGATATCAATCAGATTCTTCTTATTAAATCCCATCTGCACACCTAAAATCACAATCACCTGCTCAAAGAATTTTAACCATTTCTTTGAAACAGAACAATGAACAGACAAAACAATCTCATGAAACTTGAGATGATAAATTCAAGGACACTTTGTATTATTGAATTTACATGACTGAAAGTGTACAAATGTGGAGACAATATGATGACATTCATGAATGTGGAAGCACTTCATGATATTAAATGCATAAACTGGTTGTATTTACTCTTGAATTCATAAAATTACAGCTTACAGACTCAAACAATGACTCAGAAAATACAAATTTCTATCTACCCAGCCCAATACAAAAACTCAAAACCTCTCACAATGAGAGAAAAAAAAAAGATATAGAAGAATGGAGGAAATAGAAGAATCCCTAAATTGAATCTATTGTAGACACATGGAAGCTCCATTCTCGTTGATCCATCAAAAAGAATATCTCCTCCTATGCAGCAACAAACATATTCCCTCAAAAACAACACTTGCTCATCATTGCCCAGCAACAGAAAATCTGCCCATATGGAGATTCTCCAAACTTTATCCAGCTGCTCAAAATATCTCCCGTGCACAAACTGTTTCTATTTTCTGCTCTCTTATTTTTGTCTACTGCAGCAATACTTTAAAATACTTTCCCACCTTATAATGTTGTAATGGCACATTATATTTCAAACATATAATAGTCTTTTGATTATAAAGTGAATATTAAAATTCACTTTACTTACATTATTTGCATCCCACATTAAAATATTTCACCCACTGTGGATAACAAATACTCCTCCTCCCTTATCATAAAATGTTCCCCATTTTAACATCCATTAGTAAAATTTAAATTGCACCTGTATTTTTCCTTTATTTTACACATAGCTGGGGAAATTAAAATTTGATTTGTGCCCATGAAAATAATATAACTCGTTTCCATGATATTCATTTTACCCAACAAAATAAAGTTTTTACCCCTATCTCCACGAGCAAAATATTTAACCTCTAAATATTATGCCATTTAAAAATTTCAATGGCCCACCCCTGATTTTTAAAAACTAAGCAACCTTTCTAAATTTTTAATAAAACTCCCCTCGTGTGCATTCTCGCACACCTCGCGGGGTTTTTGCCTTCGTCATCAACATTCTAGTGAGGTCCACGAGAATGCCCTAATCCTCCTTTGCATGTGCATGGTCTCTTCCCTGTTTGCTTCTTGTTTGGCGCGAGCGTTTCTTTGCAGGTCTTCTTCTCTTGATGGCAGGCCTCCCCAACATTCTTTGGACTATGCCCACCACCAACTAGTCTTCCCCTCAGGCGTGGGTCTCTCATACTGGTTGCTCGGGCCTCCTCAGTTGGTATGCGGGTTCTCACACCTGCTTTGATGGATGTTTTATCCTTGTCTTGCATAGGGTGTCTTCACTCCCCTAGCGCGATCTTTCCTCCTTGTTGGTGCCCCAAATCCACCGGCCTTCCCTGCTTCTACATTTTGTCCTCTTTGCGTGGGCTCCTCATTTCAAACGTGCGGGTCTCTGCTTCTCATTCTCCCCTGCTTGCAGACGCCCCACACCATGGTGCTATCCTCTGTAGGCTCCTTTGTGCCCTTCCTGTAGTGTGTGCGGTACTTCTCCTTACCTTCTTGTTGCTCGCGCTCCCTCCTATGTTGGTCGTTCCTTACGCAAATAGTGTGTAGGCCTCACATTTAGCAAGTCGAGCCTTCCCTTGGTCTTCCCATCTACTACAACAGGCCCCTCCATCTTGGTGTGCGGGCTTCTCCCTACTCATGGGCCTCCTTAGCTTTGCTTGGCATGGATTGTCTATTGCTCATGCGTGCCTCCCTCAAACAACACACGATCCTCCCTGCTTGTCTCGAGACCCACCTCCAAACGTTGGCCTTCTCCTCCTACTGCGTGGGGGTGTCTTCCCACATGATGGTCACTCCCTACCTGCTGATTTTCGTGCCCTTCACCCTCTTCATTGGTGTGGGATTTTCCTTGCTTCTCTCACCTACTGGCCAGTGCACCCCTATCCTTGTATTTTAATGGATGTTCAGGATCTGTACTTGGCACAGGCATGAGACACGACAGGAGAATTTTGTTGTTTGCACCCCAAGTTTGGAGTCCTTTGCTAATTGCATTTGCATTTGAAATTTCTAAGGCCTATTCAATTATCATTTTGTATTGTGCAGCAATGGTGGCACTCCCAAAGATAACATATACAGATTCAAACAACCAAATTTTGCTACATTCCTTTTACACAAATCTCACCACCATTTGCATTGTAATGTATTTGAGAATGAGTTTGTCATTTTAAAACAGGGCTCTCTGTCTCCTCATAAAGAACCTCTACAATTTCTTCATATACCCACTCAATGCATGTCCCAATTACCATGAAATTTAAATTGAAATTACCATGATGAAATTTTTCCCTTTTCAGCATCATGTAATCGCTCAGAAACTTATCAAGACTGAAGCACACTATGACTTTATCATTGGTGAATGGCATTACTTCATTCAAGTCGATTGAATAGACTTATAGCAATAACAATTGGGATTCCGCTGATGGAATAGTGCCTTATAATTCATGCATTTTGCAATCGGAATACCCTTCAATAAATTACAATGCAACACTTATAACCTCATGATTATGCAAAGCATGTCAGGGCCCAAGTGGCTCGACTAAAAAAAAATTGTTTTCAAACACATTTTATCCTCAAATGACTTGACACTGCGTTTTGAATGCACGTGAAGTTGAAAAACGAACTGGGTCTTCATCAGAAACTGTTTTCTACCCCCTTTGGAAAATGGTCAAAAAAGACCAAGTTGCCTCAAGAATCAATCTGGGAAATTGGTCAAACAACCTCCAAGAGACATCAAAACTTGCAAGCATATAGTCATTTGACCCAAAAGTATAGTGCAAAAGACAGCTTAGAGAAATCAGTCACGAGGTGAAAGATATTAATCCACCAATTTTCTAAGTTGAACTATTCTGAAACAGCAGTAGTTCTAAACCAACTGAAACTAATCCAATTGCCAATTCATAAAAATAGAAAATCAACTCCTAGCGAACTTCCATCAGACACAATGGAACATTAAGATACCCTGAGCACGTGTGCAAAAGGAAAATCCATGAAACATCACTGATCGAAAGATATTAACGATCGAAATTGACCACTCAGAAAGGTTGTCAAGAATGCAGATGCAAAACAAAACTGCATTTGGTTTCGATCTACTAAAAATAGCAAATCAGATCATGAAGTTCTGCAAACTGACATTCAAGATCACTTAGGTATGGAATATATGGAGTAGAATTTTTTCTAACATGAAAGTGAACTTGTTGCGAAAACCAAGCTCAAACAGGAAGTTGTTTTGCAAACTGACAATTTGCAAACAACAGAACAGTGCAAAAACCTTCCAGCTTCACTTTTTGAAACCCTGTCAAAACTTATCATGGGAAGCTAAAATTTGACATTCCTGCTCACATATGTCTACTGAGTATGTCTGCGATTGGGTTTTGCATGACAATCAACAGGATTTAAATTATAAGTCTCCAAAGTGGGCCAGTCAAGACTGATTCATCAGGTGCACTTCTGAAGGTGCAAAAGAAAAAATTTGAGAGTGCCATCAATGGCTCCAACTGGGGATGTATGCCCCCTATGGGAATATCAAGATTCCAGATCTCTAGAGATTAGACCAAATGTTGTTTTTGACAGGTGCCCTCAAACTGCTCCCCTTTATTCAACCTTATTTTTTCAACTTTATTTGATGACCCCAGGTCACCAAATGAAAAATAGGATTTAACATCTACCTCTGTCAAACACAATTCTATAGAAAGATTTGATCTCCCTCAAGTCATGCTTGACTCTATCAAACCACAACAACACTCGTGACTACATCTTTGCAAACAACAATACCAAACTACCCTTGTGCAAATGTGAACTTTCTCTCTGTTCAACTCTGTCATCAAGTGTCAACCAAATCAGATATGTCACATCACTATTACTTTCTTCATTCTCTGATTTAGTATTAAATGGTAGTATTTGAAAATGGGAATCAAGACCATATGAAAGCATAGCTTGATCACAACCATCTGCCTCAGTGTTGTTCACATAGCCACATTCTATGAAAACCTCTAAAACTATCACAAGAACTTACCAAAAGATCTTGCTCATCATGCAAACCATCTCTAAGTGTACGCAAACAAATACACTCATGCATTAGCACACTTTTTGACTATTCTTCATCATGTTGGCATTGAGATTCATCAGGGATTTATGACTCATCATCATCTGCAATCATATAGTCATCCTCTGAACATAAGGTATCAACCTCTTCAATTTCACAAGCTTGCTCAACAAGCAATTCTGGTTTAGAAGAATAATCTGATTTCTCATTGAAATCAGCATTAACATCCACATGAAAGAACTCATGTCTAGGCTCATTACCCAGCTCATTCAAGTCATCAAACGAAGACTTATCCAAATCTGCATTACAATCTTCAAGATTTGACTCATTGGATATGTAAACCTCATGGTTATCTGCTGCTTGAAACTCATGAAAAGATTTTTTTGAACTTACATCAGTGTCCATATCTTCATACTCATCATACAATGCATTATCATAATTAATTTGTTGTTTGTCTTCATCCATATCATCATCATCATCATCAATTAGTTCATCATTGGAAAGAGAATCAAATTCACTTGTATCATACCTTGCATCTTGAAGGTCATCACCACTATCAAAGTCAATAGGGGTTGCACACAACAACTGAAAGTTGTCCTCATGTGCACATTTCTGATATCCTATGGTCAATAGATCTGAAATTGGTTCACAACTCAACAAATCACTATTTTGATCTATTATTTCAACCACTTCCTCTTCTTTACCTTCACTTGAATTGGATGCAATAACAAATTGCAAATCAAGGCATATCAAAGGATTCTCATCTTCAAACTCTGAGAATTCAATGGGCTGATCATAAATTGGATCTCCCCAATCATAGGAGGCAGAATTGCTGACAACATTATCACAAGAAAAATCATAACCAATCATAGTGAATAAACTGTCCAGTTCTCCCTTCTTACTTTCTTCTGGGTTGTCAAAACATCAATCCACATCACTTTGCATTTCAACATCACATTGGGTATCATCACTGAACTTGTCACTTGCATCCTCTTGAGGATAATCATAAACATCTTCTTTATCAAGCTGAAAACCAGAAATGGTTTCCTCATTGCAGTTGCTTGTGGTTTGTCTTTCAAAATGAAATTCATCACACACTCTGTCACTTGCAGCTGACACACTAATGTTCTCAAGAGTATTTCCTAAATCAGAAAACCCTCTTGTCTCACTATGTAGACTTGCATCATAGCTACACTCAACATGTGTAGGCTTGATTTGATCAATTGTATCACAACATTGTTAATCACATATCTCTTCTTCAAAGAGTAAATCCAACTAATACTCTTCTTTAGGTTCCTGGCTCGGAAGACTCAACTGTTGATTTGTAGTTGGGCACATTTCTTCTATAAATTGTTCATTAACAACTTCCTCATCATCTAATGATGCATCCTTCTCATCTTTTACCCTCTCAAGTATACACTTGTCTGAAAACATCTGATCATTTTCATTCATACCATTGTTGATTCCATCAATAGGTTTGCCCATAACTGAAGACAACAAACTTTGAACATATTCATTCCTCTGTTTCTCCAAACTATCCAAAACTGTGTATGCCATTTGCATGTTCAATATTTCAAAATATTTTAATAGTGCACTAGATCCTTCTTCATAAGCTTCAAAATACATATGGATACAGTCATAAGTACTAGGTCTGAAACTTTCTGGGATTAGTGAAAGAGCAACAGCAAATCTATGACTGAAATCAACACTTGACTCTTCATTTTGTTTCTTGATCTGCTTTAACCTCATGACAAGGTCTGAGGGATCTCTTGCAAATTTTTCTCTGTAAGCAGCCACTAATTCATCCCAACAAGGAAATGATTTCTTAGGAAAACTTAGTTACCAATCCCGAGCTCGTGCTTCAAGAGATCTGACAAAAAATCTCATCCGCATATCTTGATCTCTGAATGAATGTTTCTCCATGAAGCTGGAAAAACTTTGAATATGTGGATCTCCTTCACATACGGTATACCCATAAAATCTAGGCATCTCCTTATAAACTTGAGCTGACATACTTTCAGTTTCATAATCAACCCATGAAAAATCTAACTGAGCATACAATGGATCAAAGGAATTGACAATGGGTGCAATGACTTCACAAGTAGACACAGTTTGATGGTCTCTTGACCGGGCTTGTTGAAACATTTGGCATCTTTTATCCATTTCTTTAAGTCCTCTTTCAAATACATCATTCCATTCAGAACTAAACTTAGGCTTATTAACTCTTGGGTTCTTACACTTTGGGGTATTATATGCTTGAAGATTATTATACTTTTGACACTTCTTAACAAGCTGAATCAAAGTATTCACTGGTATAGCTACTTTGCATTGGTGATCCATGGATATTACAAATCAAGGCTCACTAATTGTGCATAATTACAAGCCTGACCCCATGATGTACAACAGTACTGACATAATGACAACCTGGGCTTGAAAATTATCACAATACAAATGGATGGAAACCCCTAAGATACACAAATGCATTCTAACCATCCAAACTAGCAGATATTTGAGCACTAAACATAATCTTTCAATGGAACTGCAATTACTTTCAACAGATCCAATAAATGAAAGTGTGCAAACTTAATTTACTGTTCTTTCCCTTTGTCAGTGCTAACTCACTTAATAGGGAAACAAATTTTCTTCTAAGAAGTTCAAATATGGTCTTCATACACAAGTTCTTCAAAACCAAAAGTGAAGAATTCTTGGAAACCTTGAACTGCTGCAAATTGTCTTCCTGCATGGTAATGTTTGTAGATCTAGAACTTTCTTTAAATTTTCAACAGGTTCTATCAAACAGAGTCGCCACCTCTTTTCATAGAGGACTGAACTTCAAGCAATATGAAGTTCTTTTACAGTTAAACTTCTTTCTGAGTTCCTTTCCACCAACAGAGCACCACAGATAACAAAACTATTTAGGTTCACTACAACAAATCCTTCTCCAGGGTTGAAATCCTTCAAACTTTGAGATAGATCAGAATGAAAAATGATTTGACTCTATGCATTGACTCTTAAGGCTAGATTCTGCAATTAGAATTTTCTCAAATTCTCACCAGCATAGTCGCCATTCTCTTGGTGACTCGGATGGGAAAATAATTCAGTAATTTTTAACCTCTGGTTACATAAAAATTTCAAAACTGTAACGACTCTATAACAGCATCATCTGCAACCAAAACTTTTGAGTTCATCCCTAGAAGAGTCACCATTCTATTGGTGTTTAAAAATGCAACCCAACTAGGATTTATAATTCTCTAAGAGGTAGAAAACCTCTATATTGAAGAACAACAAAGACTAGTGGCCAACTAACAAGATTTAGTCAAATACTAACATCTCCTACACTTCTGGCTCTGCAAGACCAAGGTGGGTAAATCTAAACAATTCTCAAAACTTAATTCACTTATACACTGACATTGTTTTATAAAGCAAACAATTCCCAATGAAAACACACTAAGGGAAGCATTGACAACCTCAAACTTGGCTAAATTCTCAGTAACTCAATCCTCTCTCAGCCATTGGAAAGCAGGACACACAACCAACTAAACAGTAAGATTAGAAATGATTTTGCAATTAATATTGTTTCTGAGATGCACAAACTGAAAAATAGATCAGTGCCAGTTCTGGGCCATGGAGTCAAACACATAAAACTAATTCTCTAGCAAACAGTCTTCAACCAGTGGATTTAACTTGCTAATGCTTTACATTAACTATTAGTGCCTTGCACCAACAATCCTTCTCTTGATATCAATCAAATTCTTCTTTTTAAATCTCATCTGCACACCTAAAATCACAATCACCTACTCAAAGCATTTTAACCATTTCTTTGAAACAGAACAATGAACAGACAAAACAATCTCATGAAACTTGAGATGATAAATTCAAGGACACTTTGTATTATTGAATTTACATGACTGAAAGTGTACAAATGTGGAGACAATCTAATGACATCCATGAATGTGGAAGCACTTCATGATATTAAATGCATAAAATGGTTGTATTTACTCTTGAATTCATAAAATTACAGCTTATAGACTCAAACAATGACTCAGAAAATACAAATTTCTATCTACCCAGCCCAATACAAAAACTCAAAACCTCTCACAATGAGAGAAAAAAAAAAGATATAGAAGAATGGAGGAAATAGAAGAAGCCCTAAATTCAATCTATTGCAGACACATGGAAGCTCCATTCCCGTTGATCCATCAAAAATAGTATCTTCTCCCATGCAGCAACAAACATATTCCCTCAAAAACAGCACTTGCTCATCATTGCCCAGCAACAGAAAATCTGCCCATATAGAGATTCTCCAAACTTTATCCAGCTGCTCAAAATATCTCCCGTGCACAAACTGTTTCTATTTTCTGCTCTCTTATTTCTATCTACTGCAGCAATACTTTAAAATACTTCCCCACTTTATAATGTTGTAATGGGACATTATATTTCAAACATATAATAGTCTTTTGATTATAAAGTGAATATTAAAATTCACTTTACTTACATTATTTGCATCCCACATTAAAATATTTCACCCACTGTGGATAACAAATACTCCTCCTCCCTTATCATAAAATGTTCCCCATTTTAACGTCCATTAGTAAAATTTAAATTGCACCTGTATTTGTCCTTTATTTTACACATAGCTGGGGAGATTAAAATTTGATCCATGCCCGTTTTACCCAACAAAATAAAAATTTTACCCCTATCTCCACGGGCAAAATATTTAACCTCTAAATACTATTCCATTTAAAAATTTCAACAAGCCCACCCATGATTTTTAAAAACTAAGCAACCTTTCTAAATTTTTAATAAAACTCCCCCTGTGTGCATTCTCGCACACCTCGCGGGGTTTTTGCCTTCGTCATCAACATTCTCGTGAGGTTCGCGAGAATTCCCTAATCCTCCTTTGCCTGTGCGTGGTCTCTTCCTTGTTTGCTTCTTGTTTGGCATGGGCATTTCTTTGCAGGTCTTCTTCTCTTGATGGCGAGCCTCCCCAACATTCTTTGGACTATGCCCACCACCAGCTGGTCTTCCCCTCTAGTGTGTCTCCCAGACTGGTTGCTCACACCTCCTCAGCTGGTACGCGGGTTCTCACACCTGCTTTGATGGATGTTCTATCCTTGTCTTGGGTGGGGTGTCTTCACTCCCTTAGCATGAGCTTTCCTCCTTACCGGCACCCCAAATCCACCGGCCTTCCCTGCTTCTGCATTTTTTCCTCTCTACGCGGGCTCCTCATTTCAAATGCGCAGGTCTCTGCTTCTCGTTCTCCCCTGCTTGCAGGTGCCCCACACCATGGTGCTATCCTCTGTAGGCTCCTTCATGCCCTTCCTACAGTGTACATGGGACTTCTCCTTACCTTCTTTCTGCTCGTGCTCCCTCCTGTGTTGGTCATTCCTTACGCAAATAGTGCGTAGGCCTCACATTTAGCAGGCCGAGCCTTCCCTTGGTCTTCCCATCTATTGGCATAGGCCCCTCCATCTTGGTGTGCGGGCTTCTCCCTGCTCATGGGCCTCCTTATTTGTACTTGGTGTGGACTGTCTGTTGCTCATGCGTGCCTCCCTCAAACAATACATGATCCTCCTTGCTTGCCTCGAGCCCCACCTCCAAACACTAGCCTTCTCCTCCTACTGCGTGGGGGTGTCTTCCCACATGATGGTCGCTCCCTACCTGCTACTTTTCGTGCCCTTCACCCTCTTCATTGGCGTGGGATTTTCCCTGCTTCTCTCACCTATTGGCCAGTGCACCCCTATCCTTATAGTTTGATGGATGTTCAAGCTATGTACCTGGCACAGGCATGAGACGCGACAGGAGAATGTTTTTGTTTGCACCCCAAGTTTGGAGTCCTCTGCTAATTGCATTTGCATTTGAAATTTCTAAGGCCTATTCAATTATCATTTTGTATTGTGCAGCAATGGTGGCACTCCCAAAGATAACATATACAGATTCAAGCAACCAAATTTTGCTGCATTCCTTTTACACAAATCTCACCACCATTTGCATTGTAATGTATTTGAGAATGAGTTTGTCATTTTTAAACAGGGCTCTATGTCTCCTCATAAAGAACCTCTACAATCCATTCATATACCCACCCAATGCATGTCCCAATTACCATGAAATTTAAACTGAAATTACCATGATGAAATGTTTTCCTTTTCAGCATCATGTAATCGCTTAGAAACTTATTGAGATTGAAGCACACTGTGACTTTATCATTGGTGAATGGAATTACTTCATTCAAGTCAATTGAATAGACTTATAGAAATAACAACTAGGAGTCCACTGATGGAACAGTGCCTTATAATTCATGCATTTTGCAATCGGAATACCCTTCAATAAATTATAATGCAACACTTATAACCTCATGATTATGCAAAGCATGTCGGGCCCCAAGTGGCCCGACTAAAAAAAAATTCGTTTTCAAACACATTTTACCCTCAAAGGACTTGACACTGCGTTTTGAATGCACGTGAAGTTGAAAAATGAATTGGGTCTTCATCAGAAACTGTTTTCTGCCCCCTTTGGAAAATGGTCAAAAAAGACCAAGTTGCCTCAGGAATTGATTTGGGAAACTGGTCAAACGACCTCCAGGAGACGTCAAAACTTGCAAGCATATAGTCATTTGACCCAAAAGTATAGTGAAAATAATGGCTTACAGAAATCAGTCATGAGGTGAAAGATATTAATCCGCCAATTTGCTCAGTTGAACTATTCTGAAACAGCTGCAGTTCTGAACCAACTGAAACTGATCCAATTGCCAATTCATAAAAATAGCAAATCAACTCCTGACAAACTGCCATCAGACACAGTGGAACATTAAGATACCCTGAGCACGTGTGAAAAAGGAAAATCCATGAAACATCACTGATCGAAAGATATTAATGATCGAAATTGACCACTCAGAAAGGTTGTCAGGAATGCAGATGCAAAACAAAACAAACTGCATTTGGTTTCGATCTGCTAAAAATAGCAAATCAGATCATGAAGTTCTGCAAACTGACACCCGAGATCACTT
>CM021107.1:28956540-29145650 GCA_007115665.2 Sequoiadendron giganteum | reverse complement strand
CCTACTAAGAATCTTAGCACGTTACCCAAACTCCTATTCACCACCTTTGTTTGTCCATCAGTCTGTGGATGGTGTGTAGAAATTAACTTCAATTTTTTCTTCAACTTCTTCCATAAGTCCTCCAAAAATAACCAACAAATTTTCTATCCCTATCTAAAACTATACTCTCTGGTAGACCATGTAGTCTCACTACCTCTCTGAAAAACAACGGCACAACATGAACAACATCACTAGTCTTATGACAAGGAATGAAATGTGTCATCTTTGAAAATATATCCACCACCACAAATCTGAAATCATGCCCTCTCTATGTCCTTGGCAAGCCAAGAACAAAATCCATGCTAATATCCTTCCATGGCCTCTCAGATATAGGTAATAACTGATACAATCCAATATTCTTACTTGTTCCTTTCACCATCTGAAGTGCTTTGAAAATTTGTACAAAGTTCCTCACATATTATTGTAACTATGGCCAATAATAACTCACACTAACAAGTGTAATGGTCTTGTTTCAACCGAAATGTCCAACCAATCCTCCACTATGCTTCTCCTTGATTAGATTCTCTCTCATAGAACTCCTTGGAATGCACAATTGGCTTCCTCTAAAAAACATCCCATCTTGTATTAAGAAATAGAACCATCTTGTCCTATCCAATGTAACAAGTTCTAAACAATCCTTCCAAGCTTCTGCAAAGTCTAGATCTTCAGGATACAAACTCTAGAGTTCATTTAACCCAACAACCTCTATATTCATCTCTATCAATAAATTTTTCCTTCTACTTAAGGCGTTTGTAACTCTGTTTGACCTTCCACCCCTATGCTTCAAAACAAAAGTATAACTCTGTAAAAACTCAACCCATTTTAAGTTCCTTTGATTTAATTTTCCTTGACTATTGAGATACTACAAAGCTTGGTGATCAATATATAAAACAAATTATTTTGGGAACAATTATTGTCTCCATTTCTTCAATGCCTGAACTATAGCATAAAAATACTTATCATAGACAAAATATTTCGTAGCATCATTCAACTTCTCACTAAAATAGGCAACAGGCTTACCTTCTTGACTCAAAACAACTCCTATGGCACTGCCACTAGCATCACAATCTACTTGACATACCTTATTGAAATTTTGAAGTGCCAAAATAGATTGCTCTGTGAATTTCTTCTTCAAAATATCAGAACTCTTTTTTTTTGGACTATAGTCCATTTAAAATCATTTCTATTCCCTCTCATTTCTTTAGTTAGAGGTGCACAAATACTACTAAAATTCCTAATAAACTTTATGTAAAAACTTGCTAGACCATGAAATGATCTTACCTCTATAACACTCCTTGGGGTAGGCCATTCAATAATAGCCCTCACCTTCTTTGGATCTATTTTAAGACCCTCTGCTGAGACAACGAATCCCAGATACACCAACTCCCTCTTCACAAAACTACATTTCTTCAAATAAACAAATAGCTTCTCAAAAACTCTTCGGATATTCATCAAGTGCTCCTCCAATGTCTTATTGAAAACCAGAATATCATCCAAATAAACAATAACAAATTTTCCTAAAAATTCTTTCAATGCCTCATTCATAAGCCACATAAATGTGCTTGATGCATTGGTTAGCCCAAAAGGCATGACTAACCACTCATACAAGCCCTCCTTGGTTTTGAAGGTTGTCTTCCATTCATCTCCTTCTCTAATCTGGATCTGGTGATATTCACTCTTTAAATCTATCTTTGTGAATTACTCTAGTCCACTCAAATAATCCATAATGTCATCCATCCTTGGCAAGGTAAATTTGTACTTGATGGTGATCTTGTTGATGGCTCAGGAGTCTATACATATCCTCCATTCTCCATCCTTCTTTGGTTCTAGTATTGTAGGTATCGTACATGGGCTCAAACTCTCTCAAATTAATCCCTTTTGCAATAGCTCTTGCACTTGTCTGTTCAACTCTTCATTTTCTTTTGGAATCATTCGATGGGATACCTTATTTGGAAAAATGGCTCCAAGAATTAGATCCATCTGATGGCTAATATTCCTTATTGGAGGAAAACCTTCAAGTATGTTATCAAAATAAATTTCTTTTAACTCATTCAACAAATTTGAAACCTCTACTGGTACCTCATTAGTATCTTCTTTATCAACTCTAGGGATCAATGCAAAACACATATGCTCATACCTAATACCTTCTAGGAATCTTCTTCCATCAACCAAATAAATTTTTGCATTACTACATACCTTTTCCTCGGCCTCTTTTAAGGGATTCAACTTATGACAAACTCCATCCTATGTCAAAGAATAGGTTTTGGCATTTTGATAATGTAATGCTCGCCGATCAAACTGCCACGGTCTGCCTAATAACATATGACAAACATCCATAGGCATAATATCACACAATATCTCATCATGGTAATTTCCAATCTTGAAATTTACTAGACATTGTTCATTTACCAAAGCTTTATGGTCCTTTTTCAACCAAGCAATTCAATATGGATTCAAATGCATTCTTCTCTCCAACCGCAACTTACTAACCATCTCTTATGAAACAAGGTTATCAGTACTACCTCCATTAATAATAACATTTAAAACTTTACCTTCACACTTGCATCTGGTGCGAAACATTTTTTTCCTTTGAGTTGGTTCCTTCTCATTTAGTAACTCTCTTCTAGTAACAAGAACCTCTCCTCTTTCTGCATCCTCAAAATGTGAAGACTCAACATCTTCATCTATATGTGAAACTCATCCATTACCCTCGGGTCTTCTATTTTTCCTTCCTTGATGTTGAGGACACTCATAGGCTTTATGTCCTTCTTCTCCACACTGGAAACAAGTTCCACAAAATCCTCCTCTTCCTGGTCCTCGTCCAAATCTTCCTCTTCATCTTTGGTCTCCATTATTATGATCACAAGGATGGTAGGTGTTATCTCCTTTTTGGTTTTGTCTGCTACTAGATCCTTCACCCTTCTTTTGATCTTCATTTCGACCTCCATATGACCATCCACTAGTCTTTCCACCACAACCCCCACCTCTTTGCTTACTTTCAAATCATTTATTCAACTTCTCTTCTATCTTCAAAGAAAAATGATATGCATCTTCAATGGTAGACATTCTTACTAGAGCCAACTCTTCTTGAATACTCGACTTCAACCCATTTATGTAACGGACGAATTTCTCCTTATTGGCCTCAAAATGGCCTGTTTTGATCAAGACATAGTAGATTCTTATGTATACTCCTTGAAAAAATTTCTCGCTTGTTTCAACCCTTGCATCTTCTTCAACAAATCTAGCTCATAATCCACAAGAATGAACTGTCTTTTTAATTTTTCCACCATATGATCCCATCTTGTTATTTTCTCTTTTCCTCTTCAATTTGGGTAAACCCACAAAACTGGTTTACAATTTCGTTGAGGAAGGAAAAATGCATTTTTGGATGGAAAACACTTTAGGGGGTTCGCTAGAACCCTCCCCCCTTCTAGCGAACCCCCCTTTAATGGGTTTTATTTTTTAATTGCATTTAAAGGGGGGTCCTAGCGAACCATGGTTCGCTAGAACCCCCCTTTTTCTCCCTTCTCTCCCTCTTTTAAAAAAACTCTACAAAAAAATCCCTTCAAAGCTCGGGTTGAGGATGAAAATGGAGGATACTTCACAGACCCAACTAGATAATGGTAGTCCTCAGAACAAGCTATCCATTGAATATAATTTTAATATGTTTTGGTTTTATTATGTGTTTTCTTTAGTTTAGTTAAACATAGGTTTTTCATTGTTTTTCACATGTGGAAAAATAGTAGATTATCATAATTAAATTCTTAAAAATATGTTCAGTCTAGGTATTGATTTCCTTGATCCAATTAAAAAAAATGAATTTCAATACATACAAAAAAAATTATGTTGTATACGGTTCGTCTATGTCTGAAGTGTAATTGGTTTGACTTTGAAACTTGATTAAGAAAAAAATATTCACTAAAACACTATGAAACCAAATGAACTTGTTATATATCATAGTTGCAAATCTAAATTCAAAAAAATAGAATTTTATCCTTCATAGAAAAAAAATTATGTTGTTTACGATGAGCATCACTCCTAAAAATGGTGTTTACTAATAAAAACTAGTTTTCAAAGGAGATGGAAAAAGAAATGCAATCTAATTCAAAAAAATTAAAAAATATATATATATTTAGAATCTACAGAAAAAATTTCACAAATCACTAGTTTGCATCATCTTCAAATTCCTCATGGTTTAATAGCTATAGGTGTCCAAAAGTGAAGATTTAGTTAAAAAAATCAATTCAATGTCCAGTTTGACCAAAAATTGTAAACCAGTATTGTGGGATGAAAGGAAAAATAAATGAGCAATAGAAAGTACTAACTAATGAGCATTGTTTTAAGGAAAGATATTACCAAGAAATAGAGAAGCCAAACCAAGCACCACCAAATGCAAAGGAGACAAAAGAATTTGATAAGTTGAAAAAACTTCAATATTATGAATGGAGGCAAAATGCCTAAGAATGATATAAAGAGAGAGAAATCACTTAAGCCTTAAGCTTGCTTGCTTGAATATGAATAATGAGAGGAGAGGAACCTCAATAAATAGAGGTGAGAAGAGGAGTTAGAATGTAACTTCCAACTCAATGAATGCCACCATTCATCCATGTGTGTGCAATGTGTCAAAAACCTCTTAAGGAGGTGGCTACAAATATTCCTTAATAAAGGAATTAAAAATAAAATGATTCATCCTCACACATGTGTGAGGAGACAAAAAATACAAAAGATTTGTAGGGATTCCTTTGGAATATTCCTACAAGTTAATAAATAATTAAAATTAAAGAATAACCTTTCCCAAGTAAAGATTAATCTTCTAACATCCCCCCTTAATCTTTACTTGGGGAGTTTACATCAAAACCTTCAATGGGTTGTAATCCTACATTTATACAATGAAAGAGAAATTTATTTTTACAAAGAGATTTGGTGAGAATATTTGCCACTTGATCTTCACTTTTACAATACGAAAGAGAAATTTGCTTGTCTTCAATGTGCTCTCTAATGAAGTGATGTTGAAGAGAAATGTGCTTGGTCCTTGCATGAAAAATTGGATTTTTTGCCAAATAAATAGCAGTTTGATTATCACAATATAAAGGAGTAGGATCCTTTTGAGGTAGACCCAAGTCTTCAAGAATCTTCTTAACCATAGTGCTTCTTTGGATGCATTTGTACAACCTTTATATTTATCTTATGTAGAAAAAAGAAAAGTAGATTGTTGTTTCTTACTATTCCATGATATTTCACCTGATCCAACAAAGAAATAATAACAACAAGTGGATCTCTCATAATTGGGATCACCTCCTAAATATGAATCAGTATAACCCTTTAAAGAAAAATCACAATTTGCATAATAAAAAAGACCAAGATTAATAGTACCTTTAAAATATCTTAAAATTCATTTTGCAACTTTAAAATGAGTTTTTTGTGGTTTAGACATAAATCTAGAAACCAATCCAACACTATAAGAAATATCGGGTCTAGTAAGATTTAAATAATTTAAACTTCCTACTAATTTCCTATATAAAGTAGGATCAACAAAAGGAGTTTCCATATCAACCATTAATTTAGTTCCTTATTTGCAAGGAGTATAAACACACTTTTCATCATTCATTTTAAATATATCTAAGAGATATTGAGCATATTTATGTTGAGAAAGAAAAATATCTTTAAGTGTTTTCCAAATTTCCATACCCAAAAAATAATGTAATAGGCCTAAATCAGTCATTTGAAATTGTTGATTGAGTTGAGACTTAACATCACTAATCAAATTATTAGAGCTAGAAGTAATAATTAAATCATCAACATATAAAATAATAATCACAATATCATTTTCACTATGCTTAATATATAAATTTGGATCATTTTACTTTTAATGAAACCTTGAGATAGAAAGAAAGCATAAATTTTAGAATACCATTCTCTAGGAGATTGTTTTAAACCATAGATTGATTTCTTCAATTTGCAAACAAGATTTTAATTACCTTCCTTAATGAAACCCAAGGGTTAAGACATAAAAAAAATTCATGTAAATCGCCATTTAAAAATGCGCTTTTAACATCCATTTGATGAATAGGCCAACGCATATGAGAAGCTAAAGCAAGAACTAATTTAATAGTTGGCATCTTAGCTACTAGAGAAAATGTTTCATTATAATCTAAGCCTTCAACTTGAGAGAATCCCCTAGCAACTAATTGTTGGTATGTGGTGATTGATCATACTATATTGTACACTCTTCATGTATCCTCGCACCGAAAAATAAAAAATTGACTTTGTAGAACCCTAATTTTTGGAAGCTTATAAAAGCTTGTTATAAGCAGTTGGGATGGGAGTTGTAGTATGGCATTATTCACAAGCTTCTAATTTTTTTTGCACTAGATAATAAAATCATTGGATGGCTACGGTTTTGTGGATGTAGCCCGAATTGGGTGAACCATGTTAAATTATTTGTGTTGTCTTGTTTCTGCTATAATTTTTTGTATGTTTTATTTCTCTATTTTTGCTATCAAATCTGAATTTAACTTGTTAGATATCTGCCTTCTAACCCTAACACTAATCTAGCTTTAAAATTTCTAACTTTATTATTTGTATTAACTTTAGTTTTATACAACCATTTGCATGAAACAAGATTCTTACCCTGAGGTAAGGGAACTAAATCCCAAGTATTATTAGCAATTAATGTATCATATCACTACAACAAAACAGGAAATTAGCACTGACTTTAGTGCCAGATTTTAGTGTATTTGAAACCATCAATTGGAGTCATCTCACGGCGCAAAATTTGGCACAAAATCGTTTCTTCGCCGAATTTTGCATTGTCTTTAGTGTTAAGTTTATCGTCGGATTTAACATTGGAAATTTGGTGCCAATTATAGCGTCCTCTTTAGCATCAAAAATAGCATTGGAAAATGGCACCGGAAATAGCACCTAAATTGGTGCCCAAATTGGCTTTCGGTTTTGCTTCCATGTCTGCTCCCATTTTTGCTTCTAGTTTTGCTCCCACTTTTGCTTCTAATTGTGCTTTCAATTTTGCTTCCATTTTTGCTTCCGATTTTGCTTCTAGTTTTGCTTCTAGTTTTGCTTTCAGGTTTTCTTTCAGTATTGCTTCCAATTTTTCTTCTATTTTTGCTTCCGGTTTTGCTTCTACTTGTGCTTCCAATTTGGCTTTCAGGATTGCTTCCAGTTTTGCTTCCATTTTTCTTCCAATTTTGCTTCCAATTTTGCTTCTGGTTTTGCTTCCAGTTTTGCTTCCAATTTTGCTTCCAATTTTGCTTCCGAGTTTGCTTCTAGGTTTGCTTCCAATTTTGCTTCTGATTTTGCTTATGATTTTGCTTCCAAATTTTTTTTAAGTTTTTTTTTCTATGTTCCTTCCAGTTTTGCTTCCGATTTTGCTTCCAAGATTGCTTTTTCTTTTATTCTAGTTTGGCTTCCATTGTTGCTTCCTTTTTTGCTTCTAAAAATGCTTCTTGTTTTTCTTTCATTTATTAATTTAATATGTTTTAATTCAATTTAAATAGTTAAATATATGATGCCTCTTAAATAACTCATATGATTATAGAGTGATTAATTTAATTATTTAACTCATATGATTAAATAACAAGATAATTACGTATCCAAAAAAAACAAGATAATTATTTTTATTTTTTTCTAGTTAAATCACTGCTAAGGGGTAGCACCCTATGTTTCTTCAAAAAATATTTTACATGATTTCCCGACCAAAGTTTATTTGCAAGCCTTTGACAAAATGGCCATGTGTTTCAGAAACCTTCACCCTACCTACCCATGCTGATACATTTTCAATTACAAAATGGCCTGGTTCTAGACTCAGGCAACGCCAACTGGGACTAACTCCTATCTGCTACTGCTTTCCCTTGTTTCTACTATATCATATGTATACCAAAATATAACTTTTACCAGGCTGGTAATTTTTCAATCTTCATCTTCATCTGTCTTTGTTCACTTCTTGTAGGCAATGTAGTCCACAATCACTAGGCAGTTAGCACCACAATTTTAGTGGGTCGGACCTTTGGCTTTTTCCCTTGGGTCCCTATCATCATCCTTGCGCCACTCTTCTCCTAAACCAAAGTCCCAATCGTCATCGTCCCCTACCACAATCTTTTATGCCAACCCTTCATTCTCTACATACCAAATTGTCCAGCCTCTTGGACTATTCATAACCAGATTGGCTTCTCTGAGCAAGAAGAAGACGTTTTGGTCACACTCATCCCACAACTTCTCAAAACCCTTTGGTTCAATGGTTTGAATCAGAGGTAATTTCATGACATCCCTACCATACATCTATAGCATGCAGTAGTTGTGGGAAATTGGTATTTTTTTATTCTCATCTACATTGTTGAGGGTTGCGTCGATATCCCCCAACCAGGCATGGACAAAGACCATCTGTGTGAGCTTCTTCCCCATCTCTTTCGACACACCCATATGCAGTAACACTACCAGGAATGTGGCCAGGATTTCTGAGTTTGACCTAAACCTGTGATAGGCCCTCATGAATTCTAGCCCCAGAATTTTCTTGGTCGCCCAAAGAATCAGTGGATGAGATGACGCCAGCAAAGCCTGTAATATTTTTTATGTGATCTCACCTTTGAAATATTTTTGTTGCTTCTCAGTGTTCAAGAATAAAGGAGTCTCCATTATTCTTGTTGCTACTGCTTCCCACACCTTTCAACTGCTTGGACTTGCACTAGTCCCTCCGCCTTTAGCTCTGCCACCTACTTTTTCTCACACCTACTTCTGGAATACTCCTTTATGTTTTTCAAAAATAACACCAGACGATGCCTTTTATAGACGGTGACCTAATTACTTCCTTTTTATGCATTTTTCGTTCCTTTGAGGTGTGTTTTCTGGAAATACCAAGATAATTATTATAATAAGTGAGTCAAATATCTATAATTTAATTGAATTTGACAACATCCATCCTGAGCAGTAAATTAAAATCATCATACGTAATAAATATCCATCCAAAATTAATCATTGACCACTTTTAATATATATAAATTGACAAGTCAATACTGATAATATCATCATCATGTATAACTAAAACAAGTGAAAGTCAAATATTCCAATAGATCAATAACATGTCAAAATGATACATGTACAAATGATATAAGTAAAAATGATAAATTATGTAACTCAAATTGATACAAGTCAAGATGATACATGTCCAAATGATATAAGTGAAAATGATAAACTTCAATATGATACAACTCAATAATATGGTATTGTAGGCCGTGAAAATGATACATATGATAGTAACCATGAAAAGAGGCAACATAACAATATATCAGCAATGATCCATGATGCAGTGTATATGATCATGAATGTCACTGGGTACTACCAGCAACTGCCTCATCATCATCACCATTACCATCATCATCATCATAATGATATACCAGCAATGATCCATGATGCATCCTATATGATCATGAATGTTGTTGGGTACTACCAGCAACTTCCCTATCTTCATCATCACCATCGTGATCATCATCATCATCGTCGTCGTCTTCATCATCATTATCATTAGCCTCGGTGTCTTTCGTATCTGTGTCATCATCATCCTCTACCATGTGATTTGTACTGGTAGAACCAATATTTTTTGGATCTATATCATGATGAGGATCATCTTGATCGTCTGGAAGACCTGTGTTTTGCAAAAAAAAACATTTAAAATGAAAATATATTATTTATTTCATGTAATAATTTATTTTTCTATTATATATCTAATATTGAAACATATGAGATGAAACCATAATCAAATTATATCATATCAAAGTGAGCATAACAAAATAAAATTTCAAAAAAATTAAAGCTAATATGTGATTCCAATGATGTAAAACATGCAACAATTCTAATAAACGTAAGTAAAGATCCTACAAAAATTTGTTATACAATTTAACTATCAACTATAAATTCTATTACATAACCTTAAGTGCCAACCCTCTACAAAAGAATGAGGAGATTGCAAGAAGATTGGTTGCAGGGGGAATTGGTATAGGAGATGGACATGGCTCTTCCAAGCCATCCACTGAGATGGTTTCATACACAAATGTGGAAGATATCCCCGTTTCTAGAGAGCTCATGATTCAGGTTGATACGAAAAATGATGTTGTTCTAGTACCCATATATGGCATCATGGTTCCATTTCATGTAGCCACCATCAATATTGTTAGAAGCCAACAAGATGGAGGGAATTATTATATAAGGATAATTTTTAATGTTCCAGGTACCAACTTTAATGCCAACTACATGCCAACATTGAAATTCCCTAGTAGTATTTATGTTAAGGAAATTTCCTTTAGATCCAAGGATTCACAACACATCAACCATGTGGTACAAATGATCAAATTCCATAGATGATCTGTAGCAATGAAAGAGTCTAAAAAGGTAGAGAGAGCTACACTGGTGACTTAGGAGAAACTTTAGCTTCCAAAAACAAAGGCAATTGGGCTAGAAGACTTGTGGATCAAGCCAGCATTTGGTGGAAGAGGAAGAAAAATGACTAGAACTCTGGAGGGCCACCATAATGGATTTTGGTATTCAACCATGAGAGCATAAGATAGAGTTGATATCATGTATCAAAATATTAAGCATGCATTCTTCTAGCTAGTAGAGAAGGAGATGATTACTTTGCCTAACTTTCATTTGCATAACCATATCATGGCGTGGGAACCAAGAAGACCAAGGATGTCCAATTTTATGTGGAGGTAATGGGTGTGGTCCAAACCTTAGGAGGGGCAAGAAGGTCAATGTATGATCATGATGAAATTGAAGAAGAACAACAAGAGAGGGATAGGAAAAATAAAATCAATGCACAGTTTCAAGGATTTTTCAAGCGAGTAAGATAGCTATGGGAGCAGCCTCATCTAAAATATTTTGAACTAGAGTTTGATATACCATTTAGAGAGCTTAGTTTTCATGGAAGAGGAAGAAATATGATTACTTTTCTTCATTTTCATTTGCATAACCATATCATGGCGTGGAAACCAAGAAGACCGAGGATTTCCAGTTTTATGTGGTGGTAATGGATGTGGTCCAAACTTTAGGAGGGGCAAGAAGATCAATGTATGATCCTGATGAAATTAAGGAAGAACGGCAAGAGAGGGACAGGGAAAATAAAATCAATGCAAAGTTTCAAGGATTTTTCAAGCGAGTAAGAGAGCTATGGGAGCAGCCTCATCTAAAATATTTTGAACTAGAGTTTGATATACCATTTAGAGAGCTTGGTTTTCATGGAAGAGGAAGAAAGATGATTACTTTTCTTCATTTTCATTTGAA
Source organism: Sequoiadendron giganteum (assembly GCA_007115665.2). Lineage (NCBI taxonomy): Eukaryota > Viridiplantae > Streptophyta > Pinopsida > Cupressales > Cupressaceae > Sequoiadendron > Sequoiadendron giganteum. The sequence goes on along the minus strand of CM021107.1, from coordinate 29,134,325 downwards.
TAACCATATCATGGCATGGGAACCAAGAAGGCCAAGGATGTCCATTTTTATGTGCAGGTAATGGATGTGGTCCAAACTTTAGGAGGGGAAAGAAGGTCAATGTATGATCTTGATGAAATTGAGGAAGAATAGAAAGAGAGGGATAGGAAAAATAAAAGCAATGCATATTTTCAAGGATTTGTCAAGTGAGTAAGAGAAATGGTTGAACTCCATTGATGCCATTCCTTAATCTTCGCTTGATGGGTTCAAGGAATGGCTGAACTCCATGGATATAAAGTATTATGAAAGCAAAATGAACTTGAACTAGCGGCCAATTTTGAAGACTATTACTAATGATCCAAATAAATTTATTGAAGATGGTGGTTGGGAATTTTTGAATATGGAAGCTAGTGATTCTAATTTTGATAATTTAGAAGAGTCAGATCAAGGATATGAACCCTCTGATGTACAAGAGGAATCAAAGTCAGATTTCATGTAGCCACCATCAAGAGTGTTAGAAGCCAATAAGATGGAGGGAATTCTTATATAAGGATAATTTTCAATGTTCCAAGTACCAACTTTAATGCCAACTACATGCCAAAATTGAAATTCCCTAGAAGTGTTTACGTTAAGGAAATTTCCTTTAGATCTAAGGATTCAATGCACATCAACCATGTGGTACAAATGATTAAATCCCATAGAAGATCTATAGCAATGAAGGAATCTAAAAAGGAAGAGAGAGCTACAACGGTGACTTAGGAGAAACTTCAACTTTCAAAAACAAAGGAAATTAGGTTGGCAGACTTGTGGATCAGGACAACATTCGGTGGAAGAGGAAGAAAGATGATTGGAACTCTGGAGGGCCACCATAATGGATTTCGGTATTCAACCATGAGAGCAGAAGATAGAGTTGATATCATGTATCAAAATATTAAGCATGCATTCTTCTAGCTAGCAGAGAAGGAGATGATTACTTGCCTAACTTTCATTTGCATAACCATATCATGGCATGGGAACCAAGAAGACCAAGGATGTCCAATTTTATGTGGAGGTAATGGGTGTGGTCCAAACCTTAGGAGGGGCAAGAAGGTCAATGTATGATCCTAATGAAATTGAGGAAGAACAGCAAGAGAGGGACAGGAAAAATAAAATCAATGCAGAGTTTCAAGGTGTTGGGACTGGAAAAATCTAGCATTTTCCACTAGCCTTTACCTCACCTACCATCCATATACCACAAAAATACACCACACTTTAATTTTATGATCAATACAAATTGTAGAAATTTGTTTGACCAGATCCATATTATAGCCTCCATTGCACCCATAAAATTGAAATCTCATAGTAATTCCCCCATTCCTAGCGAAATTCAATACCATCGGCCTAACAATGCTTCATCGACGAAACCCCCATCACAGCCCCGCCAATGACCCGATGAAAATATCTCACAACCTAGTATCAGAGTAACAATACCCTATTGGGCTGACTCCTAAGGTGCTCTCCCTGATATACCGATAGACTCAATAAAAGTAAACATATCGTTGTAACAGATAAACATCGGTGGAACAAATTATGGCATTCCCCTGATGGGCCGGTATAACCATGACTAGTTATTTAGGACATTTTGTACTTACATTATAATATTTTTAAGTGACCTTTTCATGTATATAATCATATCATGTTCATGTATGTTAATATAAGGCAGCTATGGAGGTATTTCAAAGAGATGGCCCTGAACTATTTCCTCATCTTACAAAGTTTGTAGGAACAAGAATAGGGATCAAATTTCGAGAGTTTGGTTTAAGTTTGAATTCAAGAAATGACAAAATTGTGAAGGTTGGAATGGATTTTAATGTATCACTTGGGTTTTATAATTTGCAGTTGTAGACTGGTAACCCCAAAACACATAATTGTTCATTGCTCCTTGCTAACACTCTGGTTGCATAACCATATAATGGCGTGGAAACCAAGAAGACCGAGGATGTCTAGTTTTATGTGGAGATAATGGATGTGATCCAAAATTTAGGAGGGGCAAGAAGTTCAATGTATGATCCTGATGAAATTGAGGAATAACAGCAAGAGAGGGACAAGAAAAATAAAATCAATGCAGATTTTCAAGGATTTGTCAAGAGAGTAAGAGAGCTATGGGAGCAACCTTGTCTAAAAGATTTTAAACTAGAGTTTGATATACCATTTAGAGAGCTTGGTTTTCATGGAAGAGTAAGAAAGATGATTACTTTTCTTCATTTTCATTTGCATAACCATATCATGGCATGGGAACCAAGAAGACCAAGGATGTCCAGTCTCCTGTGGAGGTAATGGATGTGGTCCAAAATTTAGGAGGGGCAAGAAGGTCAACGTATGATCCTGATGAAATTGAGGAAGAATAGCAAGAGAGGGATAGGAAAAATAAAATCAATGCAGATTTTCAAGGATTTGTCAAGCGAGTAAGAGAGCTATGGGAGCAGCCTCATCTAAAATATTTTGAACTAGAGTTTGATATACCATTTAGAGAGCTTGGTTTTCATGGATGAAGAAAGATGATTACTTTGCTTCATTTTAATTTGCATAACCATATCATGGCATGGGAACCAAGAAGACCAAGGATGTCTACTTTTATGTGGAGGTAATGGATGTGGTCCAAAATTTAGGAGGGGCAAGAAGGTCAATGTTTGATACTGAGCAAATTGAGGAAGAATAGCAAGAGAGGGACAAGAAAAATAAAATCAATGCAAAGTTTGAAGGATTTGTCAAGTGAGTAAGAGAGCTATGGGAGCAACCTCATCTAAAATATTTTGAACTAGAGTTTGATATACCATTTAGAGAGCTTGGTTTTCATGGAAGAGGAAGAAATATGATTACTTTTCTTCATTTTCATTTGCATAACCATATCATGGAGTGGGAACCAAGAAGACCAAGGATGTCTATTCTTATGTGGAGGTAATGGATGTGGTCCAAACTTTAGAAGGAGAAAGAAGGTCAATGTATGATCCTGATGAAATTGAGGAAGAATAGCAAGAGAGGGACAACAAAAATAAAATCAATGCAAAGTTTCAAGGATTTGTCAAGCGAGTAAGAAAGCTATGGGAGCAGCCTCATCTAAAATATTTTGAACTAGAGTTTGATATACCATTTAGAGAGCTTGGTTTTCATGGAAGAGGAAAAAAGGTGATTACTTTGCTTCATTTTCATTTGCATAACCATATCATGGTGTGGGAACCAAGAAGACCAAGGATGTCCATTTTTATGTGGAGGTAATGGATGCGGTCCAAAATTTAGGAGGGGCAATAAGGTCAATGTATGATCCTGATGAAATTGAGGAAGAATGGCAAGAGAGGGACAGGAAAAATAAAATTAATGCAAAGTTTCAAGGATTTTTCAAGCACATAAGAGAGCTATGGGAGCAGCCTCATCTAAAATATTTTGAACTATAGTTTGATATACCATTTAGAGAGCTTGGTTTTCATGGAAGAGGAAGAAAGATGATTACTTTGCTTCATTTTCATTTGCATAACCATATCATGGCATGAGAACTAAGAAGATCAAGTATGTCCAGTTTTATGTGGAGGTAATGGATGTGGTCAAAACTTTAGGAGGGGCAAGAAGGTCAATGTATGATCCTGATGAAATTGAGGAAGAACGGCAAAAGAGGGATAGGAAAAATAAAATCAATGAAAATTTTCAAGGATTTGTTAAGCGAGTAAGAGAGCTATGGGAGTAGCCTCATCTAAAATATTTTGAAATAGAGTTTGATATACCATTGAGAGAGCTTGGTTTTCATGGAAGAGGAAGAAAGATGATTACTTTGCTTCATTTTCATTTTCATAACCATATCATGGTGTGGGAACCAAGAAGACCAAGGATGTCCAGTTTTATGTGGAGTTAATGGATGTGGTCCAAACTTTAGGAGGTGCAAGAAGGTCAATGTATGATCTTGATGAAATTGTGGAAGAACAACAAGAGAGGGACAGAAAAAATAAAATCAATGCAAAGTTTCAAGAATTTTTCAAGTGAGTAAGAGAGCTATGGGAGCAGCCTCATCTAAAATATTTTGAACTAGAGTTTGATATACCATTTAGAGAGCTTGGTTTTCATGAAAGAGGAAGAAAGATGATTACTTTGCTTCATTTTCATTTGCATAACCATATCATGGCATGGGAACCAAGAAGACCAAGGATGTCCAATTTTATGTGGAGGTAATGGATGTGGTCCGAACTTCAAGAGGGGCAAGAAGGTCAATGTATGATCCTGATGAAATTGAAGAAGAACGGCAAGAGAGGGATAGGAGAAAAAAAATCAATGCAAAGTTTCAAGGATTTGTCAAGTGAGTAAGAGAGCTATGGGAGCAGCCTCATCTAAAATATTTTGAACTAGAGTTTGATATACCATTTAGAGAGATTGGTTTTCATGGACGAGGAATAAAGATGATTACTTTACTTAATTTTAATTTGCATAACCATATCATGGTGTGGGAACCAAGAATACCAAGGATTTCTAGTTTTATGTGGAGGTAATAGATGTGGTCCAGACTTTAGGAGTTGAAAGAAGGTCAATGTATGATCCTGATGAAATTGAGGAAGAACAACAAGAGAGGGACAGAAAAAATAAAATCAATGCAAAGTTTCAAGGATTTGTCAAGCGAGTAAGAGAGCTATGGGAAGAGAGTAAGAGAGTTATGGGAGCAGCCTCATCTAAAATATTTTGAACTAGAGTTTGATATACCATTTAGAGAGCTTGGTTTTCACGGAAGAGGAAGAAAGATGATTACATTGCTTCATTTTCATTTGCATAACCATATCATGGTGTGGGAACCAAGAAGACCAAGGATTTCTAGTTTTATGTGGAGGTAATGGATGTGGTCCAAACTTTAGGAGGGGCAAGAAGGTCAATGTATGATCCTAATGAAATTGAGGAAAAATAGAAAGAGAGGGACAAGAAAAATAAAATAAATGCAGATTTTCAAGGATTTTCCAAGCAAGTAAGAAAGCTATGGGAGCAGCCTCATCTAAAATATTTTGAACTAGAGTTTTATATACCATTTAGAGAGCTTGGTTTTCATGGAAGAGGAAGAAATCTGATTACTTTGCTTCATTTTAATTTGTATAACCGTATCATGGCATGGGAACCAAGAAGACCAAGGATGTGGTCCAAACTTTAGGAGGGGCAAGAAGGTCAATGTATGATCCTGATGAAATTGAGGAAGAACAGCAAGAGAGGGATAGGAAAAATAAAATCAATGCAAAGTTTCAAGGATTTGTCAAGCGAGTAAGAGAGCTATTAGAGCAACCTCATCTAAAATATTTTGAACTAGAGTTTGATATACCATTTAGAGAGCTTGGTTTTCATGGAAGAGGAAGAAAGATGATTACTTTTCTTCATTTTCATTTGCATAACCATATCATGGCATGGGAACCAAGAAGATCAAGGATGTCCAGTTTAATGTGGAGGTAATGGATGTGGTCCAAACTTCAGGAGGGGCAAGAAGGTCAATGTATGATGCTGATGAAATTGAGGAAGAACGGCAAGAGAGGGATAGGAAAAATAAAATCAATGCAAACTTTCAAGGATTTTTCAAGCGAGTAAGAGAGCTATGGGAGCAGCCTCATCTAAAATATTTTGAACTAGAGTTTGATATACCATTTAGAGAGCTTGATTTTCATGGATGAGGAAGAAAGATGATTAATTTGCTTCATTTTCATTTGCACAACCATATCATGGTGTGGGAACCAAGAAGAACAAGGATGTCCATTTTTATGTGGAGGTAATGGATGTGGTCCAAACTTTAGGAGGTGCAAGAAGGTCAATGTATGATCCTGATGAAATTGAGGAAGAAAAAAAAGAGAGGGACAGCAAAAATAAAATCAATGCAAAGTTTCAAGGATTTTTCAAGTGAGTAAGAGAGCTATGGGAGCAACCTCATCTAAAATATTTTGAACTAGAGTTTGATATACCATTTAGAGAGCTTGGTTTTCATGGAAGATAAGAAATATGATTACTTTGCTTCATTTTCATTTGCATAACCATATCATGGTGTGGGAACCAAGAAGACCAAGGATTTCTAGTTTTATGTGGAGGTAATGGATGTGGTCCAAACTTTAGGAGGGGCAAGAAGGTCAATGTATGATCCTGATGAAATTGAGGAAGAATAGCAAGAGAGGGACAAGAAAAATAAAATCAATGCAGATTTTCAAGGATTTGTCAAGCGAGTAAGAGAGTTATGGGAGCAACCTCATCTAAAATATTTTGAACTAGAGTTTGATATACCATTTAGAGAGCTTGGTTTTCATGGAAGAGGAAGAAAGATGATTACTTTGCTTCATTTTCATTTTCATAACCATATCATGGTGTGGGAAACAAGAAGACCAAGGATGTCCAATTTTATGTGGAGGTAATGGATGTGGTCCAAACATTAGAAGGGGCAAGAAGTTCAATGTATGATCCTGATTAAATTGAGGAAGAATAGCAAGACAGGGATAGGAAAAATAAAATCAATGCAAAGTTTCAAGGATTTTTCAAGCGAGTAAGAGAGTTATTGTTAGGTTTTGAAGGCAGATATCTAAGAGCTAAATGCAGATTTTATCAAATAAACCAGGAAATAAAAACACACAGAAAAAATAACACAGAGAATTTAACGTGGTTCACCCAATGTGGGCTACATCCACCAAACCTCAGCCATCCAATGATTTCATTAACCAATGTAAAACCCTATTACAATATCGTGAATAATTGAATTTTCTTGTTCTACTGTAACTCTATTACAAACCCAGGATACACGAAGAGTGTACAGTATACAATGATCAGTCACCACATACCAACAATCTCCCACTTGGAGACTGAACCTGGACGACATCGTTACACTTACAGCTCCCACTGGAAATAAGCACCTTGGACCTTGTTGCTTTGTTATACTTTAATTCAACCTTGAAGGCCAATTGAAGCTGAAGAGGATTTCAGCTTCTCCCTTATCACCGCCTTAGTAAACATATCCGTTGGATTTACATTTGTATGTATCTTTTCCAGCTTTACCTGTCCATCCTCCAACACTGACCGAATGAAATGATACCTCAACTATATGTGTTTGGTTTTAGAGTGCAAGGCAAAATTCTTTGCAAGATGTATAGCACTCTGGCTATCTGTGAACAAGTAATTTTCAGCTTATTGTTTTCCCAACTCTTCCATAAAAAATTGCATCCATATCATCTCCTTTGCTGCCTCTGTGGCAACCACATACTCTACCTCTGTGGTGGATAAAGCAACCACCTTTTGCAACTAAGATATTCAACTTACTGTTGTCCCACCAACGATAAATACATATTTTGTGGTACTCCACCTGGTATCGATATCCCCTGCCAAATCTGAGTCAACATAGCCTTTTAAATCTGTATTAGAGCCCTCAAAACATAAATATTTATCTGATGTACCTCTCAAATACCTGAGAATCCATTTCACTGCATTCCAATGCTCAATTCTTGGATTACTCATATACCTGCTAACAACTCCTACAGCATGTGCAATATCTGGTCTTGTACATACCATGGCATACATTAAACTACCTACAACTGAAGCATATGGTACCTTGGACATTTTTTCTTCCTCCTCTTGTGTCTTTGGACATATATCCTTAGTCAATTTGACATGACTGGGCAAAGGTGTGCTGAAAGCTTTTGCATTCTCCATATGAAATATCTGCAACACCTTTTTAACATAATCAGCCTGAGATAAAAATAATTTTATATTTTTCCTCTCTCTTGTAATCTTCATACCAAGGATTTGTTTTGTTGCCCCCAAATCCTTCATAGCAAATGAATTTGCTAACTATTGTTTTAACTCCTTAATGTGATCCATGTTAGACCCCGCTACAAGCATATCATCAACATATAAACATAAAATAATGTAGCTATCTTCACCTAGCATCTTAAAATAAACACAATGGTCTAAATTACACCTATTGTAGCCTTGCTCAGCCATAAAACTATCAAATTTAAGATACCATTGTCGAGGTGCTTGCTTTAAGCCATATAAGTTTTTCTTCAATCTGCACACTAGTTTCTCCTTACCTTTGACCTCAAATCCTTGTGGTTGTTCCATATAAATTTCCTCTTCCAAATCACCATGGAGAAAGTCAGTTTTAACATCAAACTGTTCTAAATACAAATCTTCAACAGCCACAATACTTAACACAGTATGAATAGAGGTCATTTTAACAACTAGAGAAAATATTTCATCAAAATCAATACCCTGTTTCTGTGCAAATCCCTTTACAACTAATCTGGATTTAAATCTTTTATTACCTCCATCCTCCTCTTTCACCCTATAAACCCATTTGTTTGCTAAAGCCTTTTTACCTACAGGCAACTTGCATAATTCCCAAGTCTTATTTTCAAGCAAGGAGTCCATTTCTTCTTCCATTCCATGCTCCCACTAAACCTTGGTATCCACCTGCATAGCTTCATGATAGCATTCTAGTTCACCAGCATTACTTAATAAAATAGAGTACAAAGAGGGAGAAAATCTATCTGGAGGTCTACTTAATCTTGAAGATCGTCTAACATTCACTAGAGTTTGTGGTATTTCTTATTATTGTTGTTGCGAAGCATGAGGATCCACTGAAACTTCATTGTTTGGAGTATCATCCAACACTACATAATCATTTTCTTTCTTCTCATGCTGCTACAACTGATCTTTGTACAACACTTTCTCATTGAATATGACATCCCTGCTTCTCACAATTTTCTTATTTTCAAAATCCCAAAGCCTATAACCAAATTCATCAATGCCATATCCAACAAATATACATTTCCTTGATTTTGCATCAAGCTTGGTTCTATTTTCATAATCTACATGTGCAAATGCTTCACAACCGAAGGTTTTCAGAAAAGAATAACTCACCTTCTTACCTGTCTATGCTTCCTCTGGAATACCACAACCCAAAGGATTAGATGGACCTCTATTAATTAAATAAACAGCAGTGTTTACAGTCTCTACCCACATGTTTAAAGGCAACCCAGCATACAATCTCATAGTTTGTGCACGCTCCATTATTGTTCTATTCATACGCTCAGCCACTCCATTTTCTTGTGGAGTTCTTGGAACCGTTTTCTGCCTATGAATACCATTAAAAGAACAATAATCTTCAAACTCTTTACTGCAATACTCACCACCATTATTAGATCTAAGACATTTTAACCTTTTACCTGTCTCATTCTCAACCAAGCTTCTCCATTTTTTAAAAGTTTCAAATACATCAAATTTCTGCCTAATGAAATAAATCCATACCTTCCTAGTTGCATCATCAATGAATGTGACATAATAATGAGGGCCACTAAGAGAAGATACCTGAGCTAGTCCCCATACAACCGTATGCACAAGCTCCAATTTCTCATCTTTCTTTTGTTTCCCATCCTTGAGAAAACTAACTCTCTTTTGTTATCCATAAACACAACTTTCACATAAATCCATATTAACACATTTTAGACCTGGTATAACATTATTTGAATGAAGTACTTTCATACCTTTTGCACTCATATGCCCAAGTCTATTATGCCATAGTGTTGATTCAAAATTTGTAGCAACTATTTGATTTTCTTCCTGCTGAACTGCAGCAACTGTTCCTGAACATTGATTTTTATCTACAATAGCTAAAGTAGAAGGAATAGTATGACCTGTACAAAGATATAAGGTGCCTACTTTCACACATTTTGCTACTACTAAGGCACCTTTTGTAACCTTCCAATTTTTATCACTAAATGTAAAAACACAACCTTCATCATCTAGCTGCCCTACTGAAATTAAATTTCTTTTTAGTTTTGGAACATGCCTTACCTCATGTAGTAGCCAATTATTCACATTCTGCAACTTAATCTTGATTCTTCCCTTTCCAACAATCTGACAGGGTTCATTATCTCCCAAATAAACTAGCCCAAAATCCCGTTGGACATAATCAAGAAAATAATTTCTATGTGGCGTAGCATGAAATGAAGCCCCTCAATCTAACACCCAAGAATCATCAGCATTGTCAAGAGAAAGAATCAAAGCATCCTCATCATATTTATTACTTACCACATTTGCCTCTTTATTTCCTTCTTGTTTGTCTCCTTCTTTATTTTTTTGAGACCAACAATCTTTCTTTACATGACCTGGCTTACCACAATACCAACAATCCCTCTTGTCTCTAGATTAGGACCTTTTGTCCCTTGATTTTCCTCATGACTTCCCATGACTCCCAAAATTGTTTCATCTCTTGTTTGTTCTGCCTTTGCTTTCTGCATTCAAAACACTGCCTGATGTGGATGTTCCACCTGAGCTTTTCTTATGAATTTCCTCGCTCAAAATAACACCAACAACATCATCAAATTTCAATGTATTTGAACCAGAAACAGAATTGCTAACAGCCATTACCAAGCTATTCCAACTTTCAAGCAAAGAACACAGAATCAAAAGAGCCCTAACTTCTTCATCAAAGTTAACTTTTACAGAAGTTAATTGATTGGTAACCATATTAAACTCATTCAAATGATCAGTAACTGATCCACCTTCTACCATTTTCATATTAAATAAACGCTTCATAAGAAATACCTTATTCGAAGTGGAAGGTTTTTCATATAACTTTGCTAGGGTTTCCATCAACTCTAGAGTTGTCTTTGTTGTTGTAATATTGAACACCACCGATTGTGCCAGGCATAAGCGAATACTGCCAAATGCCTTTCTGTCCAAAATATCCCAGTCCTCATCTGACATTGTTGTAGGTTTCTTGGTTTTCCCTTCCAATGTCCGCCATAAATCATTTTGATAGAGATAGTCCTCCATCTGCATCTTCCATAACTAATAGTTTTACCCATTAAACTTATCAACCTTCAACTTACCCTCATCTGCCATTACTCCCACTAAACTATGAGACTCCCACTCAACCATGAGACTTTCCTGCAGATAATAATTGAAAAAACAACCCGCTTTGATACCACTTGTTAGGTTTTGAAGGTAGATATCTAAGAGCTAAATGCAGATTTTATCAAATAAACTAGGAAATAAAAACACACAGAAAAAATAACACAGAGAATTTAGCGTGGTTCACCCAATGTGGGCTACATCCATCAAACCACAGCCATCCAATGATTTCATTAACCAATGTAAAACCCTATTACAATATCGCGAATAATCGTATTTTCTTGTTCTACTGTAACTCTATTACAAACCCCTTATAACTAGTTTTTTAGAAGCTTCCGGATTAGGGTTATACAAGGTTGGGGTTTTTCCCTTTTCGGTGATTTTTTTCCTTTTTCGGTGTACAGTATACAATGATCAGTCACCACATACCAACTGTTATGGGAGAAGCCTCATCTAAAATATTTTGAACTAGAGTTTGACATACCATTTAGAGAGCTTGGTCTTCATGGAAGAGGAAGAAAGATGATTACTTTGCTTCATTTTGATTTGAATAACCATATCATGGCATGGGAACCAAGAAGACCAAGGATGTCCATTTTTTTGTGGAGGTAATGGATGTGGTCCAAAATTTAGGAGGGGCAAGAAGGTCAACGTATGATCCTGATGAAATTGAGGAAGAACAGCAAGAGAGGGACAGGAAAAATAAAATCAATGCAGATTTTCAAGGATTTGTCAAGCGAGTAAGAGAGCTATGGGAGTAGCCTCATCTAAAATATTTTGAACTCGAGTTTGATATACTATTTAGAGAGCTTGGTTTTCATGGAAGAGGAAGAAAGATGATTACTTTGCTTCATTTTAATTTGAATAACCATATCATGGCGTGGGAACCAAGAAGACCAAGTATGTCCAGTTTATGTGGAGGTAATGGATGTGGTTCAAACTTTAGGAGGCGCAAGAAGGTCAATGTATGATCTTGATGAAATTGAGGAAGAAAAGAAAGAGAGGGACAGGAAAAATAAAATGAATGCAAAGTTTCAAGGATTTGTCAAGCGATTAAGAGAGCTATGGGAGGAGCCTCATCTAAAATATTTTGAACTAGAGTTTGATATACCATTTAGAGAGCTTGGTTTTCATGGAAGAGGAAGAAAGATGATTACTTTGCTTCATTTTCACTTGCATGACCATATCATGGTGTGTGAATGAAGAAGACCAAGGATGTCCAATTTTATGTGGAGGTAATGAATGTGGTCCAAACTTTAGGAGGGGAAAGAAGGTCGAAGTATGATCCTGATGAAATTGAGGAAGAACAACAAGAGAGGGACAGCAAAAATAAAATCAATGCAGATTTTCAAAGATTTTTAAAGCAAGTAAGAGAGGTATGGGAGCAGCCTCATCTAAAATATTTTGAACAAGAGTTTGATATACCATTTAGAGAGCTTGGTTTTCATGGAAGAGGAAGAAATATGATTACTTTGCTTCATTTTCATTTGCATAACCATATCATGGTGTGGGAACCAAGAAGATCAAGGATGTCCAATTTTATGTTTAGGTAATGGATGTGGTCCAAAATTTAGGAGGGGCAAGAAGGTCAATGTATGATCCTGATGAAATTGAGGAAGAAGAATAAGAGAGGGACAGGAAAAATAAAATCAATTCAGATTTTTAAGGATTTTTCAAGTGAGTAAGAGAAATGGTTCAACTCCATTGACGCCATTCCTTAATCTTCGCTTGATGGCATCAAATCATAGATGAAATCCATGGATATAAAGTATTATGAAATTAGAGTGAACTTGAACTGGCGGACAATTTTGAAGACTATTACTGATGATCTAGAAAAATTTATTGAAGATGGTGGTTGGGAATTTTTGAATATGGATGATAGTGATTCTGATTTTGATAATTCAGAAGAGTAAGATCAAGGATATGAACCCTCTAATGTAGAAGAGGAATCAGAATCAGATGAGGAAGGTTCGGAAGTTGAATCTCTTGTGGATTAGATGAGGATGAAGAAGAAGAAGAAAATTTTGAAGGGGAGGAAGGTAAAACATGGGGTTAATTAGAATCTGAAGCGAGAAATGTAGATAAGGAAAAATGAGACGAGTCTGACAGTGAAGAGGAAAGGCGGTGATGAAAGGTAAAAGCTACAAGGATGTCCTGGGCTCCTGATATTAGAGATTCAAGAGGAATTTCTGCCAAGAGGCATAAAGTCAGATGAATTGAGTTCATATACATCCTTCTACTATTTATTCATGCACATAAATGGTTTAGTTTTTTATGCAAATGATGCATATATGTTAACTTGATCAGTGTTGTTAGTTTGATAGTTTGACTTCTATGACAACCAACCATTAGGCCATTCTGTGTGGGAGCATGTTTGTGTTTTTAGTTAGCTTTTTTGGATAGATCTACTTGGTGTTGAGGACATTCCATTTATCTTTTGAATGTTAAGAATTCTAGTATTACACGCTTCTCTATGTTGATTAGATCAGGTTGCAGGTTTTTTATTTTTTATTTCTTTATTTATGGGGTTTTTTTAACTTGGAAGACAAAAATTTACTACCCTTTTTTAAAATTAGATGGAAAAATTTAGTGGTTGGTTAGCTATGCCAAGTGATGTGGAATACAAGGATGTTTTAGATCTATAGGATGCCTACCAAGATGCATCAAAATATTCTTACATGTTAAAATAATGGCAGCATCATGAGGAAGGATAACAAAGATGTATGTGGATCACTTAGTAGAATGGCAACATGAATTCAAGGAAGCACTCCTTGAGATACCATGTTTGAGAGAAAAGAAGATAAATCAAATCAACATGGGACTAATTTTCTCAAATAATACAACTCATATCTTAAATGAGGACACTTAAGAGATATTAAAAGACAATGGTCATTAATTAAAAGATGCAATGAAAATAAGGCATGAATGTCACCCACAACCCTTTAAAAAAAACAATATTTTTTTCCTCAACATGAAATAATGGGACAATTGAATGGGATCTAGGGCCAAAGAGAAGCACTTTAGAACTCATCCTATGCATAAATAAACAACTCAACAAAAGAAATGAAAATTGACATATTAACACAACAATATCCAACTAAGTTATTGAAATTGAAAGTCAACTATTGATACCTCATTCTCCATCTAGATTAAAAAATTGGCCCACTTTTTGCTTTGTAACTTTTCCTTTTCAAATTGCTTTGGATGTTGGCCATATTTCTCCTCCTGTCAAAACATGGCACATAGACTAGTTAAACTAATTGATATGCAATCATTTACTTTTTCCTAGGGAATTAAAAAAAATATCATTTAACATATTAAATATACTTACAAATTTACAGATCAAGGCTTGTAAACCTTTTTGGCCACTGTGATGCATGGCACGAATTTTTTGAAGCCTAGCCTTGGAGGACTTGTCCTGAAACATATACTAATTCAATTTAACTATGCATAAATAAAATTTAAAAATCGTTTAATAAATTTGATATAATCTTATGAGAAAATTCAAATACCTGTGTACTCTCCTCATCGGTTGTCCTTTGTGCTTCAAAATTATCATATGCTTTTACAAGCTCTTTCCATACTTTAAAACTTACATCAAGTGGCCTTTTTTTGAGCCTTAGCTCAGGAGAGATTTTTTTTATCTTCTTTGTTTGGTTGCATCGAAATCTCTTGCAATTTTGAGACATTTGTAGCTTTACCTTCTTCACAGACCAACTTGTGCCATATTCAGTCTCCATGTCATTGATAACTACTTTTTTCAGGTGTATGGGTATCTTTGAGAATGGAAAATGTAGATGGTCTTTGAACCATTGAAGGCATGATTCCTTCAACCTATGAACAAACCCTTTTCCAGCAGTTTTCATTCGAATTTCCCCTAAAACCACATCATATTCTACCTTGCTATTGAAGGTACCAATGCAAGATTGAAAACTTATCGTGGTGGAAGAATTGTGTGTCCCAGGAGTGGGTGGGATAGTGGAAGCCTCTGCTCCTTGTTCTACATTCCTAGATTTAACTATTGCTGATTTCCTCCTGGCTCTTTTTCTCAATCCAGGACAACTTGTGGAATCAATTGATTCCATTTGACACAGTTGATTTGGTTGCAATGTTTCAAGGGCTTCACTAGATCGATTTTCTATGTATTTGGCAAGCATTGTCAAATGCACATCATCCAATTTGTTCACTTCCTATGTCCCCAATATGGAAGCCAATGCATCTTTATCTTTGTCAGTCACATGTCCCTATATATATATATATAAAATAAATTTATTCTTTTAAATTTAAAAATTAAAAAATTAAAAAGTAAAAATGAAAGAAACAAGAGAAACATTTACAAATCTATAAATTGACAATGAATTACCTCATTGTGGCCAGAGACTGCTCCCTTTGTTCTCTTCCCTCTATCTCTTGATATTTTGAGGTGACCTAGGGCGAATTATTTTCATCCAATCTGTGGAGGAAAATGAAGTAGACACTATTGAGTATGAAATTTTTCGTCCAGTTTGTGGTATGAATTTTTTACCTTGAATGACTCTCTTTCTAGATTTAAACGCCTATGAATCAATTGCTTGTGCACCTGTATAGAATATAAATATATTTGAAAGGATATAAATATATGCAAATGAAACAAATATATTGTAAAAAAATCAACGCTTGTGCACGTGTATAGAATGGTAATCTTTGGGGGATAAAAAGGGCGTGGAGTGTGGTTTTATTGAGAGTTAACATAGATAGGTCCCATGCTCGAGTCGCATCCACTGATTAGAAGGAAAATGAATGTGTGCACACAATCAATTCAAAACCACGAGCTCATTGTTCTGTTAAATATTTGTGGGAACGAAAAAAAATTTGTAACCTTACCTATGGTGTCGCAAACTAAATCGATTTTTTGATCTACTTGCTTGTAGCCCTCCTTCGCATCATTTTTCCCTTTTTTGTCCTCTCTTCCTTTGTGCGAATTTTTTTTCTTGTCATCTCTTCCTTCACGCGGCTATTTTCTCTTGTCATCTCTTCCTTCTTGACGGGGGAAGTTTTAAATTTTTGTTCCTGGTTCAATAGTTGGCTTAGAAAAGTGTGCCTAATTTAGCACCGCCTTTCAACCAAAAAATGTAATCTATTTGGGATGCAAAAGGCGGCGCAAAGTGCACCTAATTTAACACTGACTTTCAGCCAAAAAATGTAATCTGGTTGGGATGCAAAAGGCGGTTCAAAGTGCGCCTATTTTAGCGCCTAGCAGTGCAAAATGATGTATTTTGCTTGGAATTTGATAAATAAATTGATCCTAAATGAATTCATCTTCATATGTTCCAAGGGAGCAATCATGGTTCCCTATTTTATCTATTCCTTATCCCATGTCAATTTTGTGGGTACAAAACTAATAGAGGTAAGATTTGTGAACTCAAAAATGACCCTTATACAACTAGATGAGTCATCTAAAGTGTGAAATATATGTCAAATATATGTCTAAAGTGAGGTTTTGTGTTGGATAGCATATTTGTTGAAATGATATAATTGGTGTACTAAACATTATTTACTATGTTGTGTATTATAGGGGTAGACGATGCAATGGCAATAGATCATGTCATGTCAAATGAGGAGTACACAATGACTAGAATGGGACATCAAGTACTCAAATTTTGACTTAACTTATGAAAAATTGATCTGATGGAATTTTGTGATACGTCCATCTTTTTTCACAGTATTATTGAAATTTATAATGTATTATCCAATCTTGACATAAATTAATGCATGTTGTTGATTATTTTAGATGGAGATTGGAGCAAATGTAGAGCCTGAGCATACTAGCAGAAGAGGAAGATATGTACGTGGACGTGGACCTAAAATTGTTAAATCATGTAGATGAAAGTGGTTGTTCGAGGATATGATAATGGATCTTGCAGGCACAACAAATGACTGCACTGAACAAGAGGTTGGTCAAGACTATAGTACATGGAATGAATACTTTGAGAAAATATATGACTAAAGTGAGGTTTTGTGTTGGATAGCATATTCATTGAAATGATATAATTGGTATAGTAAACATTATTTAATATGTTGTGTATTATAGGGGCAAGACGAGGCCATGGCAACATATCATGTCATATCAAATGAGGACATAACGGATGAAGTGGGACATCAGGTACTCAAATTTTGACTTAACCTGGGAAAAAATGATTTGATGGTATTTTGTGATACGTCCATCTTTTTTCATAGTATTATTGAAATATGTAATGTATTATCCAATCTTGACATAAATTAATGCATGTTGTTGATTATTTTAGATGGAGATTGGAGCAAATGCAGAGCCTGGGCGTTCAACTAGAAAAAGAAGAAGATATGTACGTGGACGTGGACCTAAAACTATTAAATCACATAAATGACAGTGGGTGGAAGAGGATATGACAATGGATCTTCCACACACAATAGATGATTACACTGAATAAGAGGTTGGTCATGACTATAGTACACATGGGATGAATTCTTTGAGAAAATTGTTGTTTGTGGATGTTATGTATGTCGTGAAAAGAAACAATTCAAATGAGCAATTGTACAAAGACATTACATATATGATGAACTTCCAGTTGGTAGTATGCCTCTTACAATCGATTCAAATCCAATAGGAATTATGGTAAGGAATTTTCCAGTTTGATATAAATAACATGTATACTAATTCGTTTAAACATTGTTTTATATTATTTAAATAACTAATTTTTTTCTCAATGGATACTTGCAGGATAAATTTCTTGGTTTAAGTTTTCTTGGATCACTAACTTCCAACCTAGAGGGCAGTGATCATTTATCAGATGATACATCTAACAAAAATATGTGCCAATATACCAGCTCGGTAGATGAGGAATTGATTTAAACAAGTCACAGAACAAGAATCAGTTTAAAGATGCATAATTTGCTTAAAGACGGGGGGAAGGTGGAATACATACCCTATGAGAATGAATGTTATGGAGATGATGACTTTCCCCTGAGTTTGAGATCAATTTACAAAGAGACATGATCGTCAACCATACTGTGCTTGGCTTAGTGATCAACAACTACCTAGAGTGTACGAGGTGTTTCAATTTTGGGGATACAACTACATGATATGACCCTCCAATATTCATGGAGAAAATATAGGCCTCTTTATTGTCCAAAATGTACATGCGGGATCTAAACATAGAAATAATACAGAACAAACCACTAGGAGATTAATTCCATATTATAGTCCATCATATTACAGTGGTGAATGGAGAAGGCTAGCATAATATAAGCCTAGCATGTCACCATATGGTCTAAATTTGAATATGTATACACATCATCTCCAATTGGAAAGTGGAAAATAAATTAATAGAGGTCATCTTATGTATATAGATGGACTTGCATACACACATAAAAATATTGCAAGATTTATAAATAGTAGTAAGGGAAGGGACCCTAATGTAAGACCGAATTATCAATTTGTTGAGGTTATAAATGATAAAGATGGAAATATGGAAAGAGAGGTTGATAGATTGATAATGGTTGAGGCTATTAAGGACCTTACCATTGGGGATGAGTTATTGATTGATTGCCCCTTCTTAAAATGCACTCCTGTGCGAAAGACAAGGGAAGAAGAAGGTCTCCCTAAGGATGTTCCTAAAGGCAAAAAACCAAAGAATAATAAATGAGTGTGGACTGATGTTTTATAAACTATGTTGTCAAAATTGTGTTTTATTTAAATTATTATATAAAAAAGGTAGTCTATAAAATAATGTTCCATTATTCAATTGATGTATATATGTCCATACAATTTTTATTTTTATTTTTTATGCCTTATTTGATTATATTTCTTTGAAATTGATACATTTATGATTTATCCAATTGTTGCCAAACATTATATAATGCTTTTTTTTGTTGATAGGTAGGAGATGTTGATGAAACACATACTAATACCCATGATCCAACTCAGTTATTAAGATTTGGACGGGATGATCCAAACCATCATTTAAACCATATCGGGGCAAAAATAGAAAGTTTGAAGATATGACTACCACTTGAGAAATTTGAAGAGCTAATGAGATATGCATACACTGATGAGATGCCACCTATCCTTAATGATGTTGATCATAATAGTGAAAATGTAGTGTATGAAGAAGGATTGAATGAAATGCTTGTAGGTTTCTTTGGGGATGGAAACAATGATGACAATAATGATCATATGGGTGACAGTAATGATGATAGTAGGGGTAATTACCACCAACGTAATGTTGATGATAACAACCTGAAAGACTCCATCAAGCAAGCAGTGAAGACACCCATGTTCAAATTGGGTGCAAGTAAAACCTCACAACTGGCATGCACATTAATATTATTAGAAATTAAGTCACTATTAGGTTGGTCAGACAAAGGATTCACTACCCTACTGAAGTGAGTATCTATTTCTTGCTTTTCATTGTCAATTGGTGTACACAATTCGTAAAGGGGATTTTAAAACCATATATTGTACATAAACAGTCCTAGTATAGATTGACATATCAAACATGTTCATCATAAGTGAAACATTCAATTGATTTAATCTTCGGCAATCTTACAGGGCACTAAAAACTAAAATATTCCCTGAAGAGAATGTGTTGCCATCAACTTGCAGAGAGGCGTGTTTTTTGTTGGTTGAGTTGGGGATTGAATATAAGCAAATTTATTCATGTAAAAATGATTGCATTTTATATAGAGATGAATATCAGAACAAGGTAGAATGCCCTGTATGTAAAGAGAAGAGATATCGTACAGATGTATAAGGTCCTACAGTTCCAAAGAAGGTTTTACATCACATGCCAATTATACCTAGACTTCAATGAATGTTTCATTGCAAGTCGCTTGCACAATTGATGGACTTGCATGAAAAGAACAGGAGTAAATATGGATTCATGCAAATTTTGGCCGACTCCAAAGCAATCAAACACATAGAAGAAAAATGACCAAGAAAATTCAAAGATGAACCCCATAGTATCAAGTTTGGTCTTGTAATTGATAGAGTGTGTCCATTCTCTTTCCTGAGCTCAAATTATAGTGTTTGGCCAGTCGGATGGATAGTATACAATATTCACCCATGAATGAGTGTTAGAAAGGAGCACCTTATGCTAATTCTCATTGTTCCAAGAAAATATTTATGTATTTACACTCATAATTTATTTTCATCCCAACTTTCATACTTAGTTTTATACTATTTTTTTGATGTTATTAACATTACGTGCTGAATTGTAGGGCTTCAAACAAAGGGGATATTTGCATGTCCAAGATGTGCAAAACAATTTCAAGGGCGGTATTCTAAATATCTACATAAATTTGTTTACGCAAACAATAGGGGTTTTCTACCACTAGATCATAGGTTTAGAAATCACCTGAAGAATCAATTTGATGGAAAAGTTGAAAATAGAGGCCCTCCCATGATTATGGGTCCAGGTGATTGGCTTAAGAAGTATGAAGATGTTGACTTGAAATATTGGGAGGATTTTTTTGATCGGGGTGATTCAATTCAAGAACCAGAACAAGTTCTAGTCAATATGCCAGAAGGAATGAAAAGGAAATCCATATTTTATAAGCTCCCTTACTGGAAGGATCTATTAATATCTCACCTATTAGATCCTATGCACATCTTCAAAAATATCCCAGATTCTATATTTTGACATATATCAGGCAAAGAGAAGGACACCTTGTCTTCAAGGAGAGATATTGCTCTTTTGCATACCAAAATTGATAGAAAATATTTATGGTCAAACAGGGAAAAAGAAACATATACAAAAGCTCCATGGATTTTGAAAAAAAAAAGAGCTAGACCAACTAAAAAATGTCATCCGCTCAATAAGGACACCTATTGGTTATGGGTCATCATTGGCTAAAGCTTTTACAATTGATGGACATATCACAGGATTTAAAACACATAATTTTTATAATTTTATGAAGGTATTATATATCATCATTTAACATTTACTAGTAGCATTGATTAAGTACTAAATATGTTTTGATATTTTGTTGTGTGAGAAAAAATACTAATGAAATTTTCATAAATGTGTTTGATATCATATCATGCCATTGGAAATTAGGGGGGATTCATGTCTTGTAGTTGACTTAAGGAATTCCATAAGTCGATTGTCAGCATTTACAAGGTATGTGGTTATATGAAATGTTCATGTGTGAGAGACATAGAGATATTATATTGCATTTTTATTTTTGACTAAAGTTTCATACTAATTTACTATTCTTATATTAGGTGGGTGACCTCCAAGGAGATCCACGAATCTGAAGTGCCAAAGTGGAAGAAGGAAATTTCAAAAATTGTATGTGTATTTGAGAAGGAGCTCCCTACAAGTCCATTTACTTGTACACCTAGTCAATGACATTGAATTGGTGGGTGTCGTATCAACGAGGTGGATGTTTTTCTTTGAGAGGTATATGAAAACTCTTAAAAGATATGTCCGACAAAAGGCACATCCGGAGGGTTGCATGGTTGAAGGGTATGTATTGAATGAAGAATTTTTCTCCTTGTGTGAATTCCTTGGTAAGTATTTTGAAGATGGGCCATGCATCTGGGATGAAGAATGAGCATTAGATATTATTGATGGAGAAAAACCACAATTTAATGGTGTTGAAGTACAAATTAGTAAGTAAATTCATGATCGGTGTGGTTTTTCTTGCAACCATTAATTTACTCTATAATTTATTTGTCAAATTAACAGCATGACTTTTTAAGTTTGAAATAAACATGTTGACATGTAATAGGTGTAGACGAAATTTCTATACTCGACAAGTTCATTTTGTACCATATGGACTTTATGAACAAATGGATTGATCTATATGATAAAAAGAGAGAAGTGTTAGAAGCAAGGAGACAGTTTAAGAGATCGAACCCAAGGAATACTCCACTTCCCACTTATTTTCTTGGGGAATGGGGCAAAGATTGCACACTAGAATGAATTACTGACAAATTCAAAATCAAATAGAAGATGCAAGTATAGATTTAGACATAACAAAAGATGAAATCAACATGTCTAGAGGATGTGAAAGAAAGGTACAGTTGGAATTTTACAAAATGTTGTTTCCTTACAGTTTTGACACTATTAACTATTTTAATATTCATCATTATATTTTGTTTCACTAAAATAAATGGTCTTTCACAGGCGAGGAAATATCCAGCAACGTGGGCATATGGTCGACATTATCGTGTAGAAAGTGTAGATGTAAAGAGACAATCCTTCGATTGTGGCATCATGGTTGACTTCAATCAATCCAATTGATCAAGCTCAAAAGATAAAAATATAATTGAAGGGAATCTACAATATGTTGGGAAAATACAAGAAATTATTAAGTTGGATTACCGCTCTTTTAAATGTTGTATTTTTAAGTGTAGATGGTATGAAGCATTTGAGAGGACACGAGGACATGATACCCATAGTGGATTATTTTATATAGATTCCTCATGCTTCCTACCGGAGGATAGGGAACCTTATGTTCTACCAATTCATCTTTAACACAAACAAGAAGTGGTAGTGATCATTTATCTATTAATTCATATTTTATTGTGAATATATACATGTCTTTATTAATCAATAAAAAAATTATAACATACGTCTAATATATGTTTTTCGTTCATGTGCAGATATTTTTCTATGAAGATATTTTGGACCCAAAATGGATGTTTGTCATACATTATGATCCAAGATTAAGGCATGTATTTGACGATGCATTAGCGGATACTGAGCAAAATAATGATGGCCAACAAAATGAGAGAGAGGGATTAGAGAACATCGAAGAATTTGACATCCATGATGATGTTGAAGATGGTTATGTTCAGGCACAAGAAAATAACAATCCAGAGTTAGATGATGTTATGGAAGACAACATTATGGATGGTATACAAAATGATGATCCAAATACATATGGTAACAATATAGATGGTCTACAGTCAAATTTCAATGATGATGAAGATGATGCATA
Source organism: Sequoiadendron giganteum (assembly GCA_007115665.2). Classification (NCBI taxonomy): domain Eukaryota; kingdom Viridiplantae; phylum Streptophyta; class Pinopsida; order Cupressales; family Cupressaceae; genus Sequoiadendron; species Sequoiadendron giganteum. The sequence goes on along the minus strand of CM021107.1, from coordinate 29,111,501 downwards.
TCAAGATGAGGATGATGATAATATTAATTACTTGAAATAACATATGAACATTGACAATGATACACTGAATGACATTGTAGCAGACAATAATGTTAATGACCAATACTTCTAAATTTTCAGAATTATTTACAATCCATGTTTAAAAAAGGATGATTCTTATGGCCTAAAATTTGAAATGCTTTAGTAATATTATTTGTGTCGATACAAATTACCTATTGCAATATCCTTAAATTTTTCAATCTTTGGTATGAATTGTTGGCAGAAAAAATTAGGATTACTTGGATGCTTCTTCCATTCATTTTGTATAAACATATGTTTGTGAAGACACAAAAGTTCATAAAATATTAATGCACGTAATACATAATTATTTAAATAAGCAACTTTATTAACTTTATTATTTTTAAATAGTGTCCATTTTCATGTTGAACATGTAACAAGGCAAAAAAGCTCAAATTTTCAAAAAAAAAATAGCAACTCTACCAACATCCACAATAAATGCTTTACTGTATCAGCACATTCATCCACATAAGTATAGTATTGAGCCTCAATAACTAATATTTATTCAAATATAAGAAGAAATAAGTATGGAAAACATAAGAAAAATATAGAATGATGGCATAGTCATGGAGAATCTCTGATAATAAGATGTTCTCCATTATATTGCTTTAATTGATATTACAATTCTCTTCTTTAATAATCCCAATGTTATCCCCTCAAGTTATTGTGGAAGTATGAAAGGAATTTTAATTCTTGAGTTGATGGAAACCAATCAAAACAATTTCTCTAAAAGGACTTTTAATCCTTAATCGGAGCCAATTAAAGTAAATTATCTAAAAGGAATTTAATTCACACCTAACCAGAAACCAATCAAAGCATCCACACAGTAACAACAAATGTGCCCTAATAAATCTTATAGACTTAAATAACTTGAAAATATCACTTTGGAGATAGAAAAGTAATAAATAAGCATGAAATTTTGACACAACAATTGAACACTAAAAATGGATTACAAATTATAATCAGTCATCTACATTATATTTCCTTTTAAATAATATGCATTATAACAAATAGTTATGATTTTTGATGACAAATAGTTAATTAACATAAATGAAAACATAACACTTCAGCACGTGAATGCATTGATCCGTTAATCTTCCAGCAAGTGCACGTGACCACTTAAGATCTATTCAAGGCTCCTACTCCATGATAATGCACCACCTGCAAAGTGTATCTTCCTTATGATGTTGGATGCTCCAATGGTTGTCCCTATGTATTTTTTTCATCTCTGGTTTAGCTCATGAACAAGTTGATGGCAGAGAGATGACGAGTGTATTCCTCCTCAGCATAAGTTTCCACATTGGAAATTGCACCCTTCATATCATATTCCACATACATCATCTTTTCAAGTTGTTTATATGTATTTTGTAACACAATCTCTTTGTCCTTTATTTCTTGCAATGCAGTATGTAGATACATGGTGACCTCATCCTTCCAATCATCTTTCTTCCTATGATTGCCAAGGCTATCATAGACTATAGGATGCAAATTTAAATATTCAAGGTCCTCTTTGAGCCTAATGTCGTACTTCTTGTGTGATTCCACCAACTTATTGTATGTCTACAATGTCTCACCTTTCACGGCTTTCTCATTTTGGAGCTCCTCCCTTTTGTCAATCATCTGTCTTTTCAATCTTTCATTCTCCACAAATGTTGATTGTGTGTCTTTAAATAATTTCCAATATTCATCAACACGATCCATCATCCTGTTGAATCTTTCTTTGATTATCTCAGAGACAACATTATATTTAGTGATTTTTATTCTTGTTTCTAGCTCCTTGCATTTCTCTGGAGACTTCTACTGATAGTGTTTCTAGTATGCTACATCTGCTAATGCATCCAATATTCTTTTGTCACTCTCTAACCATGGGGAATATAATTTTGATCTGGAATAGGAAGATGTTTTATCTCTGTCACTAGCCACCTCCTTCCTTAGTTTATCATTTTATTTTACCAGTTTTTTAATCTATGTCTTACTAAATTTTGCAACATTTATGTTTAGCTCAGTTGTTTCAATGGGGTTAGTGTCTCCTACCCTATGGACTTAAATATTTCCAAACACTTGGTTTGGATTACTGATGAGAGCAGGCCTTTTATCTTGAGGATACAATGCCCAAATTAGTAGGGTGCCTTCATTTGGGTTGTACCCTGATCCTGAGTACATTTTATCACTTGCCTCTTCTGTTAGATGCATTATTTGGTCTCCTCTTTTCCTAAAATTGTCGAATGCTATTGCAGAGTTGGTATCCCATCCTGGTAAGAGTAATACCCTAGCCTCTTGAAGTAATTTGTTTCCCCTTTCGGAGGTGATAGATTCTAACTCTTTGTCTATTTATTTTCTCAACTCTTCCAAGGCAGTTGCCTCCTGCTCAAGAGTGATACCCATCATCCTTTATCTTAGTATTTTTCCTTTATGCTCATAAAAAAATGATTTAAATTCAAAATTCTTGACAAAATCACTGTCAGAAATAAATTCTTGTGTAGCCTTGACTCTCACATCATCAAAGAGTTCATCTGATGCTTCAAATTTAACAATATTTTGTTCTGTATATGGCTCTTATTTTTTAACTACAGGGGTTCTTATATGTTCGACCTCATCATCCTCCTCATCACTCTCTTCTTCATCTTCTTCACTCATGGATGTATCTATAGAGAAGTTATTTCTAGAGTGGGATGTGAGGGTATGTAATCAAGAGGCTCTATGTCCTCAGCCTGCATTCCTAAATAAGTTGTCTGGGGTGCTTCAAAGACATCTAGGGGTACATCTTATATTTTCTCATCCACATGAGTGATGAGCTACTCAATTCTTTCTAGAGGATCATGTACTTCATTAAATGCCCCTGAATAGGATGGGACATTTCCTTTCTTCCAAGTCTTAGCAAGCACAACTTTGTTATATGCAGTCATCCTATCTTTTGTTGAGGCCTCATCATAATTTATTATTACATCATCAATAGAGAATTGATGTTCATACCCTAATGTTCCTTGTGACAATTTTGCCTTCTGCATAAAACCCTCTATATCAAAATTCTTTCTTTCATTACCCAACGGTAAATTGTTTTTTTCCAATTTTGTATCAATTTCTTCATACCCTTCACTGGTGACTACTGTAAAATCTCCAAAGCACAAAGTTCTAGGCATGATAGATTTCTTACTATATCTCTTAAGATGTTTTGCATCATATTTAGCCAATTATCTCACAATTTCCAAATAGGTTATTATGTTTGGAACTTTTTTTGGCAATAGATTTGGGGCTCCTTCAAACCCATAGACTCTAATCACAATGCAATTAGGAAATGCATACCAATCCCCCTAGTTATGATTTACCTTTTTCCTGAGGTCCTTTTCCTTTGGTCTCAATAATTTATGTATTTTAGGGGATGGGTTATAATTACATGTATGACCCAACAATTTTAACAATGGCTTGACAAAATATTCCTCAAAGTATAAATAGTGTGATCTACCATATTTACTATCCCATATGGAAGTCCACATTTGTATAGGTTTATAATGCCCACTTTCATCTACATATCTTATCCTTAATTCTTCTCCCCAAAACCTTCTAACATGTCCTTCATGTAGAAGCAAATGTATAAACAAAGAGTAATGTTTGAAATCATGAATGCTATTGTTGTTGCTTTTTATCCTTCCCAACCCCTAGTTCAGAGCATTAGCTAAATAACCGACATAGTCAAATGGTCTGGAATCTTTGCTTTGTATGTCTACAGCCAGGACCATTGGGGCAATTGACATGAGGAGTCAGACCTCTACTCCTAACACTTGTCCAGCTGAATAATATGTATATTGAAAATATTCTTCAAATAAATCCTCATGAAATGGAGGGTTATCATTATTAGAAAACCTTTTGATTTGGCTACCTTCATCCCTAGGCCTATGTAGTGGTTGCTTCCATCTTTTATAGCTCGTGTCCATGTTATTGTACTCTGCTAGAAGGTCTTTGATTTTAAATGGTAAATTTAGAGAGCATTTCAATTGAAAAACATTAGAAATGAGATCTTTGAAGATAATGAGAATGTCAAACCCATCATGTGATTGAATAGCTCTTATTTTAGGGTCATATTTGTTTGCTAGAGCTTTAACCAACTTTGTATTAACAAACACATTGGATACCACTAATTCTCTTATCTTCAATCTCCATGGGTTGCAGACTGGTTGAAACCTATTTTGTTTCCTATAATGGTATATGGATAGGTCATATCCCCTTCATGGTTTCCACACGTCTCCTAAACCTTTGTGCTTGTCCCATAACTTATCCATGGAAGGATTTTTTTTGTTTCTTAATTTTTGGCATTTATGAGCTTTCTTCCATTGTTCAATTTTCTTTATAAGTCTTTATAGAAGCAACTTCTTCATCGATTTTTTTATACTTACTTGGATTCACTTTCACTGGTTCCGAGTTGTGCAGTAATGGAAAATTCACAACCTCCTTTACTCTGCTCCCATGTCTAGCGAATCCTTTTCAAGTCTTAATGAAAATATGTGATCAAATTGAGGTATAACTCACTCATCTCTAGCTCATAAATGCTCCACTTTCTATCAATCTCATCATCAGGTAGATCATTTATTTTGAATATCTCAACGATATAAAGGAGACATCACATGAGTCAAAAATAATCATCATTGTTGCATCGATGAGACCATGATTCCATTTTTACCAATAACCACCTTCTTCATCAATGAACTCCTCCCTTTCGGGGTATCGGCGGGATGCTAGATAATGTCTCCCCAATGTGCCTGAGTTCCTCCGATATCCTTCCTTAACATTTACTTGACTGTTCATAGTCTTATTGAGTCATTGAGGAGACTCTTGTTAGCCTTCCACAGATAAGTGTCACTTCCTCTGATGCCTTTAGCCTTTTATCATTGCATCGGGGAAACCAGACTTTATGTTGGCTCGATAGCCTTATGTTCCCTCGATATACTTTCACCACATGTTGAACTTCATTACTGTATAATGTATCACTCCATCGGTGGGACGTTGTGTTCCCTTCTGCCAATATGTTATAGTGTTGCTGATATTATTTATTTAATATGTTCTAATCCCTAAGATATGCACATAGAACCAATCAATCATGAATTCAGCCAAAAAATAGGGTGCTACACTCGATGCTAGACTAGGCGCTAGACTTGGTGCTAAAGTACGCTCTAAAGTAGGCATATAATTAGGTGCTATTATTGATGCTACACTCGAGAGCTAAACTTGGTGAAAAAAGTGCTATGATTGACGCTAGGATCAGTGCTAAGTTTGGCATTGAACCCAACGTTAAACATGGCATAAAATTCGACACTAATTTTCATCGAATTCAGCACCTTCTTGTTCTTGTCGATGCAATAAATGCCAAAAATAGTGTCGAATTTTTTAGAAAATTGGAGAAAAATACATTGAAACAGTGGGTGGAAGCAAAAAAGGGAGCTAATAATAGGGATTTGTTGTAGTGTATTCTTCTTGCATAGATTTTTGCCAATGAGGTTGATCTTTAGCTTGTTCGTAAGTTTGAGGATCATTTGTATTCATAATATTAGATATCAAAGAATAATTACAATAATTTGCCTTTCTAATCTTAGATTTATTCATTCTAGCTAAAATATCCTCACTTTCTTGCAAGAAATTTTTAAACCATTTAGGCTTTCTTTTAGATATAGGAGTATCATCACTAGAAAAAGAATCATGAGGAGAAATTTCAAAATTTTCATCATCACTATCACTATGAGTAAGAGATGCATTAGGAGGGTTAAGAGAATATTCAACTTGAGGATTATCCTCCAGAATAATAACTTTATTTTGAGAAGATTCAATATTATGCACTTTAGAACAAACACCATCTTTAGCAATGTATACATCTCTAGAAACTTTAACTTTGTTAGTAAGAGGATTATAAACTCTATAAGCTTTAGAATGATCATCATAACCAACAACCTTTTTTGTTTAGGTTTGTGAACATAAGCAATTGAACCAAAAATTATTAAATGCTTAAGATTGGGCTTCCTACCATACCAATCTTCTTCAGGAGTTATATCCTATAAAGCTTTAGTAGGATTCCTATTAATAATGTAAGTAGAACAAAACATAGCTTTTTCCCAAAATTTATAAGACATATTTTTAGCATGTAACACAAATCTATCCATTTCAACAATAGTTCTATGGTTCCTTTCCGCTACACCATTTTTTTGAGGTGTATAGGGAATAATTAGATAATGTTTAATACCAAATGATGTCAAATAAATATTAAAATCATTATTCACATATTCTTTACCATTATCAATTCTAAGAATTATAAGTTTAAAACTAGATTGCCTTTCAACAAATTTATGAAATTTAGAAAATATATCAAGAACTTGATCCTTACTATGAAGAAAATAGATCCAAGTTCTTCTAGAATAATCATCAACAAAATTAAGTGTATACCTTGATCCTTGGATGGAGTTATTCTCCATGGGTCCCAAAAGTTCACTATGAACTAGGTGCAACTTATGAGTTGCCCTCCATGATTAACCATGTGGAAAGGGCTCCCTATGCATCTTACCACTCATGCATCTTGTGCATACAATTTTAGATGGAACAATACTAGGCAATCCATCTACCATATTAAGCTTGTGCATTAAAGCAATATTGTTAGTATTTATATGACCAATACTTTGATGCCAAACATTAAAATCAATGGTAGATATTAAAGAGCATCTAGATTGAGAAAACTCATAAAATTTGAACAAATTATCATTTTCTAATTTAGCATTAGAAATGACCTTGTTTTTTTTTGGATCAATAAAATACCACATATCTCTGTAAAATTCTATTTTATAATCTTGACAAACCTTAGCAATTGAAAGAAAATTAGTCTTTAATCCAGGAACATATAAAACATCATGCAATTTACCATTAGGAACATTCAGATCTCCAATTGCTTCTACTTTACAATTATGATTATTAGCAAGTTGAAGAGGAAAATTAGACACATCAAGTTGCATAGACTCAAAAGATTCTTTATGTGAAGTAACATGTTGAGATGAACCTAAATCAATAACCCATTCAAGAGGTTGAGAAACATTAAAACTAGAAGTAAAAGTGTGTCTAGATTAATTAGCATTGTTATGAAACTTGTTATTATTAAGTTTATTTTGTTGATTATTTTGCTTCATATGCTTTTTCTCATTTTCCTTTTTAAAAAAATTATTTTTCCAATGACCATCCTTCTTAAAATAAGTGCAATGAGGTCTCTTAGAAGAAGTATTCTTCCTAGGATCATTGTCATTATTATAATGAGGTTTATTATTATAATGTTGTTTAGAATGATGCTTAAAATTTTGCTTAGGATTAGACAAAAAAGCATGTTCATTAGACTTAATATTTTCAAACTGAATTAACTTAGCTTCTTCTTGTCTTAATAAATTATGAAAAATATCATAAGTTTTTCATACGGTAAGCAACATTTACATGGTGATGTACCCTTTACACATTGAGCCCCAAGGGCCAAAAAAGATTAGGTCCAAGTTATCAAAAAAAAGTTAGCCAAAAAATAGAAACAGCAAAAAAATAGTACACCGACCACGAACTAACAACAGAAGCACCAAAACATAGACCAAATAACAACTAACTAGCATTATCCCAATTTTTAGATAGGAGGTCCACGGCATCATCCCCAACCCACTCTTGATTCTCATCTACATTCTTTCCCTCCAGCTCATCTATAATCACCGTAGATAGAGTGTTGGTGACGAAATGAAATTCATAGTGAAGCGGGTCAGGCCCCTGAATCTCTTATCCAGCTTATCCATTCTTTCTTCAAGCAAACAGAACTCCTCTCCCTCGTCAACAACCTTCACGTTTTCAACATGCTCAGCATCTAGTGGGTGCGAAGATTGAGAGGTTGAGTTATCTTTTGGCTCTTTGCTATTTTCGGGGATGGTGTGGGGTCCTTTCACATTTTCCTCCTCGAACATCTCCTCCTCCTTGTAGTTTTTACTATCTAACTGCTCCTCCTCCGAGTCCACCACCACTTATCTTTTTTTGTTATTTTTTGCCAATCTCCTGAACCTCTGAATACTGGTCTTTCCACCAGTCATAACCATCGCCTCCACCATTGTGCCACACTTGGAATCCTTCCCCACAATATTTTTTCCTTTGCCTTCTTTCACCATAGGCTCCATTAAGCCCTTTTTGTCATCTTTACCCTTTTTCTTCGATGTGGCTTTGTAAGCAGTTTTGGCCGAAGTAGCCTTGATCTCACATAGACTGGTCACTGCACTTGTCTAAGTGTTACCCACATTACCTTAGAGTTTGTTAGCAGCATTCTTGGGTTTAGGATTATTAGTAGAACTCAAACGGGATTTTTGAATGGGGCTTTTAGACTCGGCAGGGGAGATTTTAGCAACAGCGAGGGGTTCGACTTCCTCCACACGAACAACATAAATGGGCTTAGGTGGGCATAAAGCAAGGTGTAAATGATAGAGTCTCATGATAATCCCCTAGTGGAGAGGAAGAGGATGGATATATTTTGGATTAAGGCTAGCAGTTTCCTTGCATTTTTCCACTGAACTTTCCAAATCCATAAGCAGAAAGAATGGTAAACTTAAAATAACTTTGTGCCTAAGATGATTCAACAGAGAGAAGTGGTAGAAAAATTAGGTTTTAAATCTACCTTTGAGTGTCATGTATTTCATGAGGGCCAAACAAACTTGGTCCCAGGGGCTACGAAAGGGCCTCTCGTTCGAACCTCGACTGGTTGCGGACCGTCGCCTCACTCCCCACAAAGAATGTGTTCATGTTGTCATTATCCTGGGTCCTAGTGTGTTTCAAATACTTTTTTTCCATGTTGTGCATCCCAGTAGTGTGCACAATCACATCTTCACTAACTTCAAAAGATATTCCTCCCAATGTCACTCTCTAGTCCTTCCAAGAATTGGAAAATTGTGCGGACAGGTTAGGGTCATGACCCATGAGATTCCCCATAAGGGGAGCTAAGCCACCCTTGAAATGGATGTGCCAAACCAATGGATTTTTTTGGAATTCACCATAGTTATCAAGCTCAGTCTACACATGATCACCACCCATAATTTCAACCTGCACAGAAGAAAACCAGAGTACTTGTAAAAGAAAAATGTTAGAGATACTGCCTAAGCAAAGGGCTTTCTTCACGTAATGGATATTTGGGTGAATAAAGCTACGTTGGTTAATCAAGGCAATGTATAGGTCACACACGTGAAAATGAAAATCACCTATCATAAGTTTAGCAATATAATAAATAGGGATCTTAGGGCGATTACGAATAGATAAGCAAGATATGATGGAAGAGCGAGGTTTATTAGCCATGTTGTCATTGCACAAAACTCTAGGCAGAATGGTCGCTAGGCCAAATTTAGTAATAACAAGGTAAGCGGGTTTGGGACACTGAGTTAAAATAGTGGAGACAGAAGAGCCAAAAGGGAGCTTTCCCTCATAATGAGCCATCACATCAAATTTTAAATCCATGGTCTTGACGATGAAATGATAATTTAACACAATCCCCATAATGAGATATCGCAAGGTACGACCCTTCAGATTCATAATTATGAAGTACACATCATACTTCCTTGTAAATCCACCTTCATTTAGAATGGGATTAGCCCGCAAATTTAAATTTTCCCACTCGTAGGCCACCTCAACTTTTATGCCCGTCCACCAAGCCCAAAGTACAACCATGTGGACCCCCCAAACAACCCCCATAATCAAGAAATTTGAAGTCAGCATAACAAATGAGGTTTTTTTTCTTTCAAGATTAGGTCTTGAATTTTTGGCAGTAAGTTCCCCATATTTCTCCAACATTTAGAGTCATTCCAAAAGGTTCCAAAGTTAGCTAAGGCATCCACTTGATTACCCTCCCTATAAATGTGGGTAATTTTCCTTAACCTTAGCTTAGATAAAAAGAGCCTTATATCCAAAATAATATCCTTCGTACTCCATCCAAGCAGTCTACCAAAGTTCACAACATCAGTAATGAAATTAGAGTCACCTTCAATGTGAAGGTTATCTATCCCTAGAGAAGCAGCAATTTGAAGGCCCTTGAGTAGCGCACGTGCTTCCATAATCAAAGAAGATTGGAAACCAACTCCCCTAGCATAACCTACCACTAGATTACCTATGGAATCTCTTATCACACCTCCTATACTTGTTATGCTTGGGTTTCCTTTTGCAACCCCATCAAAATTGAGTTTAAATCATCCTCTATCTAGAGGTTCCCAAATGGTGTTACTCCTAGCCAAGGATCTAGAGTTGTCAAAAGAGCTTACATCCAACTTATGATGCCAAGCCTTCGCCATTCTAATTTCACATTCAGTGGGTCCCTTCTTTGGAAGTTTCCCATTTCAGATGGAGATGTTTTCCTCAATAAGGTGGGCACCAATACCAAAGACCTCCCTAGAACTCGTCTCAATATTCTTGAATATCTTGTTGTTCCTTTCCTTCCATAAACACCAATGGATAATGGGAGGGACCTGGTTCCAAATTTCTCCAGGCAAGGGGTGAATATAAGGACCACACCAGCCCAAAATAAAAGATTGTATATCCTTACAAATGGTCCAAAGAATACCCAATCTTTCAAAATCCAATCCCCAAAATTCAGCAACAAATGGGCAGTGTAACCGTAAGTGGTCAACAGTTTCCTCACAACATTTACATAACAAACATCTATTGGGGATATGAAATCCTCTTTTCCTCAAATTGTCCTAAGTAAGGATCTTGTTATGGCAGGTGGTCCACCAGAAGAAATTGAATTTTGGGATCATATGGTGGTTCCAGACCCTCTTCCAAGGATCAATCGTAGCACTCTGGTTTTTCAATAGATTGTACGCCGATTTTATAGACAAATCACCTTATTTGTCAAAGGTCCAAAAAAATTCATCTCCCAAGTAGGATGAGGGAAGCCTAGTAAGAGAAGGTAAATCCTGAAGAGATCTAGCTAGGCAACAAAGATCCTGGGAAAGGGGGCAGAAAAGGGCTAGATCCTTCCACACCCTAACCCTAGGAGGCCCAAGAACATAGTCCCTAATGTAGATACCGAATAACCTTTGGGCCAGCCTCTTGAGATTCCTAAGACTAGAACTTTCTAGAGGGGTGTCAAGTAACCAAGGATCTTCCCAAAACCTAATCTTATTACCATTTCCTATCTTCCATTTTATCCCACTTCTAAGAAGACTCTGTGTGCTGCAAATGCTCCTCTAGGCTAAATAACCTTGAGGATGAGCCTCAAAAAGGCAGCTGACAAAAGGCTTGTTCTGAAGATATTTAGAATTCATGATTTTGCACCAATCCTTAGTGTTCCTTATTTAATCCCAGCGCACCTTGGCCATCAAAGCCTTGTTAGTGTTGGCTATATCCCTGATCCCAAGACCACCACAATGTTTGGGCTGACAGAAATTTTCCCATTTTACCAGGGCAAATTTCTTCTTATCCTCAGTCCCAGACCAAAGGAAATTCCTTAGAATTTTTTCAAATTTCTCAACTATATACCTCGGTATCTTGAAAATAGAGAGGAAGTAAATTGGTATACCTTGAAGATCAGCAGAAAGAAGTTGGAGCTTCTTGGCATGGCTAAGAATGGAACCTTTCCATCTAGCAATTTTCCTTTGAAGTCTTTCAAGCACCGAGTTCCAAAAGTTAGGGGTGACCTCCTTGACAGTGAGAGGGAACCCAAGGTAAACTGAAGGAAGAGTCTCACTCAAGCAACCCAGAACCGCAGTCACCCTAGATTGCAAGTTAGGAGTGTTGTTAAAGAAGTAAATCATGCTTTTGTTGTAGTTAATGCATTGACCTAAGCAGGCAGCGTAGTTGTTTAGATAGTTTTTCCATAAGTTAAAGAAGGAATAGCTAATTGAGCATGAATATTAGTAATAAATTGTTGAAATTGCCTAGGAAGACATTTTTTAAGAATAAAATGAATTAATCTAAGATCTTATAATTCTACTCCTAAACCTTTCAATTGACTATTTAAAGCATAAAACTTTAATAAAAAATCATCCATAGATTTAAATCAAAATACTTTAAATCTTTAAGTTGATCTTGAAATTGATTTTTTCTTGATTCATTTGAACTGTCATAAATATTCTTGAGTTTGTCCCATGCTCCATAAGCTATTGTACATGTCCCAATGTGAACATATAGTTCGGGTGACATGGAAATACCTATGAGGCCAAGGGCTTCCTCATTTTTGAGCTTCCATTTTTCTTGTTCATCTTGGGATGCAGACGAATCAAGTTTTGATTTGGGATCTGTCGCAACATCCAAAAGATGTTTAAATTGAAAAATAAAAGAGATATGAGTTTTCCAAGAATGATAGTTACAACTAGTTAATTTAATTTTAGGAATCAAAGTTGACATGATTGCAATAAAAATTCATAGCTTTGTGAGAAAAATAATAACTGAAATGAATCAAAATTTTAATAAAGGAATTAAAAGTTGGCATATTTGCTTCTTTCTAGTTGTACCTCTTTCCACCAAATATTCTCATGACCCTTTAACTTGGTCTTTGCAAATTTGACCCTCTCTGGATCTTCCACCTCCTCATACTCAAAGTACTCCTTCATATCATTGATTCAATCAATCAACTCTTTTGGGTTAAGATTTCCAAAAAATGTAGAAACATTGATCTTTAGCCTTTTCCCAATCTTAGAGATGGCCTTAAATAATCCATCTTATTCTATATCTACTGCATCTTGTTCCTCATTTTTAGCTTCATCTTCATTTTCATCTCCTCTTCTTGGCTCAAACTCTTGATGTAGCTCCTCTTGCAGTGCTTTAAAACCCTCTTTTGGTATAATAGCATTCCTTCCACCACCATAATTTCTTCGCGAAGGCATTCTGATCACCTTTATCAGAAACCCACAACCACAAGTCCTGGTGCAAACTACCTCACATTTGGTGACCTATTTACACACTCAGAAAATCCTACTCTGATACCACTTGATGAAGGGTACTCCCCTTACAATATAAAACTCACAAAAACAATAGATAAAGGCACAAACAAAATGCAAGAAGAAAGCAAATATTTTCTATTATCACTAAAATGAAAAATGAAATTACAACATTATATTTTCCATCACATGGGCTTTCTAATTACATAAATCTGAAAATCTACAAATCAGAACCACCATATACGTTGCTTTGGCCTCTATTATGTAGCCCCCTTTCACATTATTTATTTAGAAGGTGTAACCACCCTAGAATATTCTAGAAAGTGTAACTTCCTCAAGAAGATATTTCAAAAATTTATTAATTTTGGTAGTACAACTTCACGGGGTCATAACTTTTGATCCGACCATTGGATTTTCTATTATAATACCTTTTTAGAAAGTAGGGCCTCAAGGTTGACTACTTTCATTTTTTGCTAATTTTTAGGCCCCTTCTGAAGCCTCTAAGTGCCTCAAAATTAAAATTTGAATATCTCTCAAATGACAAATGGTATTGGAGTGATTTCTTCGTCATTGGCTTCAATTTACCATTCTATAGGTCTATGTAAGATTTCATGTCCAACTGTTCATAAATGAAAACTTACTAAAAATATTAACCCTATAGGAGTTGAGAAAATACAACTTCACAAATCCCAAAGATCACCTGCATGCAAATAACCTATCACAAAAGAAGAGATGGAGACAAACAAGCAAGGGTTCTCTGAAAATTGAAAGTGTATATATCAGAGAGAATGAGATAATGAATTGATATGAAATACAATGGGATCAATCCTTATAAAAAGGAGATCATGCAAACCCTAATAAAATTCTAATAGAAGCCCTAATAGGAAAACATTTAATAATTAATATAATTATTAAATGTCACTTTATGCAAACTAACGTGAAATCTTAAGAAGGTAATAAAGGTAACTTAATCAACATAATTAAGTTAAGACCTTTACTCTAACACCCCCCCTTAAGATGAGCAACAGTGCAGCTACAAACAAATGCAAGAAAGCAAAGGTAACTACAATGCAAGAAGGAAAACATGGGTCTCGACAACTAGGCCAAATCAGGTACCCAAATAAAACCAAATCTATGTAAAGAGGAGAAATAGAGAAAACCTCATGGGAAAAATATCTACTCCAAAAAGAGATGTAGAAAGCCAAGAAGAAACATCATTGAAGCAGAAGAAACAGCAAACAACTGTCGAAAGATGACTGCTATGGTGCTGAAGAACCTCCGTTGAAGATGGAAGATCCCTTCCAAGGAAAAACCAAGGAAGAATTAGCATGAACAATATAAGAACCCCCCCATAATGTTGAACTAGGAGAGCCTAACAGATCCACTGAAATGATGTGAAACACTCTGTTGTGCAGTTTTTGCACACACACCCCACTGAGAGTGGGGACCCTCTTTTTCTCACTTTTTGGTGTTTTGACCCTTTCTTTTGGGGGTTTTTGCTTGCTTGGGGTTGTTCCTTAATGACCATCTTGCCAATTGAAGTGGCTTCTTTTGAACTGTATTGAAAATCTAAAGTTTTGGCTTTATCTCAGGTTTTTCACTATTTTCGAGAAAATTCACCTAGGCCGGATTCACCCAATTCCTTCTTATTGTCTGAAATTGATCTTTTGCACTATTTTCAAGAAAGTCCACACATCTCAGATTTCCCCAAAATCCATGGCAGTGTCGAATCCCCAAAATCCACGGTGATGTCGTATCCCCGAAAGTTCTTTGTGGTTGTGGTTGTCTTGTCGAATGCATTAATGGCGTTTGTGCGAAGGTTTGGGGCTTTGATATATCGTTTCTTTGAGAAGTAATTGATCATTTTGAGTTTGTGTATTTTCTATCATTTGAGCTTGTGTGTTGAGGTTCTTGGTGTTTTTCTTGGTATTTGGATCTTCGAGGTTATTTGAGTTGTACGTTTGCTTTTGGAGTGCGTGGGTTGTATCCAGTCTGCATCAAGTGGCTATTTATCGATTTCCTTTATCATAACCTTTGCACTTCCATGGTATGTATATGCACCCTATTCTCTATTGGTTTCAATGGCTTTTCTTTGTTTGCTTGGAGAGTCCTTTGTAGGTTTCCTGCTTTTTTGGATGTGCATCATCATTGTGCATTTTGGGGTTTCATTTGGTGCACCAGTCCGCTTCTATTTATCAGGCGTGTGCGTCTTTGTCTGGTGTTGCTTTTTATTTGGGCGTGGGCTTGTTGTGGTTTCGTGCTTTCCATTTAGGTGCATGAGCAGGTCATCTGTGCTTTCATGGAAAACATTCAGGGTTCCTAACTTAGGGCATGGCCGTTTCTTCTCGAAATTGCTGAGAAGTGGGTCATTGGTTCATGTTTTATTCATTAAGGTCCTAGGTCGGGTTGGTTTCGGATTTCTAGCTTGGATCCAAAGTGGTTTGAATTGCTTTGATGAAAGTACCGAGGACATAGATAGGTTCAGGTTTTTGAGGTCTTCGCGGAATTCCGCTTCCTCCGGATTTCCCCGAATTTTCTATCTCCTTTTCCTTTTCACTTTCTGTCGGATTTCCTTTGATTTCGCCAAAATTCGTTTCATCCAGATTTTCCCAAAGTTCGTGGTCGGGTCATTTTACTGATGTTGAGCTTTGATACTGTTATATCTGGATTTCACCAAAATTCGTTCCATCCGGATTTTCCCGAACAGTTCGTGTCCCTTCATTTTCCCCAAGTTAGTTGTAACTATTGTTGATTTCGCCAGAATTTGTCTGCGGCGGATTCTTTCGAGTGTTTTGGTGAAATGTTGAAGTTGATGGTTTTGGATTGTGGGTTTCTTGGTAATACATTTGATTAACTTAAAGATCTTATGCTAAGTATTCTTAATTTTTTTCCTTGGTTGAGTTGGTGATTTAAATGATATTTTGGGATTTTGTTTGTTTGGTTCACTGGAATTCGCCTAGTCCGGATTTTCCCGAAAATCCTTCCCAGTGTAGAATCCGTGAGGGGAGCTAAATCCTAAATTTTGAGATAATGATCTTTTGAACTTATTGCTTCTTATGGATCTAATTGTGGTTATTCTTATGTGTTCACAGGTCGGATCAGGGCAGAATGTTGTAGGACGAGGAAAGGGAAAAGTAATGGATCCTATTGTAGAGGCTTCTGCCATTACTGATGCAGAAAAGGTTAAGTTAGATATGAGGAGCAGAGTTCCTGAGAGTAAGTTGACTTCAATTTGGTCAGGAATTATGGACACAAATGTTGGCATGTGGGATTACGAGGAATTCAAGGCTGAGATGTCAGCACCTAACCTTCTTTTGTTGTCAAGGAGAATGGTGGACTCCGGGTTGGCCCATGTGGTAGGCTTTCCTTCTACAATGCAGTGTTATGAGTTGGTACTAAAGTGTGCCAGGAATTATGATAGGGGTACACAGAGGATTATTGGCCCTCAGGGTAGGATTCTTGCAAGATTTAGTCTGGTGTCCATTGCTGCAACCTTTGACATGCTTGATAGGTCCCATGTGGTAGCCTTTGACAAGGATGGGGCTAAGAAATATTATGAGGAAAACATAGTTAAATCTCAACAGGTGATTAAATCTTGGTTGGATAAGCCTAAATCTCATTTCTCTAAGTTTCCCAAGCAACTATTCAAGCTGAAGTTCAAGAGGGAATACTATAATGTTATCACCCTCCTCAGCAAGTTGGTAGGATTGAAGAAAAAGGGGATCTTTGAGACTTGGATGTTCCATCTGATTGCTAGAATGGAGAAAGGATTTGACTATCACTGGGCAGGGGCCATTAGTGTTGTGATTCATGAGCAGTTATGCAGTGTCTTGCAAACCAAGACTTTTACGATGACTTCCTACCTAGTGTACTCATTGGCAAGACTTCATCTGTATAAGGGGTTAAGTACTAGAGGTATCTTTGGGCAGGATGCTATCTACGAGGTATATCCACAATTGCACCTAACTGAGGGAAGTTACAGGAGATCAAACGATGCCTTCACAATGTATATTACCAGATTGCTCCAAGGTGCAGAGCATGTAAGAATCTCAGACAAGGCAAAAGAATTGATAGGAAGGTATGGAGCTTGGTTTATTCAGTTCCCCACCTTTTCATACATCAGGGTTGATGGTTTTCAGAGGGCTCCTTACAGACTCCCTAGGTATCCCACTGATCATGTTGTGTTGTTGGAAGTCATTAGGCAGATTTGTGACTTTGACAATGTAGTAAAGGGAGAAATGCATAAGACAGGTTTTGGGAATGATTTCCCTTTGAAGATAGGAATGGGTGAAGTTTGTGCCTCCATTCAGTCTGCTCATACTTCGGAGGAGGAGATGGGTACTCTTGGTCTTCCCTTCCACACCAAGAGAACAAGATTTGACATAACTGGTGAAGCTCAAAAGAAGGCCAACAAAGATTATAGCCATAAGCCTCATATTGAGGATTATTGGGTTAACCTCACTGATGAGTTTGAGGTAAGGAAGAAGAGGTTTTCCAGACTGCCAGTGGACTTGGTAAGGTTGTATAATGTAAAGGCCATCCCGGACCAGATTGAGGAAGATGGAAATGTGATCCAGGGTCACGTTTATGAGGCAGTAAAAGATAAACCAGTTGGAGAAGTTGATTGGTTGGAAGAGGAAAAGACTAATTTGGATCAGGTCATGGCCCTAGTAATTAAGTACACCAAGATGTGGATGAAGCACAAAATACTAGAGCTGGAAAGTGAGGGTGTTCCATGCACCTATGAACTAATGGGAGATTTGGAGTCCCATTCTGCTTCTGAAGGGTCACTTGAGCCAGAACAAAGGGGAAAAGAAAAGGTGGATTCTCCTTTTAGAATTCAGGTAAGGGAAGTCCAACCTGAGAAGGTTGTAGAGGTGATCAAACAGAGAAAGCCTGATGCTAAGAAGATGAAACATGCCTCTAAGAAAGAAGTTGAGAAGAATAAACAAGAAGAGGAGGAAGTTGAAAGTACTCCACCGTTGGAAAAGAGAAGAAGAATCATGAGATTATCACAAAAAGGGGCGGACACTCTTAAGGTTGACAAGGTAGTTGAGCCACCAGTGGTAGAGGTGGAAATTTAGAGGGAAAGGACACAAGTTTCAATGAGGAAATCAAGGACTCCTTCCCCGAAGGACACTGCAACAATGGAGAAGGTCTTAGTCAGTATTCCTGTTGTGGAGCAAGTGAGTATATCTATTTCCCAAGATGTTAATAAACCGCAGGAAGAACCAAAGAAAGGTGAAAGTCCTAAGGGTTTGCAAGAAGAAGGATTTCAAGAAGGAGACATCTTTAGGGTAGAAGCGAAAATTGATAAGGTATTGCAGACTCCCTTGGTAGCATATGCAGATTCGCCTACAGAGGAGTAAGTGAACAAATCCCCTCAACAGGAGGAAGTAGTAACTAAAATCTCATCACCATCTCGAGTTGTAGTGGAAGAGCAGTTGCAACATGAAGGGAATCCAGTTGTAGATGTTCCTAGAAGTCCGAGTGTTGAAAAGCATGCAACTGTTGATCAACAAGAGAAAGAGCAGGATAAACAAGGCACAGTACCTGTTGGGTCCACTATTCCAGATTGGCTTGAGAAAGGATTGAAGAGTAAAATGGTAATAGTGGAGGATGCTCCTCCTAATTGGGATGTCCTTATGGCCAATGTGGAGAAGGAGAAAACTAAAAAGAAAGCAAGGGTTGTATCCCCAATTGAAAGGGATGGATTTGGTAATAGAGTGGCCCATATTGCTACCCCTACTCCAAACAAAGATAGGGACAATGTGACTGCCCAAGATTATAATGTGCAGACTATTGATTTAGGACATGCTACCATAGAGCAAGATATCGAAGAATATGAGGGTTCTAGTGCAGTGATTGTGGGGAGATTGAAGAAGGCAGTGCAGACAAGACATGAATTAGAGGGAGAGAATGAAAAACTGAAAAGATACTTGCACGAGTTGATGAAACCTTTGCAGGCTATTGGTTCCTCCTCTTCTGCTGTAGGATTCCTTCCCCAGGAGACAATCTCTAAGTTAGAAAAGATGAAGGGCACCTCACATGCTATAGTCACTTGGTTGCAAGGTGTCCAAGCAAAAGGGGATGAGGCCATCAAGGGCATTCTATCTACTACAGGGGATGCTACGAGGTCAGTAGCATTGCTGAAGACTATGTTAGCTCAAGATAAGGAGTATATTGATCTCCTACTGCAGAAGGTTACAACAATTATGGGATTCACTGAAGATAAATTGGTAAGATGTGGGATTCTTCCTCTTCCAAGGGTTTCTGAACCTTGGGAATGGTTTGAAATCTTTCTAATGAGGCAGAAGGCCTTGAAGAAGATCAATAAACAGGCAAAACAAATTGAGGATGCTCTAACTGATGTGTATGACAAATGCATTTCATTCTTCGAAGTCATGAATGGAAGGAACAAGTTTGCTCTGAAGCATCTTAGGGAATGGTGGAGAGATGTGTATTCTCTAGTCAGTGAAGGGTCAGTTACTGAACATCAGTTGGATGATGCAGCAACATACATTGCAGTCATTGACAGATATTTGACCAACAAAACCAAGTGGGATGGTACAGTTAGGCAAGCAAAGGGAAGATATCAAGATTCTTGAGAGAAAGATCAAGGTTTTTCCTATGCCACCTGTTGCTAAACTGGATAGGGTCATGTTGGTCGTACATGCTAAAGGGGATAAAACTAAAGACAAGGATGGGAAGTGATTATATAGAGTTACATTGATATTTGTGCTTCCCATTAATTTATATGTATTGGGCCGACCTCTTTTGACACTTTAGCGGTTTTGGATGAAATTAGTGCTATGGCACATTTCATATGTTTTGAATGTCTCTTGGGCCGACCTCTTGTAGGTCATGTTTCATTATAAAATTATAATTTGGGTCGACCTATCTTGTAGATTCTCTATAAAAGCAGGCATGTTGCCTCATTTGAGTAGACAAGAGATTAGAAAATAGAGATAGAAGGATAGGTAGATCAAGAGAGTAGCCAAGTGATATTAGAGCCAGTTAGGGTTTATTTTCCAAGCAAATGTTGTAACAGAAAAACTAGAATTGCTGCTATTTTTGGATGATTTAATATAAGAGGGATATTGTGTTTGGTATCTATCTTTTGGAATCTCATCTAACATGGTTCTTGTTATTCTATCTTTCAAATTGCTTAAATGTTTATGGTTAAATGATTTGATAATGCTTAGGGTTTGATGTTTGGAATGTTGCAGCGATCTCTAGTCCATACTTTTTGCAGTTAGCTGATTGTTAGCTGCTTTGCAAAGTTAGCCTAGACTTATATTTGTGCTTAGTTCAATTGTGAAATTTTATTCATCTCAATTGTTGTAAGGTTGACTGAATGAATGTTTATAATTTGAAAATCTTTCAATACCTTAGAAGATTGCACTATTTCTATGGAGTTGCAGATTCATCTGGGTCAAGCAAAAAATAGTTTATGAGAGATTGGTCCATTTTGAGCATCTTATCCTTTGGCATTCTCAATCTTAGGATTAAAAGTATTTTTAAGATTATCTCTGAAACCTTTATCTTTTGCTATTTCTTTATTATCTGATTTGCATCAAAGTTTGAAAGTATAGATTTATTGCTTACATTTGATAAGTTTGAAATCCAGCTCTTCTCATAGTAAGGTCCCCTTGTGATTACCAGCATTTTCACATTTATCACTGAGTTGTTTACTGCATTGTCAAGACCTGACATTAGAGACCTTGGAGTTATCTCTTTTCCCATAGAGATTTACCTTTCAAGAGAGATAGGATATCATATTCTGTCTAAGTTGAGGCTAGAATCATATGGACCCATGGTCGTCGTGGAGGGACACTCTCCAGACAAAGGTGTGATGGAAAACAAAGGCAAACTACACTACCCCCCATGGTATGGATTCACTGTCATCATGGAGGGACACTCACCAGACAAAGATGTGATGGCAAAACAAAGGCAAACTACACAACCCCTCATGGCACTTTATAATATCAGTGCGAGTACAAAATATAGCACAACCTTATGTGCAAAATCTCCAAAAAAAACATGTAAAATAGTGTGGCACTTTATCTCAGTGTGTTTACGTAAAATATTGCTTAAAAATGATGCTCAAAATGTCCTCAAAGGACAAAATGCTGGAAATATATGAAGAACAGCCAAAAACGAAGCATCCCATGCAAACAAAAAGTTTCCAAGAGCAAATATGTCCAAGTAATCCACCAGAGTGTGAAAATACAAATAACTGAATAAAATATACCTGGAGTGAAATCTGGAAAAATGGCATGGATGAAACTGAACAGCTTTGAAATACGGTTCCAACGCCACTGATATTGCAAAAAATGGAGAAATTGATCAAAAGTTATGAGCTTGAGACTGAAAATAGCCCATTTGTCTTCAACTGGCTCAAGGCTTGAATATATTCACAACATCTTCACCACATTCCCTTGGAGCCTCAAATTAGTTTTGTCCCTTTGCAACACCTTCACAACATTCCCTTGAACAATCAGCTTTCCTGAATGGTAGCATTAAAAGAAAGAGTTAAGAACAAATCCATGAAAAGCTAAAAAGAAGCAAGAAAGCTCAAAGATCCCTAGGCTGATTATCCTCCTCCCTCTGCCATTGTTGCTCTGATACCATGTAGGAGTTGAGAAAATACAACTTCACAAATCTTGAAGATCACCTGCATGCAAATAATCTATCACAAAAGAAGAGATGGAGACAAACAAGCAAGGGTTCTCTGAAAACTGAAAATGTATATATCAGAGAGAATGAGATAATGAATTGATATGAAATACAATGGGATCAATCCTTATAAAAAGGAGATCATGCAAACCCTAATAAAACCCAAATAGAAGCCCTAATAGGAAAACATTTAATAATTAATATAATTATTAAATGTCAATTTATGCAAACTAACGTGAAATATTAAGAAGGGAATAAAGGTAACTTAATCAACATAATTAAGTTAAGACCTTTACTCTAACAAACCCATCCAAATTTAGCCTTTATTGAAAAGA
Organism: Sequoiadendron giganteum; assembly: GCA_007115665.2. Taxonomy (NCBI): domain Eukaryota; kingdom Viridiplantae; phylum Streptophyta; class Pinopsida; order Cupressales; family Cupressaceae; genus Sequoiadendron; species Sequoiadendron giganteum. The sequence continues at coordinate 29,089,528 of CM021107.1, read as the reverse complement.
AACAACATATTTTTTTGGGTGATGCAAGATTGCTCTTACACCCTGGATGCTCCTACATCAAGTCAAGTCTTTGCTTGTCCTAGCTAATGTAAGGCCAGCCTTGAAAAAGTTGTTATCAGAAAGGAGGGTGGTGTTATCTAAGGAAGTTGATGAGGTGATTTGGTGTGGGAGTAAATGAGGAGAATACTCGGTGAAGCTTGGGTATAAAATTCAACAGGCTCAAGGTGCCACACTTGGGTGGTCGTCGACTCTGTGTTGGAAGTTAGTGGTGCTCCCAAAGGAAAGGGCCTTCTTATGGATTAATTTTCATAAAATTATTCTAATAGGGGATAGGATGGGTACATACGATATTCAGCGACCAAGTATGTATATGTTGTGTCGAAAATATGGTTAGTCTACAAATCGCTTGCTTCTCAATTGCCCATTTTCTTCAAAGTGTTCGGATTGGTTAATGCGGTCTCTTCATTGGGCCTCCCCAAGGCAATAATACATAGGAATTTTTGATGATTTGGTCATTGGGGAAGAAGTCTAATGTCTAGGGTTTAGTGTGGTGGGCCGCTTCATCCATGCTTATATAGAAAGTTTGGAAGGAGTGTTGCAAGTATGGATGAGTTTGGTGGTGTTTTCATTAATGTTGTCATTGATGTCAACACAGTTCAGAGTGATTGCAGATGGTACTTGTATAGTTGAGATAATGTAGAAGTGTTTAGATTACATGAAGCTATATTTATGAAGTTGCAGTTGTGTTTCAATGCCAAGTTCTTTTGAGAAAATTAAGAAATAATGAAGGCAGTGTTGAGTGTGTGTTTTGAGTGTGCTCTGGTATTGTGTTCTTCATTACTTCTATGTTGATCCTATACTTTTTTGGGTCTATAGTATTGTGTTACGAACTTCTATGGATAATATATCCCAAGTTTTAGATTTTGGATCGATGGAGAGTGAAAGATGTGTTCACTGGTGTGTTAACCCATTTGGCAGAACTAATTGTTTGTGGACTCAGATAAATGTTTTTTCTCCACAATCTTTTGGTGTTTTGTTTCAGATCTTGTGGAGCTGGAAGAAGGTTAATCCTAATGTTCTCTGTGTTTCGGAAAATGTGTTTTTAGTTTGGTGCTCCGAAAGGCTTGTTCCAGAGATACGATGTGTTTTTGCTTGGTCTGGATGGACTATTGAAGAAAGTTCTATGTGTGAAGACTATTGCAGTTGTTGTGGATGTACCTGAAGGTTTCTAAGAGATTTTAAAATGTCTAGTGAAGCGTATTGGGTGATCCACATGTGATCATCTTGCTAGAGATGTGTGTACTTCAAAGATCATTGGTGTTTTCATTAGGTTTCATCGACCTGGTGTTTACACGTTTCATAAATATTTGCATCGAATTAAGGAAGCATGTGATTGATCCAAGATGTTGTTTAGGTCTTAATAAAAAATTAATTGGTCCTCTCTCATTCTTATCTACCGTGGGAATGTTGAGTAGCCAACCTAATTTTAATTTGTAAAAAGAAGAATGTATAGCTGACCTTGGAGAAAATTTCTAGGGTTGAAGATGGTATAAAATCAAGTTAAGATGTTGTGAATTAAAAAACAAGCAAGTAAAGTGTGTGAATAAGTGTGAAAATCAAAGTGTGTAAGAGAGAATCAAGCCAGCAATACTTTGATGTACTAGATTCCTGAAAGTAGTGAGTTGATGGTATATGTAATCCTTTGATCAAGTTGCGATTGTGTGGAGACTATTATGTTGGATCTTTATTTATCTTTTCTTTATTTGTAGGCAGTGTGCCTCCTTCTAGACAGTGAGTCCTATTATAGGTAGTGAGCGTTTGTATTTGGGCAATGAGACTTTGTATCTGGTATTGTATTATCACTATATTGTGAGTTAGTCCTGACTGTCATTTTTCCCTCATTGGGTTTTCCATGTAAATTTGGTGTCTCTGATGTTTTCTTTATGTTATTTTCATTTCATGTTTACACTTAATAATAGATTGAATTAAAGTGGAATTGATTAAGGTTAGAAGTAAATCAATTTGGTACAACTGATTCACCCCCCCTCTCATTTGTCTTGTGCATTTCAACAATTGGTATTAGAGCTTTGGTTCCTTGGTGAAAATATTAATCGCTTGAGGTAGATCAGGTGGTGCACAAGTTGCAAATCCCTATTTTTTATGGAGTTGATTACAGTGACTGGAAATCACAGATGAGAGGTTACCTGGTCTCTCTCGGTTTCAAGACTTAGAAATTTGTATAGACAAAGTATGTTGAACCATCCATTGGTCCTTCCTCTGCAGATGATATTTTTGTCTATGAGGAGAATGAAAAGGCAAGGTACGCTATCTTCAGTGCTTTATCTAGAACTTTAAGGACAAAAGTTATTTCTTTAGGGACTGCTTATGAAGTATGAGAAAAATTGATAGATATTTATGAAGGAAATGATAGAGTAAAATTGTCAAGGAATCTAACAGCTAAGTGAAAATTTGAGAGCCTGAGAATGGAAGATGGTGAAGATATTGCAAGCTATTATCAGAGAGTTGAACTTGTAGCAAATGAAATCAAGAACCAAGGTGGTACCATGACAGATGAATATGTAATTGAAAATATCTTGATGAGCCTACTGGACAATAACAATGATAAGGTCTCTGCTATTGAAGAATCATATGATCCAAATACATTCACCAAGGAGCAGCTATTTGGAATCTTAATGGCATTTGAGGTGAGAAATTTTGGAAGAGAAAAGGAGAAGGCTAAAACAACCTTTAAAGCAATTAAGATAGGAGATGACTCAGATGATGATAGTTCAGAAGTGTTGGAAGCAAAATTTACAAGGAAATTGAAGAAAGGTACTTGTAAGTACAAAGGTATATTGCCCTTTAAATGTTCCAGTTGTGGAAATATTGGTCACTATGGTTCAAAATGTCCAAATAGAGCTACACACAAGAAGAACAAAGATAATCATAATTACAAAGACAAAAAGGATACGAAGTTCAAGAAATTGTATTATGTTAAGGAAGATGCAGGAATTTCTGATGATGAGTCTGATTTTGAGGATGATAAGGATGAATGATTGTTTCTAGCCTTGGAAATTAAAGTTGTATCTGCTAATCATGGAATATGTGCAAGGGAATCTAGTTCGAAGAGCAAGAAGGATGAGATGGAAGGTACTCTGGTTACTAATTTTCATGCTAGACAGGATGAAGACTATTGGGTAATTGACAGTGGATGTTCAAATCATATAACTGGAGACAAGAGTAATTTCAGTAAACTTGAAAAGTATGATGGAGGAATAGTTATGTTTGGAGATGATTCTGGTGCTAAGATTGTTGGGAAAGTAACAATTAGCTTTGATGGAAAATATAGTACTAAAAATGTCTATTATATTAAGGGCTTAAGACATAATCTTTTGAGTGTTGGGAAAATGTGTAGCAAAGGATTTAAGCTTGTGTTTCAGGATAACACCTGTGAGATCAAAAAAGGATCTGGAACTGTGGTAGCAGCAAGAATAAGAACTCATGGAAACATCTATCAAGTTAAGAATGGTGATGGTCAGTGCTTTGTTTCTTAGATTAATGAAAGTTAGCTATGGCACCGAAGGATGGGACATGTAAATTTTGGCAATCTAGTCAAGATCAGTTCAAGAGAAGTTAGAGATCTTCCTAGAATCACAAAGCCTACAAATTCTATTTGCAGAATTTGTTAGTTGGGCAAAAAAATAAGATGTAGTTGTAAAGGAAAAGAACAATCATCTATCGGAATGTTGGAATTGATTCATATAGAACTTTGCAGTCCTACAAGAATAAGAATCCTTAATGGTGATAGGTATTTTATGCTCTTCATTGATGATTACTCTAGGATGACATGGGTTACTTTTCTTAGAGAAAAATCTTAGGCTCTAGATAGATTCAAAGTGTTCAAGGAAAGAGTAGAGAATGAGGTAAACCTGAGAATCAAATGTTTAAGGTCTGATAGAGGTGGAGAATTCATTTGTAGTGATTTTAAAGCATTTTGTGAAGAGCATGGCATAAAGAGACATTATTCTGCCCTAGAACCCCTTAGCAAAATGGAGTTGTGGAAAAGAAGAACCGGACTGTACAAGAGGTTGTCAGAACTATGAGGAAAGAAGCAAATGTTCTTGATGTGCATTGGAGAGAGGAAATCCACACTGTTGTTTACATTCTTAACAGAGTTCAAATCAGAGGTAACAGAACAAAGACTCCTTATGAGTTATGGATTGGTAGGATTCCTACTATTAAATACTTTAAAGTATTTGGAAGCAGATGTTACATTAAAAGAGATGATGATAATCTTGGAAATTTTGATGCTAGATGTGATGAAGGAATTTTTCTTGGATATTCAAATAACAACAAGGCATATAGATGTTTCAATAAAAGACTGAGGAAAATGGTTGAAAGTGCAAATGTAAAATTTGATGAAGTTATGCATAGACCAGTATAAATAAGTGAAGTTGAACCAAATGATCCTATCTATGGAAAAATACAAGAATAAGAAAAGGAAGAGAAATAACAAAGTGATGAAGAGGAGATTCCAAAACATGCACCTAAAACTCCTAAATATGTTTAGAAGAATCATCTGGAGGAACAAATAATTGTAGATATAAGTGAAGGTGTAAAGACAAGAAGAAAAGTGGTTGAGGTAAACTTGTGTTTACTTTCTCAGATAGAACATAAGGCTATGAGTGAGGCATACAAAGATGAGAGTTGGGTTAGAGCAATGAAAAAGGAATTGTAGCAAATAGAAAAGAATTAGGCATGGGAACTAGTCCCTAGACCAATAAACAATAATGTAATTGGTTCAAAATGGGTGTTCAGGAATAAGTTGAATGAAGATGGAGAAGTGGTAATAAATGAAGCAAGACTTGCATGCAAAGGTTATTCACAAGTTGAAGGAATAGATTTTGAAGAGACATTTGCACTAGTGGCAAGAATGGAGGTCATTCAGATTTTCTTGGCATTTTCAGCTCATAAAGATTTCAAAGTATACCAGATGGATGTCAAGTTTGCATTCCTGAATGGAGAATTGGAAGAAGAAGTGTATATGGAACAACCAGAAGGATTTCAGTTGTCAGACAAACCAAACATGATTTGCAACTTGAAAAAGGTACTATATGGACTTAAACAAGCTCCTAGAGCATGGTATATAAGGTTGGATAGATACTTGACATAGCAAGGATTTAGCAAAGGCTTTGTTGACAACAATCTCTACTTCAAAGTTAAGAAAAAAAAAATATTGATTGTTGTGGTATATGTTGATGATATCATCTTTGGTGGAAATGAAGGTTTGTGTAAGAAATTTGCAGAAGAGATGCAAAAAGAGTTTGAAATATCTGTGATTGGTGATTTTAATTTCTTCCTTGGAATTCAAGTTAATCAAACTAATGAGGGGATATTCATTTCACAATCTAAGTATGTTAAGGAATTGTTGAATAAGTTTGGAATGGATTACTCCAAACCGGTTTGTACCCATATGGTAACCGGATGTAAACTAAGTAAGGATGATGAATCTTCTAAAGTTGATTAGAGCATGTACAGATCCATGATTATTGGACTATTGTATCTTACTGCTACTAGACCAGATATTATGTATGCAGTATGTTTGGTTGCAATATTTCAAGTAGAACCTAAAGAGACACATGTTACAGTTGTAAAAAGGATATTCAGATATCTAAAGGGAAGTCCAGATTATGGGCTATGGTATCATAAGGATATTGATTTAACATTGAATACCTACATATATGTAGATTGGGTTGGTTGTGTAGATGACCGAAAGAGTACAAGTGGTGGTGCATTATTCCTTGGAGGAAGATCGGTCTCATGGTTGAGTAAGAAACAAGATTCAGTTTATTTATCCACTGTAGAAGCTAAGTATATTGTTGCAGCATCTTGTTGTACATAGGTACTTTGGATGAAGCAAACATTGAAGGACGTAGGTGTGATATGTGATGGGCCTAGCTCTATCTTTGTGATAATACAAGTGCAATAAACATTTCAAAGAATCTGGTGATGCATTCTAGGAAAAAGCATATATCTATCAGGTATCACTTCTTGAGGGAAAAGGTGTTGTAGAATGAAGTCAGACTTGAATGTCTCTACCAAGGAACAAATTGTTGACATATTAATTAAGGCCCTTCCAAAAGATACTTTTGAGTATCTTAGGGGGGAGTTAGGTTTTATTGCCCCTCCTTCCTTGAATTAGGTGCACATGGAGGTGCATCAATCCAATGGATTCATAGATTCATTTTTGGTCTGGACTGATGATTGTGGTCTACTCCTCAGGGGGAGTAAAGAGTTGCATTGTTACAATGTGGTGTGGGTACACTCCTAAGGGGGAGTGATTGAAACTTTATGGTAGTTTTTTCATGCAAAACTTCTTTTTTTTGTTGATTTCAAAGGGGGAGAGAGTCATGTGAAAAACTGAAAGGGAGAGAGAAAATATTGTAAGGAGAAGAGAGTGTAGAAATTCTTGTGCAGGTTGTCTAATCTGGAAAAGAACTGGAAGAAGAAGCAGGAGAGTATGTATGTTTTCTTTGATGGTTTTTCACATCATGTGTTGCCATCAATGACAAAGGGGGAGATTGTTGCAAGTATGGATGAATTTGGTGGTGTTTTCATTAATGTTTCCATTGATGTCAACATAGTGCAGAGTGATTGCAGATGGTATTTGTATACTTGAGATATTGTAGAAGTGTTTAGAGTACATGGAGCTATATTTATGAAGTTGTAGTTGTGTTGATGCCAAGTTCTTTTGAGAAAATTAAGAAATAATGAAGGCAGTGTTGAGTGTGTGTTCTGAGTGTGCTTTGGTATTGTGCTCTGCATTTCTTTCATGTTGATCCTATGCCTATGCAGATCTGTGGTATTGTGTTATGAACTTCTATGGATAATATATCTCGAGTTTTAGCTTCTCGATCGATGGAGAATGGAAGATTTGTTCACCAGTGTGTGAACCTATTTGGAAGAACTAATTGTTTGTGGACTGGGAGAAATGTTTTTTCTCTGCAATCTTCTAGTGTTTTGTTTCAAATCTTGTGAATCTAGAAGAAGGTTAATCCTGATGTTCTTTGTGTTTTGGAAAATGTACTTGTGGTCTGGTGCTCCGTAAGGCTTGTTTAAGAGCTATGGTTTGTTTCTACTTGGTCTGGAAGGACTATTGAAGAATGTTCTATACGTGAAGACTGTTGCAGTTACTATAGATGTACCTCAAGGTTTCTAAGAGATATTAAAAATTTTGGTGAAGTGTGTTGGGTGATCCATGTGCGATCATCTTGTTGGAGATGCACATACTTCAAAGATCATTGGTGTTTTCATTAGGTTTGGCTGACCTTGTGTTTACACATTTCATAAATATTTGCATCAAATTAAGGAAGTGTGTAATTGATCCAAGATGTTATTTGGGTCCTAACCAAATGTGTAATTGGTCCTCTCTCATTCTTATCCAATGTGAGAATATTGAGTAGCCGACCTGATTTGAATTTGTAAAAAGAAGAATGTATAGCCGACCTTGGAGAAATTTTCTAGGATTGAAGATGGTATAAAAGCAATTCAAGATGTTTTGAATTAAAAAACAAGCAAGTGAAGTGTGCAAACAAGTGTGAAAATTAGAGTGTGTAAGAGTGAATCAAGGCAGCAATACTTTGATGTGCTAGATTCCTGAAAGCAATGAACTGATGGTATCTGTAATCCTTTGATCAAGTTGCAACTGTGTGGAACCTATTGTAGTGGATCTTTATTTATCTTTTCTTTATGTGTAGGCAATGTGCCTCCTTCTGGATAATGAGTCCTATTGTATGCAATGAGTCTTTGTATCTGGGCAGTGAGCCCTCTGGCAGTGATCCTTTATTTCTGGTATTGCATTATTACTATATTGTGAGTTAATCCTCATCGTGGTTTTTCCCTCATTGGGTTTTCCACGTAAATTTGGTGTCTCTGGTGTTTGTTTTTTGTTATCTGTATTTTATGTTTACACTTAATAACAAATTGAGTTAAAGTGGAATTGATTAAGGTTAGAAGTAAAGCAATTTGGTACAACTAATTCACCCCCCCCCCTCTCTTAGATGTCTTGCACATTTCAAAAAGGAGCACAATAGGATAATCTTTAATGACCAATTATTACTAATTGTTGAGATAATTAAAAAGATTGAAGCAAGAATTTTTGAGGTTGCTAATGCTAATTTCAAGCTATCACATTCCTCCCACTTCTCAAATTGGGACAATAACTTATAGAAGGTATGGCGTAACTTAAATCTCCCAAAGATGGAAATAATGTCTAACAAAAAGCAAAGGGTGGGAGTCAAATGGTAGCCTGTAGAGAACGGGAGATACAAGCTGAATTTTGATAGGGCATTGAAGGGGAACCTGGGGGCGGCGAGAGTGGATTATATAATAAGGGATGAAAGAGGGGTATGTATTTGGGAAGCATCAAGGAAAATAGATGTTGCTACTAATAACAAACCAAAAATGAAAGGGTTGGCATGCGATCTTTAGTTATGCTTGGAAAAAGGTATTTTGGATGTCGATATTGAAGGTAACTCCATTCTCTGTATCAAGGCAGTTAGTAAAAACGATGTCCAAAATTGAAGGTTGAAACCTTGGCTAAAAAATATTTGGGGCTATTTAAATAACCTAAGGTCATTTACATTAGCACACATTGTGAGGGAGGCAAATAAAACTACAAAAAATTTGGCTAATGAAGGGATGTTTTGAAACAAAAGGGACTCAATGAATAATTGAAAAACCTTATCTGAGTCGTTGAAGGAAGTAGTACACCAGGAAATGGCAAGGTATAAATAAGTAGAATCTTTGGGAAGATTTAAAGTCGCAATAAGGTAACTAAAAAGGTCGATGGGTCTAGAAAATTAAATACACTAAATGTGATTGTGGATTTGGTTTTAGTGTTGGTGTGGTGGGGTAGGACGATGGTCCATGCCCAAATATAAATTGGTGTGATAATGCCTTGAAAAAATTGAGTCAAATTTGGATGATTAAGGGGGTTTATAGTTGTTAAGCCTGATCTAGGGTGTTTCTCGAAGTATGTTTAATCTTAAGGCTCCATCAGTCTTGGTACATGGTTATTGAAATTGGGAGGAGAAAGGACCTGAGGGTCAGATGGGCAAGTAAGGATTAGGCATGTGAATATTCAGAGGTGTGGTGTGGGACATGGGAAGTGGTGTTGGCTTGCTACTTTGGGAGGAAGGCTCAAAAATATAAAGTATTAGGGGTGAGTCGGAAAGGTAAGTCGCTCTAAAATATGGCTTCTCCAAGAGTTCATGATGTCTCCTTTGATGTTATGTGTAGGTGTGCAAGTGAAACCCGTGAGGAGCAGCTAAAATACATGTTCCAGAAGGTCGATGAGAAATAATGTGAGGCAATTATGAAGGTATTGAAACATAAGTTGAGGGATATTTCGGATAGTGGAGAAGGTAGTCTGAGCTGAATTGTTGGATGCGGTAATAGGAGTGGTGGATGGGATGGAGGTGGTGCCAAGATCTGGGTTGATGTTAGGTACCTTTGATCTAAATGCAAAAAAGAAGTGAAGATGTAAAAATCTTGGAATTTGTTTAAGAAAGCGGTAGAAAATTTGTACGATACATGAATTTCTCTCCTTTATAAGTTATAATCCTAGGCTGCTATTTGGTGTTGATGTAAATAGGCTGCTATTTGATCCTGATGTAAACAAGTTGTTGGATATAGTAGCAGGGATGGGATATTTGTATCACTATGGAATGTTTTCATAATTTATTGTCTTGTTTTAAATGAATAAAAGAGAGCTACCCCCCTAAGGTAGTGTGTACCAATTTGTTTTTTAAAATAAGAATATAATAATTGTAGACACTGAAAAATGTCCTTAGCCTACGAACACCATTTTTTCACATCAACTCCCCCTCTTCCGTAATAATTAAATAATCTCAATTATTTGATTAGTCTAAATTCATATTTCTTCTATTTATTAAATAATTTTAATTATTTAATTAATTCATTTCTTTCCTTTTATTAGTTCCTGTTGATAGGCAAGTTTACTATGGCATTTGTTGAATTTTCTTTTGAAATAGTTGCTTGGCCAATGAAATTCTATTGTTTAAAATATTTTTATCTTTTCCTATAGTTGGAATTTAAGGACATATTTTTTTGTTTGAAAATTATGATTTATCTCTTTTTCTATTGGTTGGAGTAGGTCTATTATTCATTTTTGTTTCAGTAAATTAGGAAAATAGGGTGGCATTATATATTGTCGTAAATATTTAATCAATGGATGCAAATTGAGCAAACTTTGGCAGTCGGTTGGTGGGTACTTGTTGGGAATTCTACCTCAACTTTCTGGTTTACCCCCTTTGAAGACTCAGGTGAATTCTCTTGTTTTCCTTGGCAAAGTCTCTTGTTCTGGCGGAGGCGGAACCGGGTTGGAACTTGGCATTGTTTCATTTGCCTTGTTCCGAGTTTGTTCCCATTCCGTCTCCAGCTCCACTCCCCGCTTTCTTGGATCTTTGAAGTTTTGTTCTGGCGGAGGCGGAACCAGATTGGAATTTGGCATTGTTCCTTTTGTCATGTTTCAGGTTTGGATCCGGCTCTAGCTCCAGCTCCGGTAGTCTGTTTCTCTTCGCTTGGGTCTGGCGGAGGTGGAACCAGTTTTGGAAGTTGGCAATGTTCGTTTGCCAGGTTCCTGTTTCTGTTTTTGTTCCATCCCCGGGTCTGACTCCTTCTTTTGTGATCTGGTTCCTCTAGATGTTTGGTTTCTCCTCGGGGAGTTTTCCTCCGCTTTGTCCAAGATCTAGATTGTTGTTTCTTGCAGTTGGCGGGGGTGGAACCGAAACTGGTTTGGTTCCTGATCTTGGACTTTTGGTAAAGTCCTGTTTCTGTTTATGTTCTGTCCCCGGGTCCGACTCCAACTCCGATCTTTTGTGCCCCCGTCTTGGTTTGACCCCGGGTTGACTTTACCCGGTCAGGACTATTTTCGATGAGTTCTCCTTTGCCGTGGGCGGACGAGGAACCGAATTGGTTCCTGAACCTGTAATTTTGGTAGGGTCTTGTTTCGACTCCAATTCCACTCCCGACTCTGACTCTGACTCTGGCGGTGTGTTTTTTCGGTGGAGTCCTGTTTCGACTCCTGTTCCGACTCCGGCTCCGACAGTGTTAGAATTGACTTGAATTCTTGGTCACACCCAATGTCTGTTTGTCCATTTTGGTTGCTCTATCAGCTGCAATTGCTGATGGGTCTTGGATGCGTGGCGCCTGGTTGAATAGTGATTGGATGGTTACCTAACTTGTTGTGCTGCATGTTTTGTCAACAAAGGTTGGCGGAGCTGAACCCGTTTTTTGGAATGGCATTGAATGCCTGGGCGGCTCGTTGCAGGCAGATCTGTCAGATCCGACCAGATGCGTGATTTGAGGATGGTCTTCATTACTCTTCTGATTCGGTTACATATGGATGAGAGATGTATTATTTCTCATAAGTTCAACGAGTCTGCAAGAGTTGTGGGTTGTTGAGCAAGTGCGAGATGTATGAGTTAAATGCGCGACCATGAGATTGCGAGCAGGGTGCACGGGCATGCGAATGCGTGAGCATGGGGCTGCAAGCATAATGCATGATGCATAATGCGAGATTACAGATGTTGGACTTGCAGGTTGGAGAGCCGAAGGTGTGAAGAGTTTTGATGAGAGATGGAGAGGGTGTTCGAGCAGTTTGCTTAGGCAATGTAACTGTGAACACTCTATCTCTCAGATCTGGGCATGGGAATCATTGGAGGCCGAATGACTAGGCTGGCCATGAGGCTGGTTGTGACAGTCATCTGAGGAGCTGAGAGGAATTTTGCGGTTACCTGTTATTTCTCCAGTAGAACAAGATTTAACTCCTATATTGGCTTTGAGCCTGATATTGTATTATAACTGGTTTTTGTTGTTGAATAATACAATGGCTCGAAATTTTGGAGTGTGGGGTTTTTACCTAAAAGGGTTTTCCCCACGTATATCTATGTGTCTTCTTTTAGTCTTTTATGGTATATGTTTATGTTGAATCTGTTTCTTGTTGCATTCACTTCTCTCAGAGGATCAATGGGGGATCAACTATGCTTGTTTCCGCTTTATAGCATAGTTGGTTGTGTCTTTGTTGTGATTTTGAATTGAAATTACTAAGGCACTACTGTCTTAGATGTCTATCTTGAAGACAGCCAGAATCCGTATCCCCAATAGTACTAAAGCAATGAATGCATTAAATGCAAACTTTGTGAGATGTGTTGGACAGTTGGTGGGTATACAAGCAATGAATGCATGGTTAATTCATGAAATCTCAAGCGAGTGTTGGATTTTATTTATGCTTATTCTTGTTTGTTTATTGTTTGTTAGAAAGCTTGTGTATTTTTAGCTCTGGGTTGCCCTCTTCGATGTTTGTTATTCTGTGTAGCACTTCCATGTAGGAGGAGCCATAGGAACAGTGCACTACTGGTGAGTGGCTCATCTGTCTATTTGTGATACTTGATAACTAGAAGTATTGCTCGTTGTTACAAGAAAAACTGAATGGTTTGAGCAAGGTCTTGTCAACTGTGGAGGTATTGAATGCATTAACTATGTGTTTATTGCTTGAGCGGCCACCATTCTATCAGCAAAGCTCACAAATTTTTTATTTAATGTCTGAATGTTTACAAAAATTTATCACATTGGTCTATTTTTTTGCAAATTTTATCGTGTGCTTTTGTGTTTCATGTTTATGAACAACATATTATATGTCATGGACTATGCTCATTTGTCTAATTTTTTCGTGTAATAGGATCCACTGCTTGTAATTGGAGTCGAAGGCAAAGATCTATATGACTGCAAAGATACTTGGTTATTGAACAAGGAACTGGAAGGTCAAATTCTTGTAACAATTCTTCCCCTTTTTTTGTAATGAATTTTAAGTCTTCTAATGTACCTAAAAATTATGCCTTGGGAGAGTTGTGAACAATAAAGGAGAAGCCTGGTTCAAGAATGTGACTTATCGAATAGACAAATGAGCATAGTGAATGACATGCCATGTAATTCATAAACATGAAACTATTTTTTTCCCAAAAACAAGCTACTATTGCAATCGTTGAATTTTCTTTTGAAATAGTTGCTTGGCCAATCAAATTGTATTGTTTAAAAAACAATTGTCTTTTTTCTATAGTTGGGATTTAAGGACATAAATTTGGTGTTTGTAAATTATGTTTTATCTCTTTATCAATTGGTTGGAGTAGGTCTATTATTCATTATAATTTAAGTAAATTAGGAAAATAGGGGGACATTATATATTCTAGAAAATATATAATCAGTGGATGTAAATTGTGGGATCTTTGGCAGCAGGCTTGTTAGAATTGTATGGCTGCCAAGATCTTGAGACCAAATGGAAAGCACAAAAAAAGAGAGAATAGAATGTGACAAGAATGAACTGTATTCTTATCAATATGATTGTGATTGTTTGTATATACATAGGAGAGCCCTTGGTTATATATCCAAGGTGAGAACATATAAAGGCATAAGATTATGACAAGTGTTGTAATCTTATGACATGAGACAACTATGAAAAGCTATCACTCCACCTAAAGTGGAAAAGTGATAATGTGATAATCACCACAAATAGTGGATCACCCACAAAAGGTGGAGAGGTAATCACATGATATGTCCACAAAAGGTGGAAGTGATAAAGTAATAACATGATAAGTCCACCAAAGGTGGAAGTGATAAAGTAATAACATGATAAGTCCACCAAAGGTGGAAAAGCTCCAACTACCTCCTATGTGGTCCCTAAGTAAACTTAACTAAGGTGTAATCATGACCTAAGACAAGGTACAACACATTTAATTACACCAACACCCCCCCTTAAGTGCAACTTAGGGAGAATGTACACAAAATCAAACAATGCAAGATGAGTCCCAGCAACTAGGCCATGTTAGGTACCCATGTAAAAATGCAAAGAAATCTCTCACAAATGGAGAAAAGAAGAAAACCCAATGGGACAAAACTCCTCCCCAAAAGAGAGATAAAAGATACAAAAAATGAAATGCTCTCAATGTTGAGCCTCCTGCAATGATGGTAGAAGCTCAACATTGAATGTTGAAGATGATCCAATCTCGTCGAACAACGTTCCTCCCCTTAGGAATAAACAAAACCATGGATGTATGTAGGATGTCAGGAATATAAATGATGGATGATGATATCTCTAAAGCATGCTCAAGTGTCTCCATGTTGATGTTGAAAGCTGACACATTCCAAACAGGCATTTTAGGCCACACTGCTAAAGAGGACAATCCAAAATCTAGTAGAGATGAATGCAGAACATGATCCAAAGACAATGATATCCCCTTTAAAGATAAAGAATCCTCCTCCAAATGTTGTCCAAAATTATCCACACTCACGCCAAACTGCAAAGAATGATCATGTAGAGAATGAACAAGAGGGTCAGAGTGTTCCCTCACAACAACTAAAGAAGGAGCATCTTCATCAAAGAGAAGATGAATGCTATCAATAATGTCCTCCAAATCTACAAGATGAGACTCCACAAACAAGTTTGAAATACCAGTCGATAAGCCATCCAAATTATCCATATCTAGAAGACAATGTATATCTTGTTGCACTGAATCACAAGGACCCAAAACTATGGAATCACAAGCATCATCAACTGCAATAGTAAGTGGAGGAGATGGAATGCATGAATCAAGAATGGGATCTACTGTGAGAACTCCCAAGTTCAAGTAGCCAAATGTCTCCTTTGAATCATGGTTCATATGATCAATAGCCGAAGGAACAATTTCACCATCAGAAGCAAAATCTACAAAGTTATACAACTGAGATGAATGATCAACCACCTCAGTAGCAATGATCTCTCTAGTCTCCAAGTCTTGCATGATGACTGAATCCGGTATGAACTCCACAATTCTCCCATCTCCATCATGTGTAATCTGATATATGAAAAGAAGATTGTTCATCAAATGAGGAACACACAACATATCTTGGAAAGTGTTGTCCCAAAAACTAATAGATCCCTTCCCAATTACACTCATGTATGTATTGTTTCCCATCAAGATAGGAGACATACTGCAAGGCTGAAATGAAGAGAAGATAGACTGTGAAGATGCCATATGATGAGATTCTCCTGAATCTAGAAGCCATCTCCCTTATCCTGGACTTGAAAAATCACAAAGAGCTTGTCCTTTATATCCTGATGTAGATGCTTGACCTTTGTCCTTTTTAGACTGTTTTGAAGAAGAAGGAGAAGAAGATTCAAACATTCTAGAAGGAAAATCAATGTGATTCCTTTTGAGAAGAGTTTTCAACTCATCAATATCCTTCTTAGAACAATAGTGTTATTCATGTCCATCCTTCTTGCAATATGCACAAAAAGGCCTCTCCTTCTTAGATGATTCCCCTTTAGAAGAGGATTTTTTCTTTGCTTTATTTGAATGTGGATTATTCTTTGCTTTATTTTGTTTCTTATATTATTCTGATTCTTTCACCTGACTAACCAACAATGCTTAAGATTTAGAAGTCTTGATGAGACCCACTGAGATAAGCTTTTGTTGCTCATGTACCAACATCTCAGAAAATTATGCAAATGAAGGTGTAGTATATGCAGACCCCATAGTAAATCTATGAGTATGAAAGATAGAAACAAAAGAAGCATAATCAAGACCAATTTTTTTCATTGTATTGTAGACCAACTGAATGTCCTTATCAATTCCACATGCTTTACATTGCTCTCTTAGATCATTAACCTTAGTAATGTAGTCTTGGATGTTGTCAAAGTCCTTAGGATCAAGGCTCATCAATTCATTATCAATTTGATAGCCTCTTACTTCATCTATAGTACCATATAAATTTTTCAATTTTTTCCAAGCTTCATGAGAATTGTTACATGATTCAATTTGAAACAACAAATCTTGAGAAACTAGTCTATGAAAACACCCAAGAGCTTTGGTATGTTCAATCATCCATTTTATCTTTTTATCTGCATCTGTAGGTTCAGGTACCTTATTTTCAACATATAGAGAGTGACCTTCAGTAATTATAATACTCCATGCATTTTGATGTCATGTTGAATAATTATATGATGTGAGCAAAGGAACCTTAGAATGATCCATGAAAACAAGAGAGCACAAGCAAACAAATAAAAATAATGCACCAAGAGACCCCCCCAAATCACTCAATAAAGAAACCCCCCAAGCAATATCTGATTTGGAACTTTATACTTAGTGTGTTTACAGTTGCCACTTCTCAAAAATAGCGAAGTAGACTTTGATCTTGGTACATACAAATTGCCAAAATAGGCTTCAAGTTCAAAGTGAAAAAATTTTAGCAAATGAGATAAATATGATTACACCATTGGAAAGTACACAAAAAATCATGCACTTTCAAAAAAAAATCACCCAAAAATGTTACCGTAGGAACAAGATATGAGCTCTTGAAGTTCCCAAAATGAGGATGAAGCAACAACACCTATGAGAATCTACAATTTCTGGAAAATCCATACACCAAAACCAAAAACTGATTGCACCACTATAAAGAGCGTGAAAAATTAGCCCAAATAAAAAAAAATCTCACAAATTGGAGGTCTTGAGCACAAGTTATGAGCATTTGAAAATTTCCTTCAAAACTTAAAAAAGCAAATGAAAGGGGTGGCAATTTTTTGAAAAATGTCGACGTCATCCACTGGGAGCTTAAAATTGACAGCTATGGACCTGTCAAAAAAAGAATATCCCCCCTACAAGAATATTCACTTGGAATATTCTGATGCTCTCGAGAATCTTCGTGGAATGAGAATATTCTCATCGATTGCTCCGAATTTTGTCGCCGATTATATTAAAGTGGTCAGATTTTATGGGGGCCACCGAAATTTTTTTGTCTCCACCGAGTAAGGTTTTCTATTAAAGATTGTACTGACCGTCAGATGAATTTTGGAAGCATCGATAATATGTGGGGTTGCACGGATGTGAAAACGAGGGTGGGGCCACAGTCATAAGGCCACGTGGCTCCACGTAGGGTGGCAATACCTGCATTGTGTAGGTACTTCTGCGTACAACGACAAAAATCCCTCATATTTTTTGTTTTTATATTTATTTTACAATTAATTTCAAATGAAATTTTTCATACAAGCTTTACAAATAAAATTTAATTTGCCGATTTTAATTTTTCTAAAAAATCGTACCAACGATGCAATTATGACGACTTGGGGGGGGGGGGGGGCGTACGACTCTTCAGGCATTGCCTCACCAAACAACTGCTCCGATTTGGATGAATTGGCAGTCAATCTTAGAGTTTTTGGCCCTTTTGATGCGATGGCAGGGTCAGATTTGACCCAAAATGCTCCAAAAATGTAGCTATCTTCTGGATCTGGCAACCACTCCTCAGCTTCAAACCCTCATAGATGTGACCTTGTATGCCCGATTTGGACAAAACAAAAGGAAAAATTGACTTTCTCGGACTTTTCAGACGCAATGGTGAGCTTAGATTTGCACTACCAAGCACCGATATAAACCTATAATAAAGAGCCAAAAATGGAACCTCCCCAAATCTGGTATCTCTTCAGAAATAGACTCTTCAATGGCACCCAACCCACTCTAATACCATGTTATAATTGGATATGGCTGCCAAGATCTTGAGACCAAATGGAAAGCACAAAAAGAGAGAGAATAGAATGTGACAAGAATGAACTGTATTCTTATCAATATGATTGTGATTGTCTATATATACATAGGAGACCCCTTGGTTATATAGCCAAGGTGAGAACATAGAAGGGCATAAGATTATGACAAGTGTCGTAATCTTATGACATGAGACAACTATGAAAATTTATCACTCCACCTAAAGTGGAAAAGTGATAATGTGATAATCACCACAAATGGTGGATCACCCACAAAAGGTGGAGAGGTAATCACATGATATGTCCATGAAAGGTGGAAGTGATAAAGTAATAACATGATAAGTCCACCAAAGGTGAAAAAGCTCCAACTACCTCCTATGTGGTCCCTAAGTAAACTTAACTAAGGTGTAATCATGACCTAGGACAAGATACAACACATTTAATTACACCAACTAGGTTGATGGGTACTGAAGCAGTGAATGCATGTTTAATCCATTAAATGAAAATTGTGCAAGATGTGTTGGAGAGCTGGTGGGTATGGAAGTAGTGAATGAATAGTTAATTAATGAAATCTTAGTCGAGTGTTGGGTTTTATTTGTGCTAATTCTCATTCTTTTATTTTTTGTTGAAAATCTTGTGTGTTTTTAGCTCTAGGTTCAAATTTTATCATGTGCCCCTAATATTCATTTGCTTGTAAGCAAACTAGCAAAATAGAAGTGCATGATAAATTTTGGTAAATATTTGTAATGCATCATAAATTAGTGAATGCATAGTTAATGCATTAAATACTATACTAATACTATCATAATTGTTGGATTTTCCTTTGATATGGTCAATTGGTTAGACAAATTCAATAATCTAAATATATGTAATTTTGTTTCTAGATTGTTTGAGAAATTTTCCCAGTAAAGCAATGTTTTTTAGCCTAAGGTTAGAATTCTAAATAGGTGTAAACATGAAGGCTTGTGTATTCTTTGGTGTTCTGCATACCTAGTGCATGTGGACTAATTGTATGGATGGTAAGAATGGTAGGGTTGTTACATGTAAACGTGTGAGAACGTTCACTTGAAACTAATTTGTGCCTTCGTTGATGCATTGGGCTATGATCTGCAAATTCTATGAACATTTTGTAAATCAATTGTTATAGCTCAGTAAACTTTGTAGTCTACAAGTTCTTCTAATTTAAGCAGGGGGTAGAGGACTGTATCAATGCAACTGTATTCATTCTACAAAGTCACTTAAGTGGTTGCCCTTGTCTTGATATCAGTACTTTCATCAGATTGTTTGATATCAGTACTTAAGTTGCGACTAGAAGTATTGTTTGTTGTTATAAGGCCTAATTGTACAAATGGATATAGTAGATGGCATATGTTATGTAACCAAGATACATTGAACAGTTGAAGCCAAGGAGTACATTACTATTGCAATGGTTTCATTTGCAATTCAAAGATAATAAACAATTTCTCTTTTTCTATTGGTTGGAGTAGGTCTATTATTCATTTTTGTTAAAGTAAATTAGGAAAATAAGAGGATATTATATATTTTCCAAATATTTAATCAATGGATGCAAATTATGCCAGCTTTGGCGACGAGGTGGTAGGTACTATAGCAATCAATACATGTTCAATGCATTAGATTGTATGACTAGTAGGTCAGAAAAAATAGTCTACTAAATGAAAATTGTGTGAGATTTGTAGGTGGGCTTGTGGCTATGTAATTTGTGAATGCATAGCTAGTGCACGAAATTCCAAGGAAGCGATAAGTTTTATTTGTGCTAATTTTCATTTGTTTATTGTTTGTTGAGAAACTTGTGCGTTTTTAGCTCTAGATTCCCCTCTTCCGTGTTTGCTAAGTCTGTGAGGCCCTCGAATGCTGGAGGAGCTATAGAGTTTTGTTTGAGAAATTTTACCAATAGCTTAGTTTTTTGTGGCTAAATCAGTAATCATTAGCATTCACTTTGTAACAAAACATAGGAAATGCATTAAACATTTTTAGCAAGGAAACGACATCGAAAAGTACCTTAAGAAACATAATCTTCCAATGTGTTTAATAATTATGTATTGGAAAAGTTGTGAACAATAAAGGTGAATGTTGGTTCAAGAATCTGACTTTCCAAATCGATAGATGGGCATAGTGAATGAAATTCCATGTAATTCATAAACATGAAACTATTTTTTGCCCAAAATCATGTTACTTTTGCAATCAAAAATATGCATAATTGTAATCATGGGATATGCAATTCATTGGTTAAATATTTTCTAAAATTTATAATGTCTTCCTAGTCTCCTAATTTTTTCAAACGAAAATTAATAATAGACCTAGTGCATTAATCATGCATTCATTGCTATTGTGCCAACCAGCCCATTGTCAAAGCTTGTGCAATTTGCATCCAATGATTAAATATTTGCCAAAATATATAATGTCCTATTTTCCTAATTTACTTAAACAAAAATGAAGAGTAGACCTACTGGAATTTAATGCAATAGCTATTGATTGATTGACAAGCATGCCATATCCAATGCACATCATGCAATTGCAATAGTGACCTACTTTGATTCTAAGAGTAACTTGCCTCTGAGGAAAATTCCAGGCACATGAAGTGCATGACGGTAGTAAATCTGACACAATTTGCATTCAATTCTTAATTTAATCATTTTCATTTGTAATACTTGCTTGGCAAATCAAATTTTATTGTCTTGCAATAGGTCTACTATTCATTTTAGTTTAAGTAAATTAGGAAAATATGGGAACATTATATACTTGGGATTTATGGACATATTTTTCATTTTTGAAAACCATGATTTATCTCTTTTTTTATTGGTATAGCTAGAGTGGAGGTTTAACTAATAATTAATTTCCTTTCAAATATTAATCCACTTACATCATTGAAAATTCCCACCAAAAACAATCGGTATCAAACCATTAAAGTGACATATTAAGTAAGGGAAATGACATCAAAAAGTGCCTTCAGAAACACAATATGTTGAGGCTAATGGTACAGAGTAATCCCAATACCTCGTAGTGTGTTAATGGTGAGCAGGTGTAAATGGGAATGCTTGTATATGCTTTGTTGTGCTTTATACCTTCTAGATGTCAACTAAGTGCATGCATAGTGAGAATGGAAAGGGTGGTACATGTGAACGTGTGAGGATATATACTTGAAACAAAATTTTCCCTTGATTGATGTATTAGAATAGTAGTTTTTTGTTTCTACATAAAGCAATACTCCTTTAGATCTTTGAGCAAGGCCTTGTTCATTGTAGAGGCATACAATGCATTAACTCTGGATTCATTGCTTTGATAGGCACTATCCTACCATCGAAGCTTGTAAATTTTGGATTTAATGTCCAGATGTTTGCAAAAGTTTATCATGTCGTTCTATTTGGATTATTTGCTTAAAGGAAAATGAATGATAGACCTACTTGAAAGAATAGAGAAAGATATAAATAATAATTTTCAAACAGAAAAAATATGTTCTCAAGTGTTGTCTATAGAAATAAAAGCATAAATGTTTAGATTATAGAATTTGATTCATTAGCAAGGGTTGTGTATCAATTGCATTGAGTGCATTTTTACTAACAAAGCTCATACAGTTTGGATTTAATTCTTAAATATTTGGAAAAATTTAGTGTGCTTCTATGTTTCATGTTTATGAATATAATTTTGTATGCCATGGACTGTGCTCATTTGTCTAAATTATATCGGTAATAGGAACCATTGGTTTCAATTGAAGTGGGGGACAAAGATTTGTATCGTTGCAAATAGACTTGGTTCTTCAACAACAAGCTATAAGGTCAGATTCTTGTATCATTCTCTCGCTTTGTTTACAATGAAATTTAATTCTTCCAATGTGTCTAAGAATTATGCATTGGAAGAGTTGTGAACAATAAAGGTGAACGTTGGTTCAAGAATCTAACTTTCCAAATAGACAGATGGGCATAGTGAATGAAATTCCATGTAATTCATAAACATGAAACTATTTTTTTCCCAAAAGCATGTTACTTTTGCAATCAAAAATATGCATAATTGCAATCATGGGATATGTAATTCATAGGTTAAATATTTTCTAAAATTGATAATGTCTTCCTAGTCTCCTAATTTTCTTAAACGAAAATTAATAATAGACCTAGTGCATTAATCATGCATTCATTGCTATTGTGCCAACCAACCCACTGTCAAAACTTGTGCAATTCGCATCCAGTGATTAAATATTTTTTAGAATATATAATGTCCTATTTTCCTAATTTACTTAAACAAAAATGAATAGTAGACTTATTGGAATTTAATGCAATAGCTATTGATTGATTGACAAGCATGCCATATCCAATGCACATCATGCAATTGCAATAGTGACCTACTTTGATTCTAAGAGTAACTTGCCTCTGAGGAAAATTCCAGGCACATGAAGTGCATGATGGTAGTAAATCTGACACAATTTGCATTCAATTCTTAATTTAATCATTTTCATTTGTAATACTTGCTTGACAAATCAAATTTTATTGTCTTGCAATAGGTCTACTATTCATTTTAGTTTAAGTAAATTAGGAAAATATGGGAACATTATATACTTGGGATTTATGGACATATTTTTTATTTTTGAAAACCATGATTTATCTCTTTTTCTATTGGTATAGCTAGACTGGAGGTTTAAATATTAATTAATTTCCTTTCAAATATTAATCTACTTACATCATTGAAAATTCCCACCAAAAACAATCGGTATCAAACCATTAAAGTGACGTATTAAGGAAGGGAAACGACATCAAAAAGTGCCTTCAGAAACACAATATGTTGAGACTAGTGGTACGGAGTAATCCCAATATCTCGTAGTGTGTTAATGGTGAACAGGTGTAAATGGGAATGCTTGTATATGCTTTGTTGTGCTCTATACCTTCTAGATGTCAACTAAGTGCATGCATAGTGAGAATGGAAAGGGTGGTACATGTGAACGTGTGAGGATGTATACTTGAAACAAATTTTTCCCTTGATTGATGTATTAGAATAGTAGTTTTTTGTTGCTACATAAAGCAATACTCCTTTAGATCTTTGAGCAAGGCCTTGTTCATTGTAGAGGCATACAATGCATTAACTCTAGATTCATTGCTTTGATAGGCACTATCCTACCATCGAAGCTTGTAAATTTTGGATTTAATGTCTAGATGTTTGCAAACATTTATCGTGTCGTTCTATTTGGTTTATTTTCTTAAAGGAAAATGAATGATAGACCTACTTGAAAGAATAGAGAAAGATATAAATAATAATTTTCAAATAGAAAAAATATGTTCTCAAGTGTTGTCTATAGAAAAAAAACCAGAAATGTTTAGATTATAGAATTTGATTCATTAGCAAGGACTATGTATCAATTGTATCAAGTGCATTTTTAGTGACAAAGCTCATACAGTTTGGATTTAATTCTTAAATATTTAGAAAAATTTAGTGTGTGCTTCTATGTTTCATGTTTATGGATAGAATGTTGTATGCCATGGACTGTGCTCATTTGTCTAAATTATACCTATAACAGGAACCATTGGTTGCAATTGAAGTGGGGGACAAAGATCAATATCGCTGCAAATAGACTTGATTCTTCAACAACAAGCTATAAGGTCAGATTCTTGTATCATTATCTCGCTTTGTTTACAATGAAATTTAATTCTTCCAATGTGTCTAAGAATTATAGATTGGAAAAGTTGTGAACAATAAAGGTGAACGTTGGTTCAAGAATCTGACTTTCCAAATAGACAGATGGGCATAGTGAATGAAATTCCATGTAATTCATAAACATGAAACTATTTTTTGCCCAAAAGAATGTTACTTTTGCAATCAAAAATATGCATAATTGCAATCATGGGATATGCAATTCATTGGTTAAATATTTTCTAAAATTTATAATGTCTTCCTAGTCTCCTGATTTTCTTAAACGAAAATTAATAATAGACCTAGTGCAAGAATCATGCATTCATTGCTATTGTGCCAACCAGCCCACTATCAAATCTTGTGCAATTTGCATCCAGTGATTAAATATTTGCCAAAATATATAATGTCCTATTCTCCTAATTTACTTAAACAAAAATGAATAGTAGACCTACTGGCATTTAATGCAATAGCTATAGATTGATTGACAAGTGTTCCATATCCAATGCACATCATGCAATTGCAATAGTGACCTACTATGATTGTAAGAGTAACTTGCCTCTAAGGAAAATGTCAGGCACATGAAGTGCATGACAGTAGTAAATCTGACACAATTTGCATTCAATTCCTAATTTTATCATTTTCATTTGTAATACTTGCTTGGCAAATCAAATTTGATTGTCTTGCAATAGGTCTACTATTCATTTTAGTTTAAGTAAATTAGGAAAATATGGGAACATTATATACTTGGGATTTATGGAAATATTTTTTATTTTTGAAAACCATGATTTATCTCTTTTTCTATTGGTATAGCTAGAGTGGAGGTTTAAATATTAATTTATTTCCTTTCAAATATTAATCCACTTACATTATTGAAAAGTCCCACCAAAAATAATCGGTATCAAAACATTAAAGTGGCGTATTAAGGAAGGGAAATGACAACAAAAAGTGCCTTGAGAAATACAATATGTTGAGGCTAGTGGTACAGAGTAATCCCAATACCTCATAGTGTGTTAATGGTGAACAGGTGTAAACGGAAATGCTTGTCTATGCTTTGTTGTGCTCCATACCTTCTAGACGTCAACTAGGTGCATGCATAGTGAGAATAGAAAGGGTGTTACATGTGAACGTGTGAGGATGTAGACTTGAAACAAATTTATCCCTTGATTGATGTATTAGAATAGTAGTTTGTTGTTGCTACATAAAGCAATACTCTTTTAGATCTTTGAGCAAGCCCTTGTTTGTTGTAGAGGCATACAATGCATTAACTCTGGATTCATTGCTTTGATAGGCACTAGCCTACCATCAAAGCTTGTAAATTTTGGATTTAATGTCTAGATGTTTGCAAAATTTTATCGTGTCGTTCTATTTGGCTTATTTGCTTAAAGGAAAATGAATGATAGACCTACTTGAAAGAATAGAGAAAGATATAAATAATAATTTTCAAACAGAAAAAATATGTTCTCAAGTGTTGTCTATAGAAATAAAACCAGAAATGTTTAGATTATAAATTTTATTCATTAGCAAGGTTTGTGTCTCAAGTGCATCGAGTGCATTTTTAGTGACAAAGCTCATACAGTTTGGATTTAATTCTTAAATATTTGGAAAAATTTAGTGTGTGCTTCTATGTTTCATGTTTATGAATAGAATGTTGTATGCCATGGACTGTGCTCATTTGTCTAAATTATACCTGTAACAAGAACCATTGGTTGCAATTGAAGTGGGGGACAAAGATCTATATTGCTTCAAATAGACTTGGTTCTTCAACAACAAGCTATAAGGTCAAATTCTTGTATCATTCTCTCACTTTGTTTATAATGAAATTTAATTCTTCCAATGTGTCTAAGAATTATGGATTGGAAGAGTTGTGAACAATAAAGGTGAACGTTGGTTCAAGAATCTGACTTTCCAAATAGACAGATGGGCATAGTGAATGAAATTCCATGTAATTCATAAACATGAAACTATTTTTAGCCCAAAAGAATATTACTTTTGCAATAAAAAATATGCATAATTGCAATCATGGGATATGCAATTCATTGGTTAAATATTTTCTAAAATTTATAATGTCTTCCTAGTCTCCTAATTTTCTTAAAATAAAATCAATAATAGACCTAGTGCATTAATCATGCATTCATTGCTATTGTGCCAACCAGCCCACTATCAAAGCTTGTGCAATTTGCATCTAGTGATTAAATATTTTCCAAAATATATATTGTCCTATTTTCCTAATTTACTTAAACAAAAATGAATTGTAGACCTACTCCAACCAATAGCAAAAGAGATAGATTATGGTAAATTCAAACATGAAAAATGTGTCCATGAATCCCCAGTATATAATGTTCTCATATTTTTCTAATTTACTTAAACTAAAATGAATAGTAGACCTACTACAAGACAATCAAATTTGATTGGCCAAGTAAGTATTACAAATGCAAATGAGAAAATTAAGAACTCAAATGTTGTCTATAGAAATAAAACTATTGATTTTTAGATTATAGAATTTGATTCTTTACCAAGGGTTGTGTATCAAGTGCATCGAGCGCATTTTCAACAACTAAGCTCACATAGTTTGGATTTAATTCTTAAATATTTGGAAAAAATTATTGTGTGCTTCTGTGTTTCATGTTTATGAATAGCATGTTTTATATCATGTATTGTGTTCATTTGTCTAAATTGTACCTGTAATAGGAACCATTGGTTTCAATTGAAGTGGGGGACAAAGATCTATATCACTGCAAATAGACCTCGTTCTTCAACAACAAGTTGTAAGTTCAAATTCTTGTATCATTCTCCCACTTTGTTTGCAATGAAATTTAATTCTTCCAATGTGTCTAAGAATTATGTATTGGAAGAGTTGTGAAAAATAAAGGATAAATTTGGTTCAAGAATTTGACTTTCCAAATAAACAAATGGGCATAGTGAATGACATGCCATGTAATTCATAAACATGAAACTATTTTTTTCCCAACAGCATGTTGCTTTTCAATCAGAAATATGCATAATTACAATCATGGGATATGCAATTCATTGGTTAAATATTTTCTAGAATTTATAGTATCTTCCTACTCTCCTAATTTTCTTAAACGAAAAATCAATAATAGACCTAGTGCATTAATCATGCATCCACTACTATGGTGTCAACCAGCCTACTGCCAAAGCTTGTGAAATTTGCATTCAACGATTAAATATTTTCCAAAATATATAATGTCCTATTTTCCTAATTTACTTAAACAAAAATGAATAGTAGACCTGTTGCAAGACAATCAAATTTGATTGGCCAAGTAAGTATTACAAATGCAAATGAGAAAAATAAGAATTGAATGCAAATTGTGTTAGCTTTACTGTTGTTATGCACTTGATGTGCCTGGCATTTTTCTCAGAGGCAAGTTATTGTTGCAATCAGGGTAGGTCGCTATTGCAATTATATGATGTGCATTGGATATGGTACACTTGTCGATCAATCTATAGCTATTGCATTAAATTCTTGCACTGTCATCAAGACCTTGTCCAAAGTATACAGTTTTCCCTTTCGTAATTCTCATTTGTTTACTATGTCTAAATTCCAAAGGAAATAATTGCATATGTAACCTAATTCTTAGCTTCAACTATTTCATGTTTATGAGTTGAATAGTATATGTTGATTGCTTTATCCATTTACTACAAAAATTTTATTAACTTCAATTTACTAGGCTTCCTAAGTTAGGTTTAGTGTTTAGGAAACATGTGTGTACATTATTTTCAAAGTTAACTCAACATCCTGAAGTAATTGGTAGTTATCTACCTACGTTTGCATCTCTAAAATTACCTGTATTTGATACAATTCACATCTTCAAGTTCTTTATAAACAATATAGTCACAACCATTTGAATTTGTTTGAACTAATTCTCAAAGATATTATACATTGAATCTTTGATTCTCTAAAAACTAAAAAAGAAATGTAAACTGTAAAATTGTGCAGAAGCATTAGAAAGCTACCGTTGTACTATTCTACAACATTTGTTTGTTGTTTTGTAGATGACCTCTTTCCTGCAAACAATAATGCATTTTTTTTCCTCGACATCAATTATTATAGTATTTCATGTGCTTCTCAAATATAGGCTTTTGAACTTTATTGTAGTTATTGGCTAGGGTTGCTAATTCATTAAGCCTATGTTATACATTTTCCAACATGACCTTCAGGGCTCTAAACATTTCCTGTATCTTTGGAGATTATTCCAAGTAGTTTGATCTAGACCATTCATGTGCATATTTAACGGTTCTACCCATCTTGGTTCTCTACCCCTGGTGTGGTTCTGCTTGCTTTATCACAAAGTTGAGTTGCCTATAATCATCCATTTACAACAAAAAAAATTCCTCACAGCATTTACAGATCATACTCCAATGCATCAAGCAAGGAGCAAATTTGTTTGAAGTCAATATTGTCAAATGTTTACATGTAACACCCTTATGATTTTCACCATGCATGGATGTTCCCTACATGTAGAAAGTATGTAGGGCATGGAAGCATAGACAATCCTTCTTATTTATTCCTATTTACCATGGTAACTTTCCTCTAAAACAGTATTTCTTTATATGCCTTGGTAAGGCTATTGTATAGTGACATGAGACTATCAGACATTGGGATTGGCCCCTATTGCTAACCCCGACATATCATGTTTCCTAGGGCAGCTTTTAATTTGATATCTCTGCTAAAAAATGTTTGTTGCATCATCTATGTTTTGTTACTAGAAAATCCGCAATTTTAAAAATACTATTTTTTTAGAGAATTGTGTCTCATATGCTTTTGGCAATATGACATCCAATTTGTCCATTTTATGATTATTAATTGTATTAATAAACTCTTCATGTTTTTACTAAACCAATCTTTAAAAATTAAAAAATTCCATGAATTGCAATATGACAATGGACAATGTAGACATCATAGCTTGTAGAACTTCAAGGCTTGCTTTATGGTTTGCTGCCAATAAGCATTTCATGTCCCTGGCTTTTTTCCAACAAGAAAGTTACTATCGTAGTCAGAGCAGGTTGCTATTGTAATCGTTTGATGTGTCGTAGGCAGTTGCCAATTAGTTTAAGATGTTGAGTTAACTTTGCAGACAATATATGGACATGTTAATTGAATAGGAAAATGTCCTAAATACCAGACCTAACTTAGAAATGCTACGAAAGTAGGCCACTGTTGCAATATTTTTATTTACAATTGAAAGATAGTAAACAAAGAGTAATTATGACAAGAATAATTGAACGCTACATAAATTATATAATTTCATTGGTGCCAATATCAAATGTGCATCCAACGATTTGCTAAAATTTGGAACAAAATAGACCAACATGATAATTTTTTGCAAATATTCAGACATTAAATACAAATTTTGCGAGCTTTGATGATAAGCTACTGGCTACTCAAGTAATGAATACATAGTTAATGCATTGAATGCCTTCCAATTTGACAAGACCTTGCTCAAAGCATTCATTTTTTCTTATGTCAATTCTTGTTTGTTCATTGTTTATCAATTGCAAATGAAACCATTGCAATACTGACCAACTCCTTGGCTTTGACTATTCCATGTTAATAGGCTACATAGCATATGTCATCTATTGTGATTGTTTGTGCGATTAGGCCTTGTAGAAGCAAGCAATACTTCTAGTTGCAATGGCGTAGAGGTGCTTATATCAAGACAAGGGAAAGAAGCTTATAGAAGGTCCCATTAGAAAACTAGGAACAATTTTCCTTGGTTCTTAGAAAAAAGGTAGCAAAACTAATGAAAAAAGCTTCGCTAGTTAATAAAAAAATTATTCTAAGGGCTAACGGCCTATTTAATAACAACTACAAAGTTTAGTCAGCTATAACAATTAATTTACAAAATGTCTTCCCCGGGATTTGCAAATCATACTATAATGCATCAACCAATGGAAAAATTTGTATCAAGTCAATATTATCACACGTTTACGTGTAACAACCCTACCATTCTTACCATCCATGTGCTTAGTCCACATGTATCATGTGTGCAGGGCGTGGGAGCATACATAAGCCTTCCCATTTACACATGTTTAGCATCCTAACCTTACTCTAACAGAGTATTGCTTTATCAACTATTGTGATTGGTTCCTTTCATTAACATGACAATATCATATTTCTCAAGGAGCTTTTTGATGTTGTTGTGGTTTAAGAAGTTGAGTTAACTTTGTAGACAATATATGCACATGTTCATTCAATTAGAAGATGCCCTAAACACTAAACCTAAATTAGAAATCCTATGAAGGTAGGTTATTATTCCAATCTTCTTATTTGCAATTGAAACATAATAAATAAAGAAAAATTATCATAGAAATAACTGAATGCTACATAGATTATAGAAATCAATTGGCACCCATATCAAGTGTACATCAACGATTTGCTCAAATTTGCAACAAAATAGACCAACATGATAATTTTTTGCAAACATTCAGGCATTAAATACAAATTATGTGAGCTTTGTTGATAGACTAGTGGCCACTCAAGCAATGAACACATAATTAACTCATTTAATGTCTCCATAGTCAACAATACCTTGCTCAAAGAATTCAGTTTTTCCTGTGATAATTCTCGTTTGTTACAGTAGCCGCCTACTCCTTCGCTTCAATTGTTCCACATTTGTGGGTTGGATAGCATATGCCATCTACTATACCCATTTTCCACATTGAACATTGTAACAACAAGGAATATTTATAGTTATCAAGTATCACAAATAGATAGACAAGCCACTCACCAGTAGTGCATTGTTATTATGGCTCCTCCTGTGTTCAAGCGTTGCACAGAATAATAAACATCAAAGAGGGGATCGCAAAGCTAAAAACACACAAGCTTTTTAACAAACAATAAACAAAGGAGAATAAGCATAAATAAAACCTAGCACTCATTTAAGATTTCATGAATTGGATATGCATTCACTATTTTTGTACCCTCCAACCCTCCAAAACATCTTGCAAAATTTTCATTTAATGCATTAAACATGCATTCATTGCAAAAAAATAGACCAGCGTGATAGATTTTTGTAAACATTTAGACATTAAATACAAATTTAGCAAGCTTTGCTAGTAGATTGATGGCCACTCAAGCAATGAACACAAATTTAATGCATTCAATGCCTCCACAGTCAATGAGACCTTGCTCAAACCATTTAGTTTTTCCTATAACAACGAGCAATACTTCTAGTTATCAAGTATCACAAATAGACAGACAATCCACTCACCAGTAGTGCACTATACCTATTGCTCCTCTTGTGTTCAAGTACTGCACAAAATAACAAACATTGAAGAAAAGAAAACACAGAGCTAAAAACACACAAGATTTTCAACAAACAATAAACAAACGAGAATAAGCACAAATAAAACCCAACACTCGCTTGAGATTTCATGAATTAACTATGCATTCACTACTTATGTACCCACTAGCTCTTCAACACATCTCGCAAAGTTTGCATTTAATGCATTTAACATGCACTCACTACTTCAGTACCCACCAGCCCATTGCCAAAGCTTGCACAATTTTCATCCACTGCCAAAATATATAATGTCTCCCTATTTTCCTAATTTACTTAAATGAAAATGAATAATAGACCTACTCCAACCAATAGAAAAAGGAGATAAACCATAATTTTCAAAGAAAAAAAATATCTTGGTATGTTAATACATGTAGTAGCAGCAGTGCAGAAGCACTGATATCATGACTAGGGTAGGAAGCATTTGCTACTATTAGAAGGTATAATTAGAAAACTAGGTACAATTTTGCTATGTTTCTTAAAAAAAGAAAAAAAAAACTAAAAGCTAGCAACCTATTTAATGAAAAAGTACAAAGTTTGCTAAGCTATAACAATTGATTTACAAAATTTTCTTCATAGGATTTGTAGATCGTACTCTAATACATCAACCAAGGGACAAATTTGTTTTGACTCAATATTCTCACACATTTACATGTAACAAAAAAAGGAATGAAGGAACCTAGAGCTAAAAACACACAAGCTTTTCAACTCAAAATAAACAAACAAGAATTAGCACAAATAAAACCCAACACTCATGTTTAATTTCATGAATTAGGTATGTATTCACTATTTGCGTGCCCACCAGCCCTCCAACACATGTCGCACAAATTTTGTGTGCACAGATATGTCACCTTGGGACAATCTCACAAAATTAACGTGCGTACGAGAAATTTGAGCAACATGTTTCCTTTTGATTACAACCATATCATTATGTTCAATTAATACTAATATTTTTTAATGTATGTATAGACCTTGGTTATATAATTGGTGGATAGTTCCCTCAATATATGTTGCCACTACATTCTATAAACTTAGTTTCCTTTGTGATTCATTATGTTTTGCTATAAATTAGATGTCATTGCTTACTGATTTACCCACATAAACTAAGTTATTAGAAAAATTTCTCAAACAAAACTCGATCAAGTATCAACTGAATCTTTGCACAATTTGCATTTAATGCTTCAATATTTGTTAAAATTTATCATTTGTTTCTATTGTTATACTTTTATTTTATTTATCCTTTAATTCAAACTATAATAATAAAACCAGATATATTTCCTTTCATTTAAATTATTTAATTTGAACGGCCAGCTAAACTTATGAAATGCAAAGCAAGTGATTGCAATAGTATTGGTCTAGCGCTTATTGCATTCATTGAGCATTGATTGCTTTGTTTATGAATAACATATAACATTTCATCAACTATGCTCATTTGTCTAATATGCCCCTGAAACAGGAACCATTGCTTAAAATTTGAGTGAGAGACAAACATCTACATCGATGCAAATATAGTCGATTATTGAGCAAGAAAATGCAAGGTGAGATTCTTGGATCATTGTTCTTTTTTGTTTGCAATGAAAGAATTTAACGTTTATGCAAAAGATAAACTCTGTTTCCCTGCACTTATGTATAGAGTGCTAAAGATTTAGCATATATACATATTAAGGCCAACTAGAATTTTCAACAATCTAATACTTTATGCATATTGAATGGAAACAAGATATCAAAATATAGAAACGATAGACGTTGATAGGTATGAATATGCAAACTGATCACAAGTTTGCAACATAGACAATGTACTAAAAAATATTGGGCTATGTAGAGTAGGCACATTTAAGTAAAATGTTGGAGACTATTTATTTGACTCATTACAAGTACTATATAACAATCAGTATACATCAGTCGAACGGAACAGTAGATTACTTTTTAAGTTACCTTGCAAAACGAAATAAAGATGCAATTAAATCATACAACATTGAACTAGACCCTGAAACTCTGTATAGACTACACAAAGTGCATAATCGTGACAAATATCTATGCAAAATGCGCTTTTCCATGAAACTAGGTACAAGCAACAATGAAATCAACTTATGGGGAGACGTATTTTGTATTTAGTGGCTATCCAAATGGTTGAATATACAAATGTCTTTGGTCAACAACATCAAGAAAAAAGTAATTGCACTTTAACAATGTAGCCAATCTGCCAACACATTATATTATGTTCCATGATGCAACCCCTCAAAATGGGCATTTTGAATCACTTCTAAGAATTCAACCACGCAATTTGAATGGCCAACAACCAATAAGATTAAATCAACTTAAAAAACTCATTAGAAACAATACACAGTACCAAAATACCAATGGAAACAAAAGGAAAAAGCTAGACAATAACAAAAGCAATTCCATTCATACAATCAAACAAAAGTATCTCAATCATAACACTATTGTAAGACTGCAACACCTTAAGAACTTTATTAGAAATAATAATAAACCAAATTGACCTATACCTATGATATCAAATAAGAAAAAAAATGTCAACGATAGAGCTTTACGAAAGAACAATTCAGGATACGCCTACATGCACAATCTACCAAATGTTGTGTTTCAGCAAAGATACTAGAATATTCAAAGACAAAAAAAAGGAGATATATTATCAAGTAGTATAGTCAAGATCTATAGCATTGACAAATTGCATATGTTGTATATGCTACTCTGCACTAAAAAAATCCATGATACCAAAGTATGCCACACCACACAAAATCTGAACTAATGAACCATTGTCACACGTCTAAATTTTTTCCCAATTGGAAGAACGACTTGTGTCACTTAGAATTGCATTTGCACAAATCTAGGAACTAACAACACAAAAATAATTATACAAAAAGCATTACCATAGTCAACTAACAACACACAAATAATTGTTGTTTTGCTCAAAAAATGATTGGAATACAAGAATGAATTTCAAAAAGGCATGGTACGGCCCAATATCATCATGCAAGCTTTGGCTCAATTGTTAAAAACAACACTATACAAAATGAAAAATGTCCAGATAAATAAAGATTGGGAACATTTTTTGCATACCAATGATGAACTTGAAGATAATACTGGACCTTTCACAACTGAAATTGAATCAAATAGTGATATAGAACATGAGAACCCATTTGAAACCTTGGTCCATGGATTCACTGAATCTAGAAGTATACATAGCATGCAAGGAAAAATCATTGAAATTGCACCTACAGAACAAAACAATCCAATTGAAATCTTTAAAGACAAATACGTCGAGGAGATGAATTTCCCAACATTATTCTTTGGCAAGCCACACGATGATGACATTCTAAAAAACTTCACATACCACAAAATTGCACAATGGGAAGTTTTACAATCAAACAGAAAGTTTGCATATCACATGACAAACATATTTTTCAAAACTATCAAGATACTAAAACTACAAGTCTTGTCTACAATGTCCATAAGAATACGAAAGGGCCAACTAAGAGGACAAAAGCTACTCGCCAAGGACGTGAGACATAAACCAAACCTTGAGAGAATTCTAAAATCAGATATTAGGTATGTTGACTTCAAAAGAATAAGAATATCCCCGAACTATACATAGCAACTAAAGAAAAATGTTTTTACAATGATACAACAAATAGGACCACTGACATTCTTCCTCACTTTCACTAGCACTAAACAAAATTGGGATCCTTTAACAAGCAGGATAAAATAATTACACAATCGGCACCAATTAGGTAAAAAACAACAAGAGTCAATTGCTCAAACGAACATTGACAAATTTGAATTGATCAAGAAGGATCCTATTACTTGTGTATGGTACTATAGACATAGAATAAACGCAATGAAAAATTTGATGTTTGCAGATGACTCTATCTTTTGAAATGTTATTGATTACTTTTTTATGACTGGGTTTAAAAATCAAGGAAATGAGCATGATTATATGCTAATATGGGTGAAAAATGCACCAATCTACAAAAAAAACAACACGGACATCATAGCTTTTGTTGACAAGTACATTACTTGTAGCACTGATCATTTGCAACCTGAATTGGCTACTTTACAAAAGAAAAACCACACAAAGAGATGTAGGAGATCAAGGAAAACACTTTGTAGATACAATTTCCCTTTTCCACTAATGCGAAAGACACAAATACTCTTACCAATACTGGAAAAGACTGAAACAATAACTTCAAATGCTGCCAAAATTTTCCCGACACCACAAGAAGAAAACTATGACAAAGAATACACTTTCGACATGTTTTTAAATGACATAAACATAACTGCAACTGATTATATAACAACTTTAAGCTCTAAACTAAACAGGCCAACACTTTTCTTGTAAATTAAACCATTAGAAATATGGAATAATGGTTTTGTAAGGAAAATACCGCACCTTTGGAAGGCCAATAAAGATGCCCAGTTCATGCTTAATACATATGCCGCAACAATGTAATACAACTCTTACATTACAAAGGTAAACAAATAAATGACATGCATTCAAAAGAATATGTAAAGACCACTAGCAAGCCAAAATTGATGTAATAAAAATGATAAGTAAACGTGGAAATGCATTGTTGAACTTGCAACAAATGTAAGCACAACAAGTTGCTCATATTGTTTTATCACTTCCACTAAACTTTAGTTCAAGAAAATGCATTTTCATTGACGTGCAGTCCTACAATGCGTACATTCATACTAAAATCTGTCAAACAATTAAACAATGAACCAGATGAATCAAAAAACATACTCTTGAAATCTATAGTAGATTATTATTTAATACATCCTCAAACATTAGTAGACATTTATCTCACATAATTCATTTCAAGTTACAATAAAAATGAGACTACAATTGACCCAAAAGCTAAACCAAATGTAATATGGTTTATTAACTTCAACAAGCACTTTGATATGGAGAATCATTATAGAGAGCAATTAATGCTCTATGTACCATTTACAATGAACGAGAGTACAGTAAAACCAAATTTTGACTCATGGGAACATGCATACATGCATTGAATGAAAAAACCATTGTCAAAAATCATGCAAAGTTCACTCACAACACAAGTTTTGCATGAGGTGACATAGGAAAATCACTCGGTGATGTTGAGTCCCTTGATGATGACAATGACGATAAGTCATTGAAAACAACAAAAGCTAGGCAAAGGGAACAATATGACATTCAAATGGATCTTCCAAACATAGGGCGCATAAAACCAAATACAATTCCAAACAATGCATTTAAAATTGCTAGGCACCCATAGATAATTGACAACAACGAATACTATAAACTATGTAAAATGTTGAACAAAGAACAACAAGCAATTGTTAAAGATGTTTTAATGAAAAATATGAATAACATCGACAAGCCTTTGCATTTGTTCTTAACTGGTGGAGTTGGAGCTAAAAAGACTTTCACTGCAAAATCCATATACCAAGATCTAATTTGCATTTATAGCAAGTCCATTGACAACAATCCAGACAAACCAAAGGGCTTATTAATTGTGTATACAGGTAAAGCAACTTACAACTTGGGTGGAGTCACATTACATTCAGCATTTCACATACCATTTAATACATCGGATTTTTCACCCTTGGCTTTTGAAGCACTAGACACATGTCCAAGCACTATGATCAATTACATGTGCTCCTTATAGACAAAATCTTACTAGTAGGCTCAACGTTTCTATGCTACATTAATAGGCGACTACGAGACATAATGCAAATGCCTATAATGTACTTTGGAAACCTTGATACAATCGTTTGTGGTGATCTCTACCAAGCACAACCTGTCCTTAACTCCATTGTATTTGAAAATAAACCCATTGTAACTGTTTTAATGCCTTACAATTTTTGGAAAGACAATATAAAATGCTACTCATTGGTCACAACTATGAGATAAAAGGATGAAAAAATTATTGCAATCCTTAATAGAATACGAATAGGCTTACAAACAAATGATGACATAGAATATCTTAACCAACTTTGCTTCTATCTTGCACCTTTGGATCCAATCCAACACTTCTATACTTGTTCTATAGGAAAGTTGATGTTGTTGGCCATTCCCAATCAAATGATAGTGCTAAATACAATAGACGAGTATGAGGATAATTATAATGCAATACGACTTTACATTCATACAACCACTCTTCCACCTCAAATATACTTGAAACAAGATATCCTTGTCAAAATCTATGCAAGCAACTATAATACACAAGATGGCCTGGTCAACGGTTGTGGTGAAATATTAAAAATCGTATACAACACACAACAACATTGATGTTGTTTGGCTCAATTTTACCGATCTAACAATTGGATAACAACAACACACAAAATTAGTACAATACTACACTGATCTCATTGAAAAAGAATGGGTTCCTATACTACGCATTGCTAGAGCCATACAAAAAAATTCAACGAACAAGAAAATTACAATTAGAAAACAATTCCCAATACAACTAGCATGTGCATGAACCATTCACCGATCACAAGGGCTAACAATGAAAGCTTTGTCTTTTGACCCAATAAGCATAAGACAACATGGCTTGACTTATAAGCACTATCACGAACAAAGACAATAGACTCATTATTCCTATTAAAACCTTTAATTACAAAAAACTTTAAAGTTAAGGACAAGATACATTTAGAAATATATCACCTCCAATCAACTACACAATGGCAACTCGACATTCAAACTACATGTCCACACGATACAGCGCACATGCTTTTATGCACACTAAACAATCATACATTCAAACCACATGTGCATGACATTGCCAATGACTATGACATAATGCAATCTGACATCTTGTATTTACAAGAAGTCCACATGCATATCTTATAACCTAATATATTATCACAATATTTTAATACCTTTGGTATGAATATGATACATGGCATAACAAATTTTACCAAAAAACATTTGTTCGTATCAAAAGAAAAAGAACACAACTCAAAAAATATTGAAGCCATCACAGTCACAATACTGCTACGCACCAATGAACTTAACATTTGTAATATTTATGCAAGACCTAATACTCCCATACAAGAAATAATAACAATTATACAAGTTGTAATTGCATACACAAATACAAAAAACATATTGTACATTGTAGGCGGCTTTAATATTGACATGTGTTCATAAAAGAAAAGCAAAAGAACACTCCAAAATTTCATGCAAATAAACAACATTCATTTTTTGTTAAACAAATTGCATAGTCTACACGACCCACTCATTGACCATATTTGGTCAAATTCAATCAAAAGTGTATGCAAAATTTACAGATCAGACGCATATTGGAATGACCACTTTCCTATTTTCCTAAAGTTCCATCTTACCCATTGAATCAACTCAACATTACACCATACACAAGCATATATCAGTAATACATTCTCTAATGCACTCTCCAATAGTATATCACTACTTTGTAGGAAAATGATGGATCAAACAAAAAGACCATCATAGCAAGTGCAAGACACGAAAGAAGACACAAGTAAATGGTAAACAACTTATACTATTTCCCTATCACATGCATTCTTGCATTGCCCAAATATAATATTTATATTTCTCTTATTTTTTAGAGAACAAAAGTCAAAAAGACCATATCAATTGAAGACTTAAATGCAAAAAATGTTGGTGAAACATTCCAAGGTGATGCCCTCGTTGTCTACAAAGAAACATTGGACAAAGTCAATAGAACATGTGAAGTATTGTGTGCAGATCTCACGGATCTTAAAGAAAAAATGTCAATTACACTAAATATCAATGGAAACCTTGTGCAAGAACATGAGCACAAAATAATTCTGAGCTTGGGAGTTTCAATATCAGCCTTCCAAATTGCACCTAGAACAAATTATGACAAAGTAGATTGTGATTGCATATTGATATTGACAAACACAAGCACAATTGAAAGCATGTCTCACTTTTCTGCAGACTACTACTTCATTCCAGATACAACTATCAGCCAACTACTAGCAGCCACAAATCAGTATCCAATTGAAACAATAGGTGCTTTGGTTTTTAGTGCTAAGAAAGTAGGCAACCAATATGTAGTTGATATCAAAGATGGCAAAGCAAAATCTGATAGAGCACAGGTACAAATGTCTTCCCAGCATATGCCACTAATCCATTTTAACC
Organism: Sequoiadendron giganteum; assembly: GCA_007115665.2. NCBI lineage: Eukaryota > Viridiplantae > Streptophyta > Pinopsida > Cupressales > Cupressaceae > Sequoiadendron > Sequoiadendron giganteum. The sequence goes on along the minus strand of CM021107.1, from coordinate 29,050,851 downwards.
CTTTTTTATAGCATTGTGGTCTCTACTAAAATTTATTTTTAATGAAAACTAACTTTCTCATTGTCATGCAACTGTAGTTGTGTCCATCTCATGAACAACAATACTTGCAAATAGAGGAACAACTACACAGGAACAAAACTCCAGCATTTCTTTTCAAAAATATCCTTAAAATCGCAAATCAAAAGAACACATTCCACATGGGTCGATCAACATTTATTTGAAAATTGAATAATAAAAGAACAATGGACAAGCTAACTACTTTGATGCAATCAACATTTAAGGTGACTTTTTAAAAATCTTATCGCTCTCTCATTTAAATTTTTTGAAACTACCCAATCTAACAATCTACGTTTACATGTTTCAGGCACATTAAAAGTAGAAAACGCACTTTCAAATCCATTTGAAGCTTTTTGCCTGACTTGCAATTATAAATTCAACACTTACAGAATGCTCCAATAGGAAACTGCTCATTGCAGCCAATGTGACAAGGAAGTGAGATACATATACTCACTTCATCCTAAAACTACCATCATAACAAATGGCAATCAAATAATCCATTGTTTAGTTCAAAACCATGACCTCCAACAACTCTTGCCCGCTCTTCAAAACATGAAATATGAAGACTACATCAAGGATAAATCAACAATTATATTTGCACTATGAGACTTTTTCACCAAAGGCCATTTCAGCCTCAATCAAAACAACGTCATTACAGATGTTATTTTCCTAACTAAATGAATGACATATGCTACAACAAGGTAAAAAAAATACTGATACAAATACTTTTTTCCTTCTTCAATTTCCAAATATGTTTAAAATTATATAAAAATATTGCTCGTATATTAATCATAATAATGACATTGCAAGTGACGAAGAAACAAAAGCAAGCACAAAGCTACTTGCCATTGCATCAACCTGCACTTCTCTTTTTCTTATGCTCATAGTTGTTTGGCCTATATCACTACATTTCATGTTTTATGGCTTAAAAATTCTTGCCACTCTCATTTTACAGTCGACATCTTTTTCCTTTATATGCTAGACAATACTTAATTTTCTCATTTTCCCATTGAAATAGATTAAAATCTAATATTGCAGCTTTTAAGTATGCTACATGTTAGAAATATAAAAAATGCATGTTTTTAATGAACAAGTTACTATTGCAATTATTGCATTTGAATTTGACATACTTGGTTGGCCAATCAAATTCAATAGTTTAAAATATTTTTCTATTTTCCTCTAGTTCCAAGTTTAAGCACGTAATTTTCATGTCTCAAATTTATCATTTATCTCTTTTCCTATCACATCGAGTATATTTGACAAACTTTATAATGTGTTTCTATTTTGCTTATTCACTTAAAAAAAGAAGAGTAGCAGACCTACTCCACACGATAGGAAAAGAGATAAATGATAAATTCTAGACATGAAAGATTCACTTGATACTTGATTGAGTTCTCTTTGAGCTATTTTCCCAGTAACTTAGTTTATGTGGATAAATCAGTAAGCAACAACATCCACTTTATAACAAAACATAACAAATGCACTCAACATTTTTAGCAGAGTAACAACACCCAAAATTTCCTTGATAAACATGATATTTTGGTGTTAGTCAAAGGGAGCAATCCTAAATGGGAATGCTTGTGTATGCTCACACATCCTGCACACATCGTACAAGTGAACCAAGTGCATGGATGGTGAGAATAGTAGGGTTGTTGCATGTAAACGAGTAGCAATATTGAGTTGAATCTGCAAATCCTATGAATAAATTTTTGTAAATCAATTGTTATAACTCACCATAACTTTGTTGTTTGTTATTAAATAGGTTGTTAGCCCTTACAATAAAGTTTTTATTAACTACTACACCTTTTTTCATTGGTTTTATTGCTCTTTCTTAAAAATAGAGGAAAAATGTCCCCATGCTTTTGTGCTCCTGCAACTAGAGGTATTGTTTGTTGTTACAAGCCTTGACGAGGGAAATGGGTACAGTGCATGGCATATGCTATGCAGCTAATAAACATGGAACAGTTGAAGCTAAGGAGTGGGTTAAATGCAAATTGTATAGGTTTTTTTCTTAACCTAATGCACCCTATAGCAATAAATGCATTGACCAATTTCCCAAGTACAACAATGTTTTTTTAGATTAAGTTTACAATGCTAGATATGTGTAATTGTTTCCTTTGAAATTCACACATTGTAGGCAAATGAGAATTATGAAAGGGAAAACTGAATACTTTGGACAAGGTCTCGTCGACCATGCAAGCATTTAATGCAATAGCCATAGATTGATCGACAAGCATACCATATCCAATGAACATCATACAATTGCAATAGTGACCTTCCCTAATTGCAATAGTGACTTGCCTCTAAGCAAAATAGTATTTCTATTTTCTAGATTTGTTTGAAACAAATTCAAAATTACACCCACTATAGAGAATAGGCAATATACAATTTGATTAATGTACTAAGTGAAACATTGAATATGAATTGCATATCATATCGTTGTAATTATGCACATCTCTGACTACAATATTATTGCAATCAAATGATTGCAAAGGTCGCTTGCTTATGGGAAAAAATTAGACAAATTCAAACAATTCGCATAATTTTTCTAGACATTCCAAGAATCAAAATTCATTAGAAACAAAGGAGAAAAATCATTTGATATTTTGACCTTGTAGTCTCTTCTTCAAGAATCGAGTATATTTGCAGCTCTACAGGTCTTTGTCTCCACTCCAATTCCAAACAATGGTTCGTATTGCAATGGAAATTTTAACAAACAACCACAATTGATTACACATAATATGTTATTTGTAAACATAAAACACAAAAGCACATGATAAAATTAATAATAAAATGAAAAACTATTGCAATCAATCCATAATCAATGCATTTGATGCATTCACAGTTAACAAGACCTTGCCCACAACATTTACTTTTCCGTATGTATCCTGATTCTTGGCTTTTATTGTTTCATGTTTATGACAAACATAGCATATGTCATGTACTGTTACTTTGCTAAGATTTCTAACTTAGGTTTTCTAAATAATAAGGTAATAGCCATCTCCATTTGTTTCACCAAATAGTGAAAGCTCTTGTACATTGAATCTCTGATACCCTACAAAGCAATAACAACTCACCTCTATGGTATTCTGTAATATTTGGTTGTTCTTCTACAGATGTCCTTTGCCTTTGAAACAATAAAACACTTCTTTGTGCCTCAAATTTCTTCATAGAATTTGTAGATCATATTCTAATGCATCAATCAAAGGAAAAATTTGTTTCAAGTCTATATTTTCACACGTTTGCATGTAACACCCTTGTATTCTCACACGTTTGCATGTAACACCCTTGCCATTCTCACTATCCATGCACTCAATCAATGTCTAGAAGGCATTCAGCATAGCGAGGCATAGAGAAGCATTCTCATTTACACTTGTTCACCATTAACACAGTACAAGGTATTGGGATTTCTCTGTACCACTAGCCTCACCATATTATTTTTAGCGAGACTTTTCAATGATGTAAGTGCATTAATATTTGAAAGGAAATTAATTAATATTTAAACCTCCAGTCTAGCTAAAAAGCTATTATTCCTATTGACTTTACTTTTTATGGCCTATTTTTCATGGGCATATGTTCTTTTCTAAATTCAAGGTAAATAAAATTAATTATCATTAGTTTATTTAACTTAATGAATTGAATTTAGAAATAGTATTTAAATATATTATAAAAAATATAGAGATGGTTAAAATATTAAAAAATATTACTATTAATTGAACATAATAATATGGCACTAAAGAAGATAAAATACTTTTGAATTTTTAACTTATTTCTAATATTTATATTTTATATGTCTTGTATATAAAATAAAATAATTTTTTTTAATATTTTTAATATCTCCATTTTGTAAAATGCTTTTAAATATTCAACTTATTACTAATATTTTTATTTTGTATGTCTTGTATATAAAATAAAATAAAATACTTTTAAACTTTTAATATCTCCATTTTGTAAAATGCTTTTAAATTTTTAACTTATTACTAATATTTGTATTTTATGCCTTTCAAAGACCTTTGCGGTCCCGGGTGAATCTTTTGTGTCGGCAGTGGAGATCTTTCCGATGATAGGCTGGAATGGCAAACAAGTCTCTTCCTCGGCCCCTCTTTTACCTGAGATTGTCACGGCTTCTGGGACGGATTTTGACATTCTTGATTCGGTCTGTGATAGGATTCTCTCCTCCATGGAGAATGTTGTGGTGGGAAAAATTATTTCTTTCTATCCAATGGTGGATATGGTTCAGAAATGGGCAATGGCAAAATGGCATCTCAAGGGTGTATGGGAAAACATAGCTTGGCTATGTGTCACTGGAAGCTGGGTTTTGACCCTGCTATTGATCTGACTAAGTCGGCTCCAATTTGGGTACAGTTGTTGGGCTTACCTCTTGAGTATTGGGATGAAGTCATTTTCAAATGTATTGGGGATTCGTTGGGTCAGTTTGTCACCACTGACTCTATTACCAAGTCAAAATCCAGGCTAGTCTTTGCTAGATTATGTATTAACATTTATGTTGATAAACTCTTTTTGAACACACTTAAGTTGTGCTCTAAATTTGGTAACTGGACACAACCAGTGTGTTATGAAAATGTTGTGGTCTACTGCCAATAGTGTGCTAAATCCGGTCACCTTATCTCTGACTACAAATCTTCTTTCAGTCGGGAGGTTAAGGTTGATTGTACATTGGAGAATCCTACACCTCCTACGAGAAATGATCCCCATCAGTCGAAAGACTCTGGGCTTATTTCTCTGAGTGTTGCACCTTCCCCTGATGACCCTCTGCCTTCACCCACCTTTATTGAACCACCATCTGACCTAGTCAACCCCAGTGCTTTATTGGAGTCTGTTGTTAAACCCCTGACTATCCAGATGACCCAGGACCCTGGCTCTTCGACTGTTGTTCCTCCATTTGTGGTGGTCTCTGTGGGGACTTGCAAGAAAATGATTGAGAATGGTGAAATCTTGGAAGAAGAGAGCATCAGAATGGTTGATAAATCTATAGAAAGTATGGGGGGTTTGAAGCTTGAGAAAACTGCAGAAGAAGGGATTTGGACAACGCCAAAGAAAAAAGGAAGGAAGAAGAAGGCAAATGTAGGAGGTGACTCAAAGCCAAGTAGGCCCTCCCAGAGACTCACTGGGATGAGAGAAATGACAAATGAGATTGCCCTAGGTAAACAAAGGACATTGGATGTGTCCTCAAAAAAAGGTCAGAACTGAGAGTTATATCATGGAATGTTCATGGGCTCAATAGCTCCCACAAACAACTTGCTTTGAAGAACTATGTGTTGGAACATAAGATTGATGTGTGCCTACTACAAGAAACCAAAATGATGAAGGAAAATTTTGATAAAATTGCTAAATTTATTTGGCCAAATGCATCCTATGTCTAGAATGATGTTGAGGGTGCTTTGGGGGGTCTGGTTGTGCTTTGGAACCCATCAAAATTTATGGGCTCTGAACTATTCCACTTTAAAAATAGTGTGGGGGCCTTGTTTACTTACCTTGGTAAATCTTGGTCTATAATCAATATTTACGCTCCTAACTAGAGGAATGCGAGGAGTACATTGTGGCATGACCTTGCGGTTAAAATTAATCAGAATAGGGATGGCAATTGGTTGGTTGCTGGAGATTTTAACTCTCCTCTCTTTCCATCGAAAAAAAGTGGTGGCCTTTTGGATTACTCTAATAGCATATATGACCTGGCTAATTTTTTAAATTCTTCGGGTTTAATTGATATTGATCTCATGGGTCAAAAATTTACTTGGTCTAACAGACACTTTGGTGATCACCTAATTCAGGTCCGTTTAGATCGTTTCCTTTGCTCTCCCCATTGGACTATTTTTTTAGATGCTAATATAATAACCCTACCCAGGATGGTCTCTTACCATAACCCCCTTTTGTTGACCACTAATATTTGTCCTGTTGTGGGTCCCATCCCCTTCCGTTTTGAGATAATGTGGAATTGTCACCCTGACTTCAAAAATAAAATTGTTGAATGGTGGAATATTCTTGTCCATGGCTCTCCCATGTTTAGGATTTTTTTCAAACTCAAACATATTGAAAACATGGTTAAAGGATGGAACAAGAGTGTGTTTGGTGACATGTTTCAAAAAAAAAAGTTGTTAGATGAAGAGTTGAGGACCTTACAAAAGAAAATGGAGGAAGGAGATGAAAATCAACGGACTCACAGCCAGGAAAGGGGAACCAAGATGGAATGGGATCGGGCTCTCAAAAAGGAGGAAGTCTTTGGGAAGTAGAAATCTAGAGTCCAATGGTTGAAGGAAGGTGACAAGAACACCTATTTCTTTCATGTGTCTACCATCAAGCATAGGAAAAGGAATCAAATTTATCAACTGACTGATGATTCTGGTGTGGTGATTTTGGATCCTACCCAGATTGGCCTTCGTGTTGCTAACTACTTTCACAAGGCTTATTCAGCCCCAACTGAGGTGCAAAACCCATCTTTGGGCAATGTGTTGCTCAACCATCTACCTACCATCATTTCCCAGGAAGATAATAACGGGATTCTCAGTGTTGTTTCTCAGGAAGAAGTTCAGTTGGCTACCTTTAGCAAAGGGGCATTCAAGCCCCCGGGCCCTAATGGTTTTCCTCCTGCCTTCTTTCAGATATTTTGGGATACTGTTGGTGGGGACCTCGTGCTAGCGGCCAGGGATTTCTTCAAATCAGGTAAAATCCTTAAACAATTTAATCACACCTTCATTTCCCTTATTCCTATGATTGGAGAGCCTCAATCCATGACTCATTTTCTTCCCATTAGCCTATGTAACATCTTTTATAAAATCATTTCAAAGATTTTGGTGAACTGTATCAAGCCCCTTCTGGACAAAATCATCAGTCCTACCCAAAAGGGTTTTGTCCCTGGGCGCCATATTCTTGATGCTACTTTGACCACCCACAAGCTGCTCCATTTTATGGATAGATGTAACTATGTGGGGATGGCCCTTAAACTGGACACCTCTAAAGCTTATGATAAAGTTTTATGGGATTTCATCCCAAAGGTTTTGGCTAAGTTTGGGTTCAACAATTCGGTTATCAAACTAATTATGGAGTGTGTTAATATTGTTAAGTATTTTGTTCTTGTTAATGGGTCCCCCTTTGGGTTCTTCTCTACTGTCAAAGGGATCAGACAAGGCGACCCCCTATCTCCTTATCTCTTCATCATGATTGTTGATGTGCTCAGCAGGAACTTTACTAGTCTACTGTCGGAAGGCTCCATTATGGGCATCAAAGTGGCTTCTTCCTTGGAACCGGTTGTTGTGCAGCAATTTGTGGATGACACTTTTCTTTTTGGGAAAGCCTTTGTGGTAGAAGCTAGGAAATGGAAATCATGCCTTAACAATTATGTCTCATGTTTTGGTCGGAGCATCAATTACAATAAAAGCATGATCTATTTCTTTAATAGCGCACCTAATTTGTAAACTAGAGTGACTGTGATTCTGGGTTGTGTTAGTGGGTCCCTCCCCTCCGTTTACCTTGGGCTCCCTCTCACGATTAAGGAGATTACCCCTGACTTTTGGAACTCGATTCTAGAAAGAATCCAAAGGAAATCGGCTAGGTGGAAAGGCTCCATCCTAAGCCATGTTGGAAAACTCCAACTGCTCACAGCGGACCTTCAAGGTATACCAACTTATTTCCTTTCCATATTTAAGATGCTTAAGTACATTGCTAATAAGTTTGAAAAAATTCAAAGGAATTTCCTCTTGTTTGGGACTGAGGATAAGAAGAAATTCTCTCTAGTAAAATGGGAAAAGGTCTATCAGGCCAAAAATTATAGTGGCCTAGGTGTCAAGACAATTGTCAACACTAACAAGGCTCTAATGGCCAAAGTTGGTTGGGATCAGTTAAGGAACACTAAGGATTGGTGCAAAATTTTGAATTCCAAATACCTTCAGGATAGGCCTTTGATCAATTGCCTCTCGAAGTCTCACCCCCAAGGCTCATTGGCCTAGAGGAGTATCTGCAGCACATAAGGTTTGCTAAGGAATGGGATTAAATGGAAAATGGGCAATGAAAATCAAATCAGATTCTGGGAAGATACGTGGCTAATTGATACCCCTCTAGTTTGTTCTAACTTTAGGACTATTATGGGATCGACTCAAAGGTATTTTAGTATCCATATCAGTGATTATGTTTTTGGACCCCCTGGGGCTAGGGCTTGGAAGGACCTAATACTTTGTTGTCCCCAGTCTCAAGACCTTTATTTTTTGGCTCGGTCCCTCGAGGAGATCCTCTCTATCACTAGGTTTCCCTCTTATGATAGAGAAGATGAGTTTTTTTAGACCTTTGACAAACAAGGGGATCTTTCTGTTAGGTCAGCGTACAAACTGCTAACAAACCAGGGTACTGCAGAGGAACCTTGGAAGAAGATATGGAACTGCCACATGATCCCTAAAATAAATTTCTTCTGGTGGACAGCCCGCCATAACAGGATTCTTACTCAGGACAATTTGAGGAAACGAGGATTTTATATTCCAAATAGATGTTTACTTTGTAAGTGCAGGGAGGAAACTGTCAGTCACCTGTTGTTGCACTACCCATTTGCTGCTGAATTTTGGGGGCTAGCCTTTCAAAAACTGGGAGTCTCTTGGGTTATGAGTAGGGATCTCTTATCCTTCATCCTGGGCTAGTGTGGTCCCTATTCCCATCCCCTACCGAATGAAATTTAGAAATAGGTTTCTCCTATTTTGGGCTGGTTTTTGTGGAAGGAGAGGAACAACAAGGTCTTCAAAAATATTGAGAGGAATTCTATGGATGTGTTTGGCATTGGTGTCTGTCTCATTGAGGAAAACATATCCCTCTTTAAGGGAAAACTCCCAGAGAAAGGACCTCTTGATTACGAAATTAGAATGGCCAAGGCTTGGCACTAGGGGTTAGAAGCTAACTTGTTTGACAATTTGAATTCCTTGGCCAGGAAAAATACCAGATGAGAGCCTCTAGATAACAGTTGTTTAAACTCAATTTTGATGGGGTTGCTAAAGGCAACCCAGCCAGTGCTAGTATTGGTGGTGTGATTAGAGACCCCGGGGGGGTTATGGTTGTGAGATTTGCTGGAGGTATTGGTTTCCAGTCTTCTATTGTGGCAGAAGCATGTACGTTGCTCATGGGCCTCTAAATTGTTGTCTCTCTGAGGATTTATAATCTCCACATTGAAGGATACTCTAAGTCTATTACTGATGCTATGAACATGGACATACTAATTGGTTGGAATACTAAGGATATCTTTTTGGACACTAGGTTCCTTTTATCCAAACTTAGGGGTAAAAAAGTGACATATATATTTAGGGAGGGCAACCAAGTGGCAGATGCCTTGGCTAATATTGACACTTGTTGGGGCTACTCTAAATTTTGGAGGAGAATGGAGAAGATACCACCAAAAATTCAAGATATCATCTTGAGAGAACAAAGCAACCAATTATCATGATGAATTCAAATCTCTAGGTGTTGAGTGTTGGATGGGGGGTCCACTTTTATTTTATGGGTCTGGTGGATGAGCACTAACGCTGAGATGGTTGACAGATGGAGGGATTCTAACGTTATCTCTCATTATATGTTTAGAGATCTTCAAGTGTTGAGTGTTGGTTGGGGGACCCACTTGTTTGTCCTTTGTGATATCTTGTGTTAAACCATCATAGCCTTCGTAACACTGTGAATTTAAATACTTATTTGACCCCTCATTATGAAGGAATGCTTCCTTCTAGCGCCTTCGTGCTTGCTATTTTAGCGTGGGTCTCAACTTACACTCATAGGAATGTTTCTATTTTTAGCCATACGACCAACTTGTCTTATTTTTCACGCACCTACTCCAAGGCTAGAGAACCCTGCATGCCCGTCATTTCCTATTTAGCTGGACAAAATCTTCCCAAGATCCACATTAACTCCATTGTCAAGTCACCCTGTGGTGATTTTCCCTTCGCACGTGTGACCTGCACACTGGCGTCATTACCCATCATTGCATTTCTTGCCTAAATGACCACTATGTAATGAATATATGTTGCCTTATTGGCTTTTACAATTTGCGTCTTCTACAAACTCTTTGGTTTTTTGTGCAAGTTGAAAGTATGGGTGGTGACCGCGTTCGAACTGAGCCGAAAAACTATGATGAATTCTAGAAGAATCCGTTAGTGTGGCACATTTGTACTAAAGGTGGAATTTCTCCTCTCATGGAGATTTTGGTTGGCCATGACCCTTTTTTGTCTGGTTAGTTTGCTAATCCGTGGAAGGATCGAAGAGTCACGATGGGCGGTATTTCTTTTGAAGTTAGTGAAGAAGTTATCGTGCAGGCCACTAGAATGTTGTGTACTAGGAAAAAATACCCTAAGCATGCTAAGAAGCCGAACAATGAAAGCTTGAAATATTTTTTCATGGGGAACGAGGAACCGGTGCAGAACTAGTTGGGATTTGAGCGAGAAGCTCTTTTGGAGCCTTGGGACCAGGTATGCTTAGCATTGATGAAATATGTCACCTTGGAAGGTAAGTTCAAAACCTATTTCTTCTATCACTTTCCCTTGTTAAACCATTTAAGACATAAAATTTTGCTTAGCTTTCCCTTGTTTTTGCTTATGGACCTGAAAAATTATGTTAAGAAATACAAAGAGCTAGCAAGCCTTAACCCCAGTGACCTCCCGCCTCTTCCACTCCATCAGGGACTCATCCTGAGACTTTACCACTTCCACCTAGCCCTTTTTCCTCCCAAAGCCATCTCAGCTATGCACATTGATGAAATCGAACCCCTCACTATTGTGAACATTTCCTTAGTTGAGTCAAAAAGCCCTCCCCGAAAATCCAATCTGGGTACTGCGGGAAACCCCAAAGCTAAACTGGCTACCAAGAAACTATAGGGAGGGTTGGGTAATGCACATACTAGTGTTGCGTCCAGCCTTTGTGAATTGAAGTCCAGCCCGACAAAGTCTGCCTACAGGGCCAACACTAACAAAAAAGGAAAGGATGGTAAGAAAGGTATATCGAAGCTGATTGAGAGGGAGGGGAAGGGAAATAACTTAATAGGGAAAGATTCTAAAGGAGATACTATTGTGGAAAACATGGTAATGACTGGTGCAGAGAAAACCATAAGGAGATCCGGGAGGTTGGCAAAAAATAGTAAAAAGAGACAGATAATTGAGGATTCAGAGGAGGAGCGGTCTAACAACAAAGAGTATAAGAAAGAAGAAACTGAGGAAGATGAGAACGAGAATGCGGAGGGGTCATTTAACCCAAAAGACAACAAGTTACTAAAAGAAACCTCAGCCTCTCTTTCTTTGCATCCCGGGGACTATGGACGTTGGGGAGGAGCCCTGTGCCTTGGAGAAGAAAATGGACATGCTCAACAAAAGGTTTTGTGGATTGACCCACTTCACAATGAAGTTGGGCCACTTCATCACTAGCACATTGTCCACTGTAATCAAGGAGGATTTGGAGGGAAATAATGGCCAAGAGAACAAAGACTGGGTTGGAGATGATGTCGTGGACCTTCTGTTTAAAAATTGGGATAATGCCAGTTAGTTGTTGCCTTCGTCGGTGTTCTAACTTTTGGCTGCCTTTTCGTGGTTCTTGTGATGTTAATGTGTTGTCTCTATTAATTTTTTCTATAATGTTAACTTTTTAGACTTGTTCCTTTTTGGCCCTTGTGGCTCACTGTGAAGGGTACAACGCCTTGTAAATGTTGCTTAACTTTTCAAAAAAAAAACTATATTTAGTAAATAGTTTTTTAAATATGGCCTTCTTTGTTTCTCACAATATGACATTCACTCTGCCCATTTCCCTATCACTACCTTGACAAATAAACTCTCCACCTTCATACTAAACCAATTTAAATTCTTGAATTACTTTTATATAAACATGTATTAATAATATATAACAAGCACACAAAAAATATGAATTTTAATATACACTTGTTCCGACAAGTTTTAGTGCACAAAATTAATAAACGAATTTCACAATATCAATAACAAACTCCACCCTCTATATTTTCTATTCACATGATATAGTCTTCTATTTCATTAGTTCTACTTTTTTACATTCAATACAAATCTTCAACCATATTTTCCTTTCCTTCTTCCAACCTAAAAGCTCCTTACTTTGCGGCAGGAGCTTGACTGCGTCACTTGTTTCTTTTGATTAATCAAATAAATTTTATTTATTTAATTAGGTCACTAATATCCCCTTTCCTCTATAACTAAATAAATTTTATTTGTTTAATTACTATCATCTTCCACTATATTTAAATAATTATTTCTATATATTTAATTATTCATTATCCTCTTCTTCCATAAATTAAATAAAATTTATTTATTTATTTAGTCCTTTTCTCTCACTTTTGAATTAAATTATTATTTAATTTAAAATTCAACCTTTTCCCTTTCTTCTATAATTAAATAATTGTTTTAATTATTTAATTATTCACTTTACCTCCTTAATTAAATAATTTAATAATTATTTAATTTACTCCGGCAACCTCTTTTTCTATACCAATCTCTTTTTTCGTGTCATTCTTATCTCTTCACATCTCATTTAGTTTTCACCCTTGATTGAATTATTTTATAATTCAATCTCAACCGCCCATTCTTAACCAAGACCTATCCTTGCCCTAATTTTGATCTAACCCTATTTCATACTACATCTTTCAATCTTGGTCATTGATTTTCATGTCATATTGGCTTTTAATCCTAGCCCTTCATCCAAATTTTGTTTTCTATAAATGAGACCTATCATTGTCATTTCAACCCCATCTAGGCTATTCTATGCAAGTACATTCTAGGAGACAACTACTATCTTCAATATTTTGTTATCACTATCACTAGGCTTATTGTTGCATACTCAAAATCTGAGGACAAGCAAGCATATAAATAAAAATGGAAAGAGCAATGAAGGTGATTCAACCATGGTATAGAGACATTGGTAATATTGCTTTATGTTTTATGTTTCTATGGTCATTTATGCTTCATCATTGATTTAGGGTTTTTATGGTTTAATTTTTATTGATTCATGCCAATAACCATTATTATACCCTATTCTAAAAGAATAAAAAATATCTTTTATTGGTTCATTTTTATTTTGACAAGACAATATATTTTGATTAGGCACACTCATTGGGTTAAAAAGAACAACAAATTTGCATCTTCACTCATTGGTCTAAAAAGAACAAATTTTCATCTTCACTAATTGGGATAAAAAGAACAACAAATTTGCATCTTCACTCATCGGGCTAAAAATAAAAATAAATTTGCATCTTTCACTCATTTGGTTAAAAATAACAACAAATTTGCATCTTCACTCATTGGGCTAAAAAGAACAACAAATTTTCATATTTCACTCATTGGGTTCAAAAGAACAACTACTTGCATCTTTCACTCATTGGATTAAAAAGAACAAAAAATTGCATTATCACACTTCAATTTGGACTTAAAAAGAACCATTGTTTGCTTATCTCTGCTATATCATGTCTTTAATTTGGGACTAAAAAGAACCATTGTTTGCTTATCTTTGCTATATCACGTCTTTAATTTGGGACTAAAAAGAACCATTGTTTGCTTTGTCTTGTGATTTTTTTTATGTTTTGAGGTGTGTATGCTCTTCCCTCGCACTTTGAGTGATCTTGGGAATCAAAAACACTTCTTAACATTTGCATTATCACACCACACATTTAGTTTTCTAAAAGTTAATGAACTCTTGCTAGTGTGAGCAAGTACATGTGTGTGCTCTCTCCTCGCATCTTTATATGACCTTGGAGATCAAAAACATTGTATTCATCTTGCTTTTGTTACAACCCTTTAGATAGGACCTACCCTTGAGACACATCCATATAGAGAACTCATTGGCGACCCAAAGCAGTTTTTCCCTTGGGCCACTATATAAAAAGGTAAGATGAAGTTCAAGCCCAAACTACCATTAGCCTTCAATGTACAATGCCCGTCTGAAATTGTAAGTTACCCACATTTACATGCAATATTTTTAGTACCACTAGTAGGACTGGTTAAAGTCTTAAGTGGCTTGTTGGATGCTCATGAGGTGGCAAGTCCCTAAGTAGTGACTAAAATACAAACTAGTTTGAGGCCCACCCTTATTGATTGATTTTTTGTGTCATTCTCAATGTAGGGGATGCACCATTGTGCCCCAAAGATTTTACTCACCATATGGCTCCCTTGAGATGAGAGAAATCCTCGACGTTGTCTAAGTTGCTTGTTCTACCTATAGCTTTCTAGGGAAAGGGTAATTGGGTTATCCTTCCATTCCAAGAGGCCCCTATTTATCCTCTCTTGCAAGAAAAAAGTGCATACACCTCCTAAAGGTGTCCCTCCACTTGTGTATAAAGAGATTCCAAGTTGTGGGCTTGAGAGTGTTGCCTTTGGGAATTGACCTTAGGGTAGGAAGTGTCTTATGTGTGTGAAGTGTCTTATAATTATGCTTAGATCCATAACAATTGGGGTGAATAACCTTAGAACATACACATTACGCTCACAAAATTTGGACATTTAGACAGCCAAAGACTTGTTTTTAGATTGTTTGTAGTGTTTTCCATCATATTTCATAAAAACCTAGATGAAAAATCAATCAAAAATGCTCAAACTATGGAAAAACACATTGTTCACTGCATCTGTCATTGTAAACCGCAATTTCATGACATAACACCGTATTTTCTAAAATAGTGCACCACATTTGCAACTCAGGAAAACACATTTGACAGGTTGTACACCACATTTGCTAGTTGACAATTTTTTTGGGAAATTCTAGTGTGGTCTTATTCTAGATCAATTCCTGACTGTGATCATCTTGTCAAACCATAGACTTGCTCATTACATATTGTACATTTCACTCCATTCATTAGTTTTCCATTGCATTAGTTGCATACATAATAGGTCAAACTCTAGATTATTCATTAGTTGCATAAACTTTTGTAGACTTTAGACTAGGAGACTTATCATTTTTTAGATCAGAATATTGTCACAAATTTAGGTTGTCTTAACCTTGTCCTTTCATCAATCAAGTCTTTGTACTTTAAGTTGTCCTTAAACTCATAAGTCTAGTTTGAGGTCCACTTTGTCAATCATCATCACTTTAGTCTTTGTCCTCTTTAAGGTCTTAACAATCAGATTTGTCACTTTGGACTATCTTAGTTTGGTTAGTAATCTCTTCCTAAGTTCATAAAAGTGCTTAGTCTTCATATCATAACTTATAGTCATACCACACCCTTCATCACAACATCATATTTGCATACTTTTAGTCCTAGACTTACCAAAGATTTTGGGACCTTATTGAAATTACCACATCTCAATTTTGACTATTGTCACTTGGTACCTTAATCTCGACCATAGGTGCATCATCATTTGGCATTCCTTATATTTTGAAAATCCCAAAAACATGGAATAGTTCCATACCTTATTCCTAAGTCCTACCATTGCATTGTCATTTCTTAGACTTCATACCATTCATTAGTGAGCAATTCTTATATAGTTCAAATGAGAACATGAAGGAAAAGACAAGAAATAGACTACATAGATGAGGATCCCCTTATCAATCCCACACACACCATGAAAATTGGGTTCCTCTTATAATGAACCACCAAAGGCATGATCCACACCTCCCGATCCTCTTGAAAAAATCCAAAAAAGGAGACCTATGAGTAAGGAGGAAATGGAGGCAGCTACACAAGACCCCAAGTGGCATGGTTTGTAGATGATTTTTTGTCAAAAACAATGGTTGCTAGAAAAATTGTTACAAAGTAGGGCTAAAATTCCTCGTGGTTTTTATGTCAATACACTTTCTACAACATCAACTAATGGGACCACACAAAGTCAAGGACACACCATACCTACACCCAAACATACCACTACACAAGTCCATGCTACTATACCATTATGAGAGACATCATAAAATGCTACAATGATCAGCTTGACACCGGTCTTTGGAACACAAGGGTAACAATCCATTTCACAACCTCCTAGTGGGACATTTAATACATGGGACAAAATTCTCCTAAAGTGCAAAAAAATCACATCAATGTGACTACACCATAAATAAACATCACATCAAATGTCAACACCAATACATCACAACAAGGTCCTACCACAAGCATTCTTTTACAAAGTAATGCACAAGGGCCCTTTCAACAATATGGCAACCAAAACCCACAAGGTAAAACAAGTTCAAGAACTTTGCAAAGGAAATTCAATACCAATCCTCCACACACTCCCTATGTCCAAAAAAAAACCCATCTTTCACTCATAACATCCAAAATAAAAATCCATCACACACATTCAACATCAACACCAATTCATCCACTCCATATTGGATTGCAAAACTCAAACATGGGCCCACATCATAATGTGATTACCAATGCAATGGAAACTTCATTGACTCAAGTTGATGTCTTAGCAAACCAAATTATTGCATTACAAAAACAAGTGGACAACATGCAAATATCGACAAAGAAAACTTATTGAACACAAGAGTTATGTCCATACCCTTTTGAAAAAAGTATATACATGCCTCCATTTCCTCACAACTACATGTTATTTTGAATTTTCCCAAGTAAAAAGAAAAAGAGAACCCCATTGAACATGTAAGGTATTTTTACATGACTTTCATAGACATCACATACAAACACACATATCTCATGAGATTATTCCCAAGGAGTCTTGTGGGACAAGCACTCGAATGGTTCACTCATCTACCTTCAGGCATAAGAACATGGGACAAAATAGCTGATAAATTTATGGAACACTTTGCTTATTACATGGAAAATGGCATTACCATGGCCACGTTATGTCACACAAAACAATAAGAAGGTGAGTCATTCATAGCATTCTTCCAAAGATGGAGGAGTTTCGCTAGTTGATTTCCTTGCGAGATTCCTGAGAAACAAAGGGTGGTCATGCTTGTAGAAAACTTGGTCACATAACTTAAATACCAATTACAAGTACATTGGTGTACCATATTTTTTGACCTATTTTAAAAAAGGTACCACCCTCAAAAGGGCACTCATTACAAAAGGAGAACTTAAAACTTTCAACAAAAATCAAAATGTCCAAGGTACCTCCAATGACAAAAACAAGTATTGGGCTCACAATAAAAATGTCAAATGATGGAGTTTTCGATGGAAAGGAAATAAATGTTGGTCTCGCAAATCACACTTAAAGGACCTAATACACTAAACAACCCACCACATGTCCCTGAGCAAACAACAAACACCATCCAAAACAACCAAGAAAATAGACCTCAAAGGAACTTTCCAACAAGACACAAATACACTCCCTTATGGGAGCCAATTGAATCCATCCTAAAACAAATTTTATAGTCCAAGGTCATCCAACTGCCAAAGGAAAAAAATTATGACCTAGGGCCATTCAAACCTTCATGGTGGGATGACAATTCCTTTTGCAATTGTTATATTATCAAAGGACATAAAAAAAATTCATGCAGACAACTCAAGAACATAATTCAAGACCTAATAAAAAATGGTGTGATAGAAGTGCATGGCCAACAATCAACCTACAATAGTGGCCATACAATATTTAAGAATCCTTTTCATGACCATGGGACAGGGAAGGCCTCCAATTTGGGTACAAATACCAATAATCAGGCTAATTTCACCCATGTCACCTATGATTATACCATAAATAGCATTCGAGCCTCAGACAACCATGTCAATACCATTACCATCAAGAATCCACAAGAATGTGCAATAACCACATGACAAACCAAGATAAAATTATAAGGTTCTCCCCCTAAACAACAACAAAATACCCAATACAACCTCTTAGACCACTTAGGGAAGACACCTGCTTAGATATCCATCCTTGAGTTACTTCGTATATCCCCTGAGCACAAAGCTATTTTGGACAAGGCATTATAAGACACTTTCATACTGACTGAACTTGATGTCAATCGATTCTAGGAAATGGTGGGATACTTACCCAACTCCCACCATGTCACCTTTTCTGACTAAGACCTCATCACAAAAGCTTAATTATAATGATCTTTGCACCTATAAGTCTACGTTAACAAACATAAAATCAAATGAGTCTGGTAGATGGTGGAGCAGGATTGAATATTTGCACTCTAGAATTGGTTACGACTTTGGGTTTCTCTAAATCTTGTGTGGACAAAACAAAGAGTATTATCATAAAGGCTTACGATGATGGAAGAGCATTCTTCTAAGGGTATCATATCATTACCCATCATATTTGGGCCTGTTATATTACATACCTCATTCCAAGTATTGGACTTAGATCTCCCTTATAATCTCCTCCTCGGTCGACCATAGATCCATGGTATGAAGGCCATCCTATCCACATACCATCAATGCTTGAAGTTTCCCTAAAATGGTACCGAAATCACAATAGTCGGCGATTTTGATCCTTTTCAGTATTGCAACAACCTAAGAAGAACACACGAATAGAAAGTGCCAATAAGTTAGGAAGCCTCGTCATCTGCCTCCTCCCATTATATTGACCCTTCCACTTTAAATAAAGCATCCACTTCCAAAACTCCATCGTTTGATCCCAAGATCCAGGTCCAAGATAAGGGGTGTGGAATCATATGAAGAAATCCTATTGTGTTAGTAAATTTCCATTATCATCAAAATAGTATGGTATGTTGTTAGCAGTCAAAAAGAACCCAAGGTCACTATTCGAGCGTCTCGTATAACAACCTTCACAAAATGGGGAGAGTTGAGTAAAGAAGCTATCAATGAAGAGGACATCACCACATGGCTATATAAGGAAGAAGAAGTCATCGAACCTAAGAAAATCCCAACTGATCAATATAGTAAAGGCTTTGAATTTATGAGGTGTAAAGGTTATGATGGACACATCGGACTTGGTTTGCAAAAAAATGGGATGATAGAACCTTTGCTACCATCCAAATGACCAAAGAACTTAGGGCTAGGGTTCAAACCATTAAAAGTGAAATCTCCTAGTACTAAGGTACTTTCGAATGAGGAAGTGAGTGCTTCAAAAAATATCAAGACATCCAAGGATTCCCATACTGAGATCGATTCCAATGAGTCAGAGTGGGACTCTTGCACATCCAACGACTATGACCTAGTCGAGACATTCCAGAAACTTGACCTATCTAACTCCTCTACCAAAGGCAAAGCTTGGATTGACTCCTTTTGGGATCTTGAAAACACTTTCATTTTCACTTTATCCACCCATTCACTGAACCTCGACAACGTTGATGATGGCATGCCTCTAGTGTACCCCCAATTGATAGATTGGGACCAATAAGGACCACCCACCTTAGACATATTTGAAAAATGATGAAGAACTCATCAAGTTTATGGGATTACCTGACAACATTCCCTATGGAGATCATAAAGCTAGATTCACCATAGATCTTGACAACATGAACTCTTTTGGGGAGTCTATCCACCCCTCCAGTGACAAAAGCGAAAATGATAAAATAAAAAAAGGAAAGCTCTCTAGGTGAAAACCAAAAGGCACCTCTAGACCAAGAAAAAGTGAAAATAAAGGATGCATCCAAGGGTGAAAACCTCTCTGAGGTGCCCAAGGATGGAGGGTTGGACTTACTTCCCATAAACCAAGAGAATTCACCCATGCTAATAGATAAATCAATGGAAGTCAATATAGGCACTGATGAAAATCCCAAGATTGTCCACTTTGTAGCATCATTAACATAAAAATAGGTAAAATTTCATACATTCTTCACTGAGAGATGAGTCTTTGCTTGGTCCTATGTAGAAATTCCTAGTTTGGATCTCGACTTGGTTTTAAATCATTTTCCATTGTTTCTTGACGCTAAACTAGTCAAGCAAAAACTAAGGAAAATGCATCCATAAATTACCCTATTGGTCAAGGTTGAGTTAAAGAAGTTATTGGATGTTGGCTTCATTCAACCTATTGATTATGTTGAGTGGATTTGTAATCTATTACTAGTGACAAAGCCAACATGAGGAATTCGTATATGTACTGATTTTCAAGTATGAACAAGGCATGTCCAAAAGATGACTTCCCCTTACCAAATATTGACATAATTGTAGACTTAACAGTAGGGTACGAGATGTTATCCCTTATGGATGGTTTCTCAGGATACAATCAAATCAAAATAGCTCCTAAAGACTAGGACAAGACAACTTTCACATGTCCTTGGGGAACATATTTTTGGAATTCCATGCCTTTGGATTGAAAAATACTGGACCAACATACCAATGCGCCATGACCACAATCTTTCATGACCTCAAGCACACTCTCATGGAAGATTATGTGGATGACCTATTGGCTGAGTCATTGACAAGATGTGATCATCTACGAGTCCTAGACAAAATTTTCAAGAGGCTAGAAGAATATAAAGTATGACTAAATCCAAATAAATGTGTGTTTGGAGTAACATCAGGGAAGCTCCTAGGGTACATTTTTTCTAGAAGAGGCATTGAAGTCAACCCTGCCAAAGTAAAAGCTATCATAAACATGCCACCCCCCAAAAACATAAGTCAACTATGAACACTCCAAGGAATACTACAATCCATTTGAAGGTTCATCACACAACTAACAGATAAGTGTCAACCATTCTAACACTTGCTAAGAAAGGGAGTACCATTTATGTGGAAAGATATATGTCAAGAAGATTTTAAGCAAATAAAGGATTACCTATTGACACCACCAATAATAATGTTGCCTATTGATGGGAGACACCTCATACTTTACATATCAGCAACTACATCAGTGTTGGGGGCATTACTCATACATAACGATGAAGAAGGAAGAGAAATAGTGATTTATTACATCAACCATACACTTATGGGATATGAGCTCAACTACAGTCCTATCGAATATGCCTACCTTGCGGTGGTTTTTTCCACTCAAAGAATTAGGCATTATATTTTGAACCATTAGACAAAGCTCATCACTAAGATAGATCCCTTAAAATATATCGTCAACAAAGCAGCTTTGACAGGTCAGTTAGCAAAATGGATAATGATACTAAGTGAATATGACATTCAATATGTTGAGACGAAAGCAATAAAAGGACAAGTTATAGTTGACCAACTTGTAGATGTATCTACAAAAGTAGATCATCCATTGATTTTAGATTTCCTTGACGAGTCTATATTCACACTTAATACTTCAGCAAGATGGAAGTTATATTTTGACATACCTCACACAAGTCATGGCTCAGGAGCAGGCATATTGTTTGTGACACCTAAAGGAGATACCATGCCCAAGTCATTCAGAATTTCTTTCTCTTGTACCAACATTGTAGATTATGAGGCTCTACTCATAGGGCTCTACATGACTATCAAATGGAAGATCAAAAGCCTTCAAGTATATGGTGATTCACAATTGGTAATCTGACAAGTTAATGATGACTATGACATAAAGGATGAACAGGTCACTCCTTATAAATGAACGGTTGATAGTTTCAAGTAGTACTTTGACAACATCATCTTTTGGAAGGTCCCTCAAATTCAAAACAAGGTAGTTGATGCAATGGCAATAATTGGTTCTCTCTTGGATATTTTAGACAACATGTCGCAATACGAGTTCTTGGTGGAACAATCATTGATTCCCACCCTCGATATTCTCAAGTTTGAGATGGTGTACAAATATTTTTGGTCCTAGTTCCCCTTGGTATAAATACATTTACGACTATCTACATGACCAAGCCGTTCCCCCTGACCTATTTAGCAATCAACATAAGACTTTCATTCACAAAACCTCTAGATACAACATCATCGGTGACACTCTTTATTGTCGAAGCCTACACAACACCCTCCTAAAATGTCTCAATATCGATGAAGCACAAATTAATTTATGAGAAGTACATGAAGGTATATGTGAAGCTCACTCTAGTGGTCCAACTCTAGCTAAGAAGATCATACATGCTAGATACTACTGGCCCACGATGGAACATGATGCATACCACTTTGTCAAGAAATGTCACCAATGTCAGATTCATGGAGACCTTCTACATGCACTAGCTTAGGAGCTACAATTGATTTCATCACCATGGACCTTCGCCCAATGGGGACTCTATTGATGATGATGTCACTCGCAACAATAGTGTAGATAAAGTCCTCATAGGCAAACCATGATGAACCTATCTTCTTGAAAGACTTAACTAGGGCAACCTTAGGGTGCATTCGTATAATAGGAAAAGGTTGAATTAGCTCAATCCCAAGTCTCTGGTAGTCAAATCTTGACCATACTATGTTCCCCTCAGGGTATGATGTGATAATGTTGTTAATCTAAAGGGGCCTACAGTTATCTCCAGTTTCATTAAGAATCATGAGCATTAAGTACAAGATTTACAATTCGATCATAAAATAATCTCATGAAATAAAAAAAATTGTAATAGTATTTCATGAACATCAAACAATTTTGCTATCACTTAAGTGGATTTAGCTTTAAGCATCCAACAACTTCATAGAAAATGAAATATTTTCAATAAATTTCCATCCATTCATCCATTTTTTGGAACATTTTCATAAATTTAAACATCTAATCTAAAATAAAGCATCAAAATATTAAAAAATAAAAAAATTCCTTGTTATTCTCCACGCATGCCCCAGGATTTAACCAAATCAAAGAAAATCGCTTTATACTTCACCAGATTGCTTCACAACTAGGCATAAAATAGTGCAAGATTTTAAAGAAGGGGGTTTGGTTTGGACACTGAGTAGGTTTTGCATGCACCCTTAAATGACACAACACACAGTCTTGTTCGGCTAGCCTAACAAAACTAGATACAAAAGATACATGAGATAGGTAGCTATCAAAATGGCTTCTATATTGATTAAGGTCTATGTGCATACAAATTTTTAGACTGGAATGATTATGAAAACAAGAAAAAAGAACAAAACTTAAAGAAGTTTTGGCTCTTCTGACATCCAAAAATTTTGAACTTAAAATAAAAGTAAAGCAATAAACAACCTTTAATAGGAACAAGGCCCCGAGAGTTCAAACTTAAAGTCTATCAAGAGAATCAAAAATAGAAAATCAAAATGTAGCATGTGGCATCTACTAGTTGCTATCAAAATCTTCTAAACAAAATCAAGGATTTGACTTCTTCAGCAACAACACCCTTCAACTTCAAACTCCGGTGTACAACACTCTAAATAAAACAAGGCTATCGAAATCCTTTAGAATATTAGACATGAAAATTTTATCGAGACAGGGAACAACCTACAAAATCAACTTTAACAAAATGTCTTTGTGATACTTCTAGTATCCGATATCCGGTACCTCCTTATATCACTTAGAGCTTTGGTTCTGGGAACCTTTCTTCATTTTTCTTCAACTAATACTCGCGGAAAGTACTTAATATCTTATGCATTCACTCTTTTGAAATTCCTTGTATTACCTTCCAACTAAACTTGAGCCTGGTGTAATCTTCTAATATCTCGAGTATATTGGTATTCCTTTGCACTTTCTCTATTTCATACCTAACTATGGTGTTTCTACAATGTATAATCTCATCAATAACATCTCAATTTAACAACTAAACATGGTTTTTATTTATTCTCTCAATCCATTCCTTAAAATATTTTTTTCTTCTTTACCCTCCTATCCCAATGTTTGGGGATCATAATCTTGACGCGCTAACACTTCAATAAAATCTTGATCTTTATCAATCAATTTACTACATTTCTCGGTGACCTTTTCAAATCATTCTATACATTGTACTAAAGTGTCACCTTCCCAACTTAACTATTTCTTCCACTTTTCACATAATGGAACTTCTTGTTCTAAAATTATATTTTCTCCTATCAATTCTTGTACATCCATTTGCATGAGAGTTTCTACATTTCGCCTCTTAGCATCAACCTATTCCTGGCGAAATCTACATTCTCCTTCCAATCTTATGGATTTTTCAAACCAACAGTGTGCTTCCTTGTATTTCCCAATTGAATTTGTAATGAGTTCTTCTCCTTACCTTACCCAATACTCAATCCATTCATCCTATGGTGAATCACTGCAATTGCATCCACCTATTCTTTTGACATAAGTACTGGATTTCGAGGCAATTCAGTCAGTGCTTGACTAGATTAGGCTAATGATTTTACAAAATTCTCTAGGCTAGCAACCCGTTCTTTCAACTCTCTTTTATTTTATTTACTTTTTTGTACCTTGGAAATAGTTGTTTCTAAATTCATCTTTATTTCTTCCAATTCTTGCATCCGGGATGAGTGTCCAACATTGATACTTGTTATCTTGTACTCATTGGGTGTTATCTCATGTTTATTTTTATCTGCTACTTGATAGCTATATGGATTGTTCTACCTCCATTTGCATTCTTTTGTATGACATGTTTCATTTTAGCTCTTCGCCTAGGCTTAGGAGTATCCACTTCTTACATAAACTTTTAAGATCCAGAGGTACCAATTCCACTTCCAATGAGGAAGTCAATTCTCTGATTAACCAATCAGATGCATCTTCATCTCATTCTACCTTTGTAGCACTTCTTTGTTCCTAGTTTTCAGTATGTTTAGGAACTTCTTCTCTTACATCTTTAAATTTATTTGTTACGTCCTTTGAAATAGGAACATCTTCAGTATTTTCTAGCATAGATTCAAGATTATTGGGATTCGACATTGTCTCGTCGGTTCCAAGACTTGTATTTTCCTATCCAACTAGGTGTTCAACATCCATTCCTAGGACATCACCTTCTTCGTATCCTGTCACATCAGGATTTTCTTCTTCTCTGACCTTATCACCTAAAACTTATGAAGGTTCTTCATTTTCAATCTCAACCTGGTCCTCTCTTGATTTTTCAGAGACTCGCAGTTGCTCATTATCATTTTGACCATTCCCAAGTGAAGGTTGGGAATCAAAGTATCTTTAGTAACCATATCATCAGTAGGATTTTGTCCTACAGTCTCCCCTGTTTCTATTTCAAGAACATCAGGGTTCCCCACTTCTAAAGCAAGTGTTCCTTTTATGAATTCTTCTTCTTCAACCTTTATAGGAATTGACCCTGTATCTGGAATTTCTTCAACCACTGGCTATACCATGGGTTTGTCTTTAGACTTATTTTATTTTACTCATTCCTACATGGCCCCCCACTTATCCATTTGTTCCTTAATCTGAACTTCATATACCTCAGAAAATTCATCCAAAACCATAGGAGTTTTCCCTAGTGCTTATTTTACAGTAGCCATATTAACTAAAGGGGGAGAAGTGAATAATGTTGCAGCTCTTTGAGATGTAGACCTTGTATGTGTACTAGTATTTTTTTGTTATCCTTGCCTCTTCATCAGTAGTAGGCTTGGTCCTTGGTTTTGTTGTGGAAGAAGATGCCACTTTTGGTTTTACTTTTGATTGAACCTTGGCTAATTCAACATCTCTACTCTTACCAACTGGTTTTAATGA
This sequence comes from Sequoiadendron giganteum, assembly GCA_007115665.2. Taxonomy (NCBI): domain Eukaryota; kingdom Viridiplantae; phylum Streptophyta; class Pinopsida; order Cupressales; family Cupressaceae; genus Sequoiadendron; species Sequoiadendron giganteum. The sequence continues at coordinate 29,025,454 of CM021107.1, read as the reverse complement.
AACTCCTTGGCTTGGAGCCTCAGGGGTTCTTTCTTCAATGTGTATACCAACAACTGCTTACCATCTTTTCTCTTTTTCTTAGCAGGTTCCCCACACTCAAACTCATTTTCTTCTCTTTATTTCTTTCTTGTATCTTGTGAGTATGTGGGTTTTATTCATTTCTTTCTTAAAACTTTATAAAAATCATCTATTCGATGTTGAGTATGTAGTAGAATCGGTGTAGAGAACTCCTCCATTGATGATATTTCTTCATTTCTATAATTTGGGTCTCGAATAAGTTCATAATAGACTTTGTTTTCATTGTAATCCTTATTCAACACTTCACCATAATCTTCATCCATCTAATCTGGAACATCATGAATCTTGAGAATTCACACAGATTATAATGACAATCTTTCATATTTTCTCTTTCTTACTCTATGCTCATCTTCACAATTTAACCAATAATCTTCTAGATGTTGGACATGAGTGCAATAACCAGCTATATTCTTGGCAATATTCTGTTCTAGGTCATAATACTTTCTTTGGAGTGGAAAGTATATCAAGTTATACATTTTCAACTCCTCTTCACATAAATTGGTTGCTCTAATTGCACTGCATTTGTAGTTCCTTATCAATAGGAAATCTAAAAGAAGCCTTTTTATGAGATGCACTATAAAGAGCTTGGGACAACTTTAGTTGTCTTACCAATTCTAGCAACACCATTTTATCTGCAAATACCTGAGCATCATGAAAGGATGTCCATCAAACCCTTTCACCCTAATGTAGGTGAAATTTGGAAATTAAATGTACCAACCTCCAATAGGTCTAATAACACTTTGTGCTTCCAAAGACAATCTTTTAGCTTTGTCACCTTCCATTGTTCTGACTAGCTTCATGGAAAACACATCATTAATTCTCATGTAATGCTCCTTGTATCCATGGATAGTGATTTGGGGTAAATGAGCATATATTAAACTATTTCCTATTTCTCTGCCCGGAGTACCAATCCTTTTCAAACCTTGCTTATTTGCCCTTAAGGCGCATGAATAAATCACATATGATGACATATAAAAACATCTGGACTTTGGAAATGCCCTTATCTAATCATGCAATTTGTCACTAACAAATCTTCCCCAATGCATTGGCACATGGCCTTCCATAAATTTGGATATAATTACAAACATCCATGGTTCAAACTTGATGGCATATCGCAATCCATCTATCTTGCTTACCATAGTTATGATATATTGAAAATATGAGTTGAACATAGACCTTAGAATTGGCTTTGTATGCTTTGTAATCCTCTCTTGGCACCATTATGTGTTCATAATTTCTCTATTGTGTTCTTTGACACTCAAGTAGGTTTTTGCTTTCGCCTTCATATCAATATGGTACATCTAAGTAAATGTAGGAAGCCCAAATGTATATATAATTCCTTTCTTGGAGAGATCTGCATAAGTTCTTCCCTCCTTCTCAATAACTATTTTGTTTGGGTAGTAGTGGTTCAAACATTCCATAACCAATTCAGGGGCCTCCATTTCTGGCGGAAACCCTCCTGTTAAAAGTAACCCACTTGCTATAACGTTCCTTGTACACTAAGAAGAATTTTCTTGTTGTGCCCATGTGAGGAATTCAACATCAAAAGACCATACCATATGAGTATCATTAGCTATCCCACTGATTGGTATAGCTTGTGAAGTGTGGTATTTGAATTCATCTTCCGATTTTTCTTTAGAAGTACTCATTTTTGTCAGTGTGTTCTACATTTTCAAATATGTACCTTGTATGAGAGTTAGGGTTAAATTTAACCAGTTCCTCTTAACAATTCATAAAACTTTCAAATCACCTTTCGATTAAATTCAAATCAAAATAATTGACATTTCAATTTTCAAAGGGAAATACCATCTTCTCGAGATTTTCATGGGTAAAAATAATTAACAATTTTTTTTTATTCAAGAAAAACTTGGTTTTGCTGATGATGACAATATTTTCATAATGCAACCTTGAAACCCTTGGTATTTGTGTTCTTAGTTCTCAAAATTTACCTTTCCTTGCATGCCACAATATTAGTTTTGTTCGTTCAATGTCCTTTGCAAATTTTCAGCATGACGTGAAATAGAGTGTTATAAAAGCAACTACATGCTTTAGGTGATGCTAAGTACATGAGTAGTTCACCACCTTCATTAATTACCTATTACAATGCATTAATTTCTTAAATAAGGGTGTAATCATGGTGAATTAGGATTCAAATTATGAACACCTAGGTTTTTGTGCGGGCTCACTTCTAGAGAAAAAAAGGTAGCACAAAAAGCTTATGTGGCACTCTTGTGTCACTTTGATTTTTGCGAGGTAAAAGCCTTTAAGATACGTGATCATTTGAAATCACCGGGATTGACAACCTTCGATATCGAACCTTGGAAAGATTACCGAGAACCGAGATACTTACCTCCAAGATTTAACTAAAATTGAGAGCAAAGAGAGAAATCGAGAACCGGGCTCAAGAGAGATCAAAAGTGATTTAAACATTTCATAATCGAACCTTCAATTTCCAACCTCCAGCTAAACAAAATGAAAAGAAACCATTAGACTATCCGATGCAAGAAAATGTGACCATTGGGAACAACCTCCGGGTGATAACTTACTGGGCAGGACTAAGACCAATCAACGATACAACATCCTTGATGCAACCACAACAAGCCCGAGATTCTAGTTTTCGTTAAATTGATAAAAATTTATGAAATGATTGAGAAACCAAATCCAGGAAAGAATAAGGACTTAAGCAAAGACCAAGCAAATTGAAAATAAAACTTGTAATTTTACTAACCCCAAGAACAATTCCAAAGAAAGCAAAAGCAAGAGGAAAGAAAAGGAAAAAAAGAGGGGTCCACATTTTTCTAAGGGGAAAAATGGGGCATGTTGTGATACCACACAAAAGACTCTACCTCATAGGTAAAATCTATCCGACCTCATCTAATGGCCATAAGTTCATTATCACAGAGATCGAGTACTTTACCAAATGGATTGAAGCTATTCCCATGACATAGATTACTGACAAACAAATATCAAAATTCATCCTCAATTACATTATTTGTCGGTATGGTGTCCCACAATCCATCATCATTGATAACGGTCATCCTTTTAAACCAAGATGTCTACCAACTATATGAAAAGCTCCATATCTAGCATCACTTTGCTACCCCATACTACTCGCAAGGTAATGACCAAGCCGAGGTGTCTAACAAAACTATCATCAAAATCCTTAAAAATATTGTCAATAATGTTGGTCATGACTGGAACCTTCAACTTAATCCTACCTTATGGGCCTACCACACTAGAATCTGTACTCCCATAGGAGCCACACCATATTCACTAGTCTTTGGTTATGAGACTATCCTTCCTATTGAGTTTGAGGTACCTTCCTTGAGGGTATCCATGCAAGGGCTTATGGATGATGAATAATATCATGTATCTATACTACATGAGTTGAAATTGTTGGATGAACAAAGACAAAATGAATTGGTCCATCTGCAAGATTATCAAAATCATTTTCATCATAACTACAACAAGAAGGTTTTGGTCTGACACTTTACATTGGTAACTTGGGTTTAATGGAAAATCCTAAGAATCACGCAAAGCGAGATAAGCTAGGAAAGTTTGAACCTATTTGGTTGGGTTCCTACATCATCATGATAGTATATGGATTAGGAGATTATAAGCTTTCGACTCCTGAAGGTGAACCATTGTTAGAACTTATCAATAGCTTGTACTTGCACAAATTCTACACCTAACTTTAAATAGCCATCTCAAAACCTATAAAATATTTAAAAAAATGAAAAATATAAAACATTGTCACTTTGATGAAAACCTGGAAAGCAGGCATCTTGGTGACACCAAAAAATCAAAAATTCAAGAAAATAGTAAAGAGAAATAATTCATTTAATAGTGAAAACAACCGCGGTGGCGCTTTGGATACATACCATGGTGAAAACCTAGCAAACAAGCGTCATGTGTAGTCGATCTTTGATCCATCATCTACCATCATTCTATATGGTTTTTCACCCTTTGCTCATAATAAATTCACTTTCGTACTCTTCATGTCATCCATAATAACGCTTTGTTGTCCTTCCCATAGCCTAGAATGATTGACATCTTACGTATTTTCACCTTCCATCCATAATAAGGCTTCTCCCATTCCATCCACAATAATTAGTCATATACTTGAGTGGGGGAAAATCTTTAACCAATGTCTTCTATGGATCCTAAAATTGATATTAGAGGTCATTATATCAAAAATCCAAAAAAATAAAAACATGTTGAAATGCAAAAAAACCAAAACATGTTAAAATCCAAAAAAAAACAAAACATGTTGAAATGCAAAAAAAACCAAAACATGTTAAAATCCCAAAAAATCAAAACATGTCAAAATCCAAAAAAATAAAAAATATCAAAATCCAAAAAGAATAGAAAAAATAGAAAACATCAAAATCCAAAACCATCCAAATAACCTTCAAAACCCCCAAAACAAAGTCAGAATCAGTCATGTCGGTCCAAGTCTGTCGAACTACGTTGCCTTTGTAACTTCATGTAGGCAAGGCCATCATTGATGAGCCTTTGATGCACTAGGTTAGTCCTTTAAGATTTGTCAAATAAATTCAATCATGATTCAGTCCACAATATATAAAACAAAGTCAAATTTGTCAAACTACGAGGTCTTTGTGCATTGTTACGTAGGTAAGGCCATCTTGATGAGCCCTCGAGGCCCTAGGTCTATCCTTTAGGGTTTGTTGAGTCTGTCGTCATCCATAACATAATAAATCAGACATTGTCATCAAATACAAACAGTCATCTAAACCTTAATCAAATCATGAATCATCAAGAAAAAATATTCAACAAGTCTTCAGTCCAAACCAATCAATTGCCAAATCAATCAAATATCAAACATCAAAATAGTCAGCCCATATTCTAAAATAGGATGTGTCCTTCCTAAACCATACATTGTCATTTGCCTTATACAGGTAGTCACATGATAGAAACTAGACTTTACGTCTTATACAACATGTTTCCTCTCTTGAAACGAGGCATTGTCAATCAATCAACCCGTCAAACAATTATCAACAAACAAAAACTAACAAACAATCTGTATGGTCATTGACTTTGTTGGTCTAAGTTGTCTTATCTTTTATTGATTTACTTTTGGGTCATGTTACTATCTAGCTCGAGGATGTCCCCCGAAGGATTTAGAGGAATGGTGATGTCTCATGGATTGATTTTCTTTTGATTTCTATTTGTGGATTGTCTCGACAAAAATATTGGGACAAATTCGCTCCTAGTATGAGTCAGAACATTCCTTGTCTATTGACTGTCTATTTTCACAAGTGGATAACTTTGCATGCCTTGGTCTATATCATACCATGGTGTTTATTGTCCATTTGTCATATTTTAACGCCCAATGATGATTAAATGCAATGCCTAACATCTAATAAGCAAAATACCAATCTTTTGTTGTCTCCACTAACTCCATGGTAACATCCATGTCCTCTGCGCTAATATTTCTTCTATACACATCTTGATGGCATCTTGTGACACACAAAATATCTTGCATACATAATCATGTTAGAAGCATATAGTTATCATCATAGACATGATTAAGTTCATCCTTATTGCATCAAAAAATATAAAACATAGATAACATTTCATTATAGGAATCATACATGCACATCATACCATCTTGCATTCATACAACATTAGCATTGCATACATAATATCACACACATTTGAAGTAATCATTACATATACATAAGTACCACATATATTAATCATATCATATCATCCATAATCCATAATCCATTAAGTATACATCACATGAAATATACATGGTATTTGCATAACATGATAGGAAATCATATGTGGCATTTGTAATCATTGCATCATAGTCATAATACATCCATATTTGCATCATAATCATGATATTTCCATAATATTATAAAATCAAATACATTCATACATACATCATCATATATAGACCTCATATAAGTTGCATCAACACCATATTTACATCAAAATCCATCACACGAAATGATAAATGCATAACAAAGGACAATAAGATCATGTAGTCACCACTAAAAGATGTATCACATATATATATCTCAAAAGTGTCATAGTACAAAATCAAGATGTCCCCCAAAATGGAGCTCGCGGGCTCGATAAAAAGATATGTATCTACAATACATAAATGTGCTCTAGCTAGAGCTACCCATGTGCTCTCCTAAAGGAGATGGTCGTGGAGATGGTTGTCGCTCTTGCCTATCCTCTGCTTGTGATCCTGATGGTGGCCTATCATACTAAAAGGAAGTCAGTTGAGCGGAAATACCTTCCTACATTAACCTAAGTAGGGGAGAGTTACAAAATTTCATTTTGACACCTTTAAACAATTATAACAATTGAAGCACGTAGAGTATAAATGAATAGAATAACAAAAACACATATAACAATGACACCAAATATACGTGGGGAAAACCCTTTTGGGTAAAAACCCCACCCTCAAAAAGCACAATACTATTGTATTACTTCAAAAGCAGTTACAATGCAACCCCAAGTAAAAAGCCTTCTTCCATAGGTGCTTCAAAATGAACACCCGTTTTGGAGTGATATCGACAGCACTTCGTTACTTGCAAACAAACTATGCATTCTACAATGCAAGGCACTCAATATATAGAGTGATGCAAGCTTCAAGAAGCATCTACAAGGAGAGGGGCATCCAAATCCACATGGCACAATATCTTATGCCATAGACATGCATTTGGACATGTAACATATTCCCTTACACCCCTTACAATTCTCAAACATGCAAATATTCCTTCCTCAAGCTTGGATGCCTAGAATATGATAAAAATAGGCTATGAGAGATGACTTACACATCTTACAACCATCATAGAATTTGTCATAGCTGACAACACTTACAGTTGTAAGAGAATTTGTCATAACTAACCAAGAATACCTGATTCTCTTACACATTGTCATAACGCAACCTGGTTGCCAACTTTCTCCATGCAACAAGATTCCTTACGACACATCATAAAAATTTTCATAGTTCAAAGATTCAAAAGTGGGATGCTTATGTCCACTTGGAATGATTATGTGTCATCTAGTCACCTCCAATGGGGATGCCATCTTGTCGGTGGGTCCCGATTAATGACATGACACCATAGGCAATTAAATAATACAAATAAATACATTAATTACATCAATTGAATCAATATTAGGACTCTAATGTTGAGACACTTTAATCCCAACATTCTCCCACTTGTTGAAGACTTATAAAGAGTCATACAAAATCATCTACTCAGGGCCCCAAGGCCCATGAAATTGGAACACCATCTGAACTTCTTCATGCTCACTGGTTTTATCAATGCATCTAAAACATTCACCAAATTTTCAATCTTCTCCAAGTTCACCTTTCCATCTTCTACCATATCACAAACAAAATGATATTGAACATCAATGTGTTTTATTCTGGCATGGAAGGTAGGATTCTTCACTAGACAAATCTCACTTTGACTGTCGCAACAAATAGTAATATGTCTTGCATCTAAACCAATATCAAAACACAACATCTTAAGCCAAATGAATTCCTTACAAGCATGAGTGGTTGCCATATACTCTACCTCTGTCATGGAAAATGCAACTACAACCTACCGCTTACTCATCCATTTGATAGCACCACCAAACATCTTAAACACATAACCATTGGTGGATCTTCTGTTGTCAATGTCACCTACCCAATCTTAATCCACATATCCTTGAATTCTCACATAATGTTAAGGTCTAGTAGGATAACCATGAAAACATAAGGCATACGTAGAAGTAACCCATAAGTAACTGAACACTCTCTTAATTATATCCCAATGCACTCATCCAGGATTAGCCATAAAACAATTGACTCCCACTGCTTGGGCAATGTCTGGTCTTGTACACACCATCGCATACATAAGACTTCCAATTGCACTTGCATATGGTACTCTAGTCATGTTATCCATCTCAGTAGGATATTTTGGACAATCATTCACAAAAAGCTTCATCCCTTGCATCACAAGAACAACTAACTATTTGCAATATACCATGCTGAATCTCTCCAACACTAAGTTCACATACTTGCTCTGCCTTAAACAAAGCTTTCTATTAGCTCTGTCTCTTGTGATATTTATTCCCATAATGTACCTATCTGCACTTAGGTCTTTCATCTCAAATTATGCTGACAACTGAAACTTCAAATCTGAAATCATACTTTTACCATTCCTTATAAATAACATATCATCTACGTATAAAACAATAATGAGAATGTGATTGTTATCATTTTTAAATTATACACGATGGTCAAATTTAGATCTTTGAAATCCCAATGAAAACACATAAGTATTGAAATTTTGGTACAATATTCTAGGTGACTATTTCAAACCATAAAGAGACTTCTTTAGTTTGCAAGCCGAATTTTCTTTACCTTTTTCAATGAAATGCTTTGGTGTGACATGTATATTTCTTTCTCCAAATCACCATGAAGAAATTTTGTCTTCACATCCATTTTTTCCACTTCTAAGTCATATGCTACTGCAAGTGACAAAAAAATTTGGATAGATGTCATCTTCACTACAGGAGAGAATATCTCCCCATGATTAATTCCCTCCACCTGAGAAAACCCCTTAGCGACCAACCGTACCTTATACTTCTTAACACTGCCATCAAGACCACACTTTTCCTTGAAAAACCGTTTACAACCAACAAGTTTACGTCCAATAGGAAAAGGTACTGGATCCCAAGTCTCATTTTTCTTTAAAGAATCCATCTCTTCGTCCATGGCTTGCATCCAAGAATCTAAATCACTCATACCCAATGCCTCTAGAACCATCCTAGGCTAATCAATGTTAGTAATCAAGACAAAAATGCAACTAGAATCCAATAATGAATAACCAAACCTTTCTGGTTGTCGCCTAACTCATGTAGACCTCCTCAAAGGTCGAGATTGAGGTTCTCCTTCTTCTTTATAACTTTCAGAGCTACTTGAGCTCTCCTCATCATTAGGTCCAATACGAGTATGTAGTTCTTCTTTTTTCAAAGTAGGTGGAATTTGAACTACCTCCTTATTTTGTTTCTCCTCTTTTCCTGGTTGCAGCTCAATAATAGAGGGTTTCATCTCTTTGAAGATCACACTTCTCTTGTAGAGAACCTTCTAAGCTTTTGGATCCCAAAGCTTGTACCCTTTCACACCGATACCATAGTCAATAAAGACACACTTAACAACTTTGTTCTCCAACTTAGACCTCTTCTCAAATGGAACATGAGTGTAATCTTCGCAACCAAATACTTTAAGATGTCTCATCGAAGGCTTTTTACCAGACCATGTCTCCATGGATGTTTTTGCAACAAGCACTGATGTAGGAGATCTATAAATCAAATAACATGTAGTGGCTACCGCTTCAACCCAAAACTTCTGCTCAAGGCTAGCACCACTCAACATACTCCTAGCCCTCTCCATCAACGTTTTGTTCATCCTCTCTGCAAATCCATTTTGTTGTGGAGTATAGGGAGTAGCTTTATGTCTCTCAATCCCGTGCTCTTTACAAAACTCAAGTCAAACTCTCCAGAACAAAACCCACCACCATTATCAGTCCTCTAACACTTAATCTTTTTGCTAGTCTAATTTTCTACCAAGGCCTTAAACTCCTTAAATTGACTAAAGACTTCAAGTTTACTTCTAAGGAAATAAATGAATGTCCTTCTACTGTAATCATCTATGGAAGAAATAAAATATACAAATTTTGATAACGAAGGAACATTTACAAGACCAAAAACATTTGAATAAACATAGTCCAAAAACCCATAAGACTTATGAGAACTAGAGTAAAAAGAAACATAGTGTTTTTTTCCATATACACAATATTCACAAAATTCGAACTCGAGATTAAAATCATCAAGGCCTTCTTTAAGGCTCTTATTTTTTAGGGTTCTAAGACCCTTCTCACCAATGTGACCAAGTCATTGGTGTGATCACATTGTCTTCTCTATAGGAAGCTTCATTTCTATGGAATGAGCACCCTTAGGTACCTAAAATGCACGACCATAGGATGTAGCTGCAAAATGCTTCTTCTCTACATGATCTAATAGTGAGGATGAAGAATCCAAAGGTCTCTTCTTTGATATATCAGAAGAATTATTGCACTGTACAATGCATGTATCAAACTGAAACAAAGTGCCAATTCTAACACCCTTAGCCAACACCATAGCCCCTCTAGTCATCTTACATCCTCCAGCAGAGAAAACAACTTGCACTCTCAAATCATTCAATTTACTTACAAAAATTAGGTTTCATGCCAAACTCAAGATATGCAAGACACTATCAATCCCCTTTACTCTTCCATCAAGAAATCTGATTTTGACTCTTCCATGACCAACAATCTTCAAGTGAGAGTCATCACCCAGGTACACCTCTTCGCCATTGTACTCCTCATACTTCGAGAGCCAATATTTTATGAGAAGTAATGTGAAAGGATGCACCCAAATGTATCAACCACACATCATCCTATGCGTGGGCTACCAAGGCTGCAATAAATGCTTCATCATCTTGAGATGATTTCTTAGTTTTAAAATCAGAGAAAGACTTTTTTTTCTTCTTCTTCTCCTTGCAATATTTCCAAATGTGACCAGTTTCACCATAGTTCCAATATTTTGCCTTGGAATTATTACTAAGAGACTTAGATCTCCCCAGAAACTTTGATTTAAATTTCTTATCTTTCTTTTTGCCTCTCTCCTTTTGTCTTCCACAAATTGCAAGGGCCTCCTTGGACATCACAGAAGACTTCCTTCACATCTCTTTCGATAATAATGAGGCAACAAACTCATCCATCTTGAAGATGGAAGTAGTGCTTCCAATAGCCATTACCAGGTGATCCCAAGAGTCCAACAATGAAAACAAAAGGAGAATGCAACGATCTTATTCCTCAATCTTATTTCCAACAGAACCCAATCGTACAACCAACATGTTAAAAGAGTTTAGATAATTTTCCATAGATACCCCATCTTCCATTTTTAGAGAATACATATTCTTTCTTAGGAAAAGCTAGTTTACCAAGGATTTAGCCTGATAGACATCACCAAGCTTCTTCCACGGTGAATCAAAAGTTTTCTCTTCATGGACATTAAGGAGGATATAATCAACCAAACAAAGTCTAATAAGACCCTTGGCTTTCTGATCCATGAGATCCCAATCCTCTTGTTTCATGCCTTGTGGCATGGTTCCAAAGACTGCAAGCCATAGATCACAGTCTACAAGCATGTCTTCCATTTTGAGCTTCTCTTCCATTTTGAGCTTCCAAAGTTCAAAATCACCGCCATTAAATTTCTCCATCTCAATCCTCCTAACTGTGCCTGCCATCTCTTTCGTGCAATAAGGTAATGAAACACACACTTTTGCAAAACTCCCACTGAAACAAAGATCAACTCAAAGAACCCTTCTAACCCAACAAAGGAACCAAGGCTGGCCAGGCTCTGATACCAACTGAAAGGAACTTGGGTGAGTGAAAATAACTTCCCACATTTATCTAAGCAGGGGAGAGTTAAAAATTTTCATTTTAACACCTTTAAATAGTTACAACAAGAGAAGAACATAGAGAATAAATGAATAGAACAACAACACATAAAATAGTGACACCAAATATACATGGGGAAAACCCTTTTGAGTAAAAAATGCCACCCTCCAAAATCACATCACTATTGTATTAATTCAAAAGGAATTAGAAGACAACCCCAAGTACAAAGCCTTCTTCTACAAGTGATTCAAAATGAACACTTGTTTTGGAGTGATATTGACAATACTTTGTTACCTACAAACAAACTATGCATTCTACAAGGCAAGGCACTCAATATATAGAGTGATATAAGCTTCAAGAAGCATCTAGAAGGAGAGGGGCATCCAAATCCACATGGAACAATATCCCACTCCATAGACATGCATTTGGACACATGTAACATATTCCCTTACACCCCATACAATTATCAAACATGTAAATATTCCTTCCTCAAACTTGGGCACCTAGAATATACTAAAAATAGGCTATGAAAGATACCTTACACATCTTACAAATGCCATAGAATATGTCATAGCTAACAACACTTACAGTTGTAAGAGAATTTGTTATAATTGACCAAGAATACTTGATTCTCTTATAGACTGTCATAACCCAACTTGGGCACTAACTTTCTCCATGCAACAAGATGCCTTATGACATGTCATAAAATCTATCATAGGTCAAAGATTCTAAAGTGGGATGCCTATGTCCACTTGGGATGATTATGTGTCATCCAATCACCTCCAACGGGGATGCCACCCAATTGGTGGGTCCCAATTAATGACATGACACCATAGGAAATTAAATAATACAAATAAATACATTAATAACATCAATTAAATCAATATTAGGACTCTAAGGTTGAGACACCTTAATCTCAACACATATGACCTTAGCCTAGATTGGTTAACCCCACCACTTCTCTAAGATCTGCTATGACATGAATGAGACTTGCTATGGCTACGTGTCTAGGTGTACAAGGGTTCCCTCTCGGTTGCTGGTACCTGCTGCTCATACAAATCCTTGTAGTACCTAGCTTCCTGACCTGCCTAGAATAGTTAATGTGTAAACTCACCCACAAGACCAATGACAATGGTAATGCAATCCAAACACTGCTAATCAACACGCTGCCTCCCAATCACTACTGCATCCCTCTCCATCCATAAGGTGCCAACCTCCGCCTCCAAGGCCTAAATCCTAGAATTTGATGCATCTAGACGAGCCTATAGATATGCTAGTCTTTGATCCACTAATCCATCTGCATCCCTGATGGTCATGTCCTCTAGGCCCTCACCATGCTCCTCCCCCATCACAATCTGCTCCCAGAGGACCTGACCCGCCTCTCCTATCTCCTCCTCTCCATGTCTATCCTCCTCCACCCTCTCCTCCTTTATGAGCTCATGCTCTACCTCACCCATCACCACCTCCTGCTCGCCTACCTTAGGATAAGGTCCCTCATCTTGTATCCTGTCCTCCTCCATCTCCACCCTTAGTGCCTCTTGATCAAGCTACTCTTTGATAGGTGAGAGTGACCTCACGACTCTAAATCCTTGAGTTGCTCTCTATCTAACTCTACCTACCCATCCCCCTCTACCACCACCACTATCAACACCCCTACCACCATCATCTCCCTATACCCCATCTCCTCCCCATCTGTGACCTCTGAATCAGCCTCGCAGACCTCTGCCTCTATGCTCTATGGGAGTTGACTGGTCAGGATCGATCAAAGGATTAGGCGTATGGGTGGCCCACCAAGCATCATAGTCGAGCATGGTGCCCACATCTGTATCTCCATCTCCCCAACCCCATGGGAATGGCTGCAATGCATCTATCCCTTGCTCCGCTATCGCCATTGGTATTATCTATCCCCACTAACCAATCTCTCGCGATGACTATGCATACTCTAATATCCCCGCTATTAAACCATAGATCTCTCTAAACTATCTTCATACCCGCTCTGGGAGGTACATCTCAATGATATGTTGTGATTGGAATATCCATCCAATCAGGTACCCCAACTATCTACACCACGACAAATGATCATCATCACCCTCCCATGCTTGACAATCCCTATAGGGTCTCCATATGAAAGATGTTAGAATCCAAGATCACCTGCATGCAATAACCTGTTACATGCAAAAGACATTCAGAACAAAACAAGATTTGTAAACCTCAAAGTGTAAAATGCATTATCAGAATCTCTGTTATTACAAAGAGATAAATCCTTATGAAGGAGATCAAGAAACCCTAAAAGGGAAACCCTAAATGAAACCCTAGTGTGCACACTTAATAATTAATCAATTATTAACGTGCCTAAGTTTAGCTTAAGCAACTAGAGGAATAAGTGACTTAATTAATTAACCAGTATGATATAATTAATTAAGCATATGAATTATTACTCTAACACCCCCCCTTAAGATGAACTTAGGAAGAAGCTAAAACACTAGAAGAAGATGCATGCAAGAAAAGATGGGTCCCGACAACTAGGCCTGATCAGGTACCCATTTACAAATGCAAGAAAGAGGTAGAGGAGGAAAACCTAGTGGGACAAAACCCCCCTACAATGATATGACATGCTACAAAGAAGCACTGGAAGAACACTGTAGAGTAACACTGGAACCACAATCTGGCAAGCAAGGAAAGATACTTTTGTCTACAAAAAACCATATCGGAATCATAATGATGCAATAGCAGACCCGATGCCATGAAACACTCGAAAACTCCAAACGGGAACAACGTTGGAATCTATGAAGTAGCAGTCGATTATTGAATGATGTATCACTGAAAATGAAGTGCAAAGATGCAAGAGGCACTCTCCCAAATGCCAAAATATCCAGGTAATCTCCAAAACACCCATCGGGTCAAATCTGGAATAACGAAAAACCTGGGACAAATACAGAAAAAAGTGCATGGAAAGCAACATAGAGCTCCTTAATACCTTTCCAACACTGCAAAGATAGCGAAAATCGGAGATCGTGGCAAAAAGTTATGAGCTCGGAAGCATAAAATAAACATCTGACTTCAACCAACAATAAATGTAGTAAAATAGGAAAATACTATAAAATAAACTGCACCAAATGAAAGTGCTCAGAACCAGCTTTCCGGCGATATCTCGTTTGCCCGATTTCGATACCGTATGCCCAAGTTATGCCAAAAACAAAAAAATTGCTCTTTTAGGGCAAACTAGTGTTAGGAGGGGAAAGGAGGGGCCGTACGGACGCTGACGTCATGCTGACGTCAGCAGTTCACGGGCATAAATTTGATGGCCTGCAGGCCGTCGTCGCAAAAAATGGGTACCTTGTGAAAAAATTTTGGCCCTTGGTCACCATATGACCGCGGGCAGGGGCTCAGGGGGCTGAAGTTGGGCGGGGGCCGGGCGTGGAGCTCCCGGTCCCCCATGTGACCTTGCCTGCAGCGCAGGAGCCCTCAAGGGCTGGCGGGCGGTCGGCGGAGCCACCGGCGGGGGTGGCTGCTGGGTGGCCGCCCGGTGGCAAATTCGCTTATAACTAGAGGCGTCGGCACGATTACCAAGAAACGAACATTTTTTTTGAAATATGTGCCTCGAAAAGCGTGCTGGGGAGGTCGTACGGCCTCCCTGGTAAAAATTTTTTGCCTCAGAAACCAACTGCTCGAAAATGGACGATTTGACAGGCATTTCTAGGGTTTTGGGGCGCTGCGAACACGATGGCGACGTCCGTTTGAGCCCATAGTGTCCCGAAAATTCGGCTACCCCCAGATCTTGCAAAAAAAGATGCCTGTGGAAACCCTTGCACTTGAAACTCACTGAGAAGCCATATCTTCAGATCACGAACAGGTAGCGGCAGGTCTGAAGCTCTGATACCATGTTAAAATCCAAGATCACCTGCATGCAATAAACTGTTACATGCAAAAGACATTCAAAACCAACAAGATGTTCTACAAACCTCAAAGTGTAAAATGCATTATCAGAATATTTGATATTACAAAGAGATCAATCCTTATGAAGGAGATCAAGAAACCCTAAAAGGGAAACCCTAAATGAAACCCTAGTGTGCACACTTAATAATTAATCAATTATTAATGTGCCTAAGTTTAGCTTAAGCAACTAGAGGAATAAGTGACTTAATTAATTAACCAGTATGATATAATTAATTAAGCATATGAATTATTACTCTAACAAAAGAAGCCAGTAAGTCAATGGTATGATGCTAGTAGCCCACATCCCTGAAATGAGTCTACATCACCACTTTGCCATATAAGAATACATAAGGCACACCAACGCCCAAATCCCTCCCTACTAGTGGACATAACACGACGATGTGCTCTTAGGCCCATATCATCAATATAGCCATGCCATAACTGATCTACTGGGCCTCATGATATGTGACATCATACAATTGAAAGTATAACGTGGCTAATAAATAGGTCCCCATGCATACATTATCCCCCTGGCTAGCATACCTACTAGCATCTTGCCCCAACCGATGGGAAATGCATGTCCTTTACTATCAGAAATGACTATCCTGACAATCACTGTGCATAATATGACATCGAATTTGTGGTATCTCTTGGCTAGGACCTCCCATTTGATCTCATACTCCTCAACCCTAAGATCCACAACATCCTCATGGTTGAAGGTAGCCTCAATAGCTCGGTATCCACATTCTAGATTGTATGATACCTGTGCTTTATGTATAGGTAGTCATAGAATTCGATAAACATCCTCTAATGTCACTGTCACCTCCCTTGTCAGCAAGTGGAAGGAGCTTGTCTCAAAATGCCATCTCTCGACGAGCGTATTCAAAATTCCCATGTTCACCTTGATAGTGGGCATGAATGTCACAAAGTACAAACCTAGAGACAATAGTTGGTCCTTCTCTCCATCTGTCAACTGATCTCATAGTCATAATATTGATGGTCAACTCTCTCAGGTGTATATCAAGTCAAATCTAGCTTGTGGTCATAAGCAAAGGAATTACATCAATTCAAAACCCTAGTCAAACCTATTGGGCATTAATTACAAAGGAAATTTTATCCTAAATTGGGGAAAAAGTTAAATTAGGCAATCACGTCACATTGCTAAAGAAAATGTGTTTCACAAGGCAAATGCATCACACATTCTACATATGTGTTTCACTATCACACTTGCATCACATACCTCAACACATGTGTCACTTTGATAATTTGTGATCAATCCCCATCATTTGTGTTGCATTTTTGCACATGCATCATTTCATTACACACATGCAACTTACAATTGTGATTTTGTCATTCTTTGACCATAACTACGATGCAGGAAGCTAATGTGACACACTTTCACAGTTGCACCGCACCACATTTGCCAAACCCTAGTCTACAGTTGCGTTGCACCATGCAAATGCGATGAACCACCCTGCATGTGGTGAACATGATAGCAGTTGTAGCGAGCTGTGTTCATCGCATCTGCTTGCTCACATTTGGAGCCCTAAATCTACTGAAAAATGATAAATTGATAAAGTGGACAAGGAGCACATACTGAGTCCTTGAAACCGTCTGGCCATTTGAAGGTCCTAACTCTGAAGCCATGGTGTGCAAAGTGTGGAATGGGAGACATTTTTGTAGTAGGTCACTATCAGAGCTCTCAGATCACCAGGGTTCAAATGTGCAAAATGAGCTAAATTACCACCAATTTACCATTTTTACCCCTAGGGTCAGGGTTTTTACAGTCTACGCTTACTGATGGGTTCCTAAACCTTAATTTGACTACCTCGAAGGTCAGACCTTTGAATATTTTGTCATAAATGCATAGTCTAATGTCTCAATTGCTTATCGAAATAATCTTTCAATTTTTTCAAAAATTGCAAAATTTTATGAGGGGGCATAAGTCACCTCGTTTTCCTATCAGCACATTGGGGCATATCTTGAATTGAATTTCTTTAACACAACACGATAAACTGAATTGTATCAAAGAGGGGCAAAATGTAGACACTAAAAAATGTCCTAAGCCTACGAACACCATTTTTCCACATCAACCCCCTCTCTTGCAGGATAATTAAATAATTTCAATTATTTGATTATTATCTAAAGTCAAATTTCTTCTATTAATTAAATAAATTTAATTATTTAATTAATTCATTATCCTCTTCTTCCATAAATTAAATAAATTTTTTATATTTATTTAATTAGTCATTTCCTCCCACTTTTGAATTAAATTATTATTATTTAATTTAAAAGTCAATCTTTTCCCTTTCTTTTATAATTTAATAATTATTTTAATTATTTAATTATTCACTTTCCCTCCTAAATTAAATCGAGCAAGCTTTTTTTTGTGCCAATCTCTTTTTTCTTGTCATTCTTATCTCTTCACATCTCATTTAATTTCCATTCTTGATTGGAGTATTTTATAATTCAATTTCAACCATCCATTCTTAACCAAAACATA
Organism: Sequoiadendron giganteum; assembly: GCA_007115665.2. Classification (NCBI taxonomy): domain Eukaryota; kingdom Viridiplantae; phylum Streptophyta; class Pinopsida; order Cupressales; family Cupressaceae; genus Sequoiadendron; species Sequoiadendron giganteum. The sequence continues at coordinate 29,007,454 of CM021107.1, read as the reverse complement.
TTTTACCCTAATTTTGCTCTAATCCTATTTCATACTACATCTTTTCAATTTAAAAGTCAACTTTTTCCCATTTTTCTATAATTAAATAATTATTTTAATTATTTAATTATTCACTTTCCCTCCTAAATTAAATAATTTTATAATTATTTAAAATTATTTAATTTACTCAACAACCTCTTTTTCTGTGCCAACCTCTTTTTCTATGTCAGTCTTATCTCTTTACATCTCATTTAATTTCCACCCTTGATTGAATTATTTTGCTCTAACCCTATTTTATTTCATTTTATAATTCAATCTCAACTATCCATTCTTAACCAAGACATATCCTTGCCCTAATTTTTATCTAACCCTATTTCATACTACATCTTTCAATCTTGGCCATTGATTTTAATATCATATTGACTTTTAATCCTAGCCCTTCATCCATATTTGGTTTTCTATAAAAGAGACTATCATAATCATTTCAACCCCATCTAGGCTCACTACATCTTTCAATCTTGGCCATTGATTTTCATATCATATTGGCTTTTAATCTTAACCCTTCACATCTAATTTTATAATTTAGTCTCAACTTTCTATTCTTAACAAGACATATCTTTGCCCTAATTTTGCTGTAACCCTATTTCATACTACATCTTTTAGTCTTGGCCATTGATTTTAATGCCATATTGGCTTTTAACCCCAACCCTTCATCTAGATTTTATTTTCTATAAATTAGACTATCATTATTATTTCAACCCCATCTAGTCTTACTACATCTTTCAATCTTGACCATTGATTTTCATATCATATTGGCTTTTAATCCTAACCCATTTGGTTTTCTATAAAAGAGACTATCATTATCATTTCAACCCCATCTAGGCTATTCTATGCAAGTACATTGTAGGAGACAACTACCATCTTCAATATTTTGCTATCACTATCACAAATCATAAATTATAAAATAAACTTTTAAAATGTAAATTAATTTTCACCCTTGGATAAAATACAATCCAACAAATAATTAATATTCCTATTCAAATAAGACTAGTAATCTAAGACAATATAACATAAGATTCAAGTTATAATGATATAATATAGTATTAATAATATTAATATAATACAATAATAATATAATATAATATTAATATAATACAATAACATAATATAATATAGTATAATATTAATATAATATAATATAATTTTAATATAATTGAATACATTAATATAATATAATATTAATATAATATATTATTAACAATAATATAATAAGAATAAGAATACAATAATAATGTAATATAATATAATATACTATCAATATAATACAATATTAATAATAATACAATACAAATACTAATATAATGATGATATAATATATTATATAACAATAAACTAATTAATTTATGATTAATCATATAATTATATAATATAATTAAATATAATACTTTAATAATAATATTAAATATAAAATTATTGAATACTATTTTTAAATATATAATTATACAATAATTTTACATATTAATAAATAAAAATAACATTGTTCTTATTTTTATATTATATTAATATAGTAATAATAACAATAATAACAAAAGAATAATCTAAAAATAACAACTACAAAAAATGAATCATATATTCTATTTTAAGTTTATTCTAATAAAAATAATTTAATTAACAATATATTTAATCATTGATTTTCTTGAAAGCAAATATTATTTTATAGGTTAATCTATCTATAACCTAAAACCTAACACTAACCCTAATCCTAACCATAACCATAACCCTGTTTGAACCCTAACCCTAAACTTACATGTGACTAAAACATTAAATGTAAATTTAACCCTAAAACAAATCTTATTTTTACAACTAACACTAATTGTAATTAGAAGCCTAAGCATAAAACTATTACTATAATTATAACCCTAAGCATAACACTATTATTGATAATATTATATTAAATATTAGTTTAGGGATAATTTTGAATACTTTCTTCAAGGAGAATTCATTATTTTCTTTTTGATATATAATTTTTTTTTAGTAATTTTTCAAGGCATTTTTTCAAACTTGAATGACACTCTTCTAGGGAATTTGTCTTTGTCTATGAGCCATTAATCCGAATCAACTTTAAATAGGGTTAGAATTATGGTTAAAATAGCTTTATATGGTTAGGGTTAAGCTTCTATTTGGGTTGAGGTTCAATTGATTAAAAATAGGTTCCTTGAGAAGGATATCTTTCGGCGTACTTTACATATATTTTTAAAATATAGGTATGCTAGTTATATCTAGAATTAAAAATTATTACCTAAAATATATACTATATAATATTTAACATCTAATATATTTTTATGTTATTATTAAATTATTTTTAATATATTATATAAGATTATATATTATATTAATATATTAAATTTAACATCATATTATAATATTATATAATATATTGACGATGGATCAAACCATTTCTACTCTCAATTTACCTCTAAATTAAAGAACAAAACCGTCCCAAGCATTTGGCATGAACTTTTGACCTTGCTATATATAGATTCTTTTAAATATATATATATATATGCTAGTTGATATTTAGCCGATAGACTACATATAGTGTGACATTTGAGCCTCAAGTCTCTTGTGGAAACTATATTAAATCCGCAGAAAATAAGTTTCAGCTCTCGTTTAATGGTAAACCAGTTACGATTTCATGGTAAAATCCTCCAAAATATCAGGGGTTACGGTTTCATGGTAAAATCCTCCAAAATATCAGGTAAAAGACTCCAAAATCTCACTTATCACATAAAAACCAGATAAATATTGATTTAACAACTTGATGAGAACAATCTTTTTCTTTTTGCAGTGTTTTTTGTTTGTTTGTCAATATTCAATTTCTATAAAGAAAATATCTAGATTTGTCTAAGTTTATTTCTTTCCATTATTTAGCACTTATTATTTATTGTTTAATCCAGCCACATGCAACTAGAATTTACAGTGTATTCATATACAAACACATTCTTCTAATATTAACATACATATAATTTTCTATCGACATAATACTTGAACCTCCTTTAAATACATATGCTAGTAATATAAATTATTTTAATAGTTACTTGTACCCTAAAATCCATATGACTGTAAAAAAAACTCCTTAGCTTCTTCAACAGCACCTTCAAATTTTGGTAGCCCCCTCTATGAGAACTTAGCATTTTATCTCCCCCTCTTTATCGATGTTTCATTGTCTATTGACATTGATCTTTGTTTTAAACCCAACCAAATCAATTAGTCGGGTTTCTGTTTGAACAAGAACATTTTAAGGGCGCGTGGATTGTTACGGAAGTTGCCTTTTGTGATGTAATTTCGGAACAGATGGCGATCTGAACTCGCATCATCAAATACCCATCTGATTCTTCCGCCACTCCAACTGCCGTAGTATTATTACAGCAAACTAAGAAATCATGATAGTGGAAAAACCGGAGTGGGTGCGTCATGGGGGCCTGCAAATATTTTCCATCGACATTCAGCCCAGTGGCTTTCGTTTTGCCACGGCTGGGGGAGATCACAAGGTCACTTTCTTCTTTCTTCTTATTTTCTTTCCTGATTTTTTAGGTATCTTGCACCGATTTTTTTTCTTTCTTTCAAATGGTTTTTCTTAAATTCTATTTTTTCTTTTTCTTTCCATGAATGCACCGGTTCAGCCATAATATGCAGTTTCTCTTTTCTTAACGAGCTCACTTTTTCTGCAAATGGGTTTTTAATTACAAACCCAAGTAAAATTTTGCGGAAAAAAAAACTAACCCTAACTGAAACCCTAACCCTAGACTGGTTACTCACTTGAATGTAATCAAGTGCATGTATTAGTTTTGCTCCTTGATGCCTATGGCTTTGGTTTCCCAAAAGCCTTTTTTGGAAGGCAGTTACACTACAATCACGAGAATGAAATGAGGAGGGTGTGGGGCTCTGGGTGGAGTTTCAGTTGCATTGCATGTGCTTTTCTTGCTTGATGAGTCTCGAGTGCAGTTGTTGCTAGATTGTATTTTTAAGATATGTAAGTATGGGTGAGATTTAAAAAAACTCCATGATGGTTACAACATAACACTGTCACTTGTCCTTTGGAGTTACAGGCTGCCGTATTCTGGTAGGGAGATTTGAAGCTGGGTCACACTCTTACATATGCCCCCGACTGCCGGTACATCTCAACGCTTTTGGTGCATCACACCTTTGGACATTTCAAAACAAAACGAAAACTAAAATTTAGAAACTTGTCCACTTTTACACCAACATTCCACAATTGTATGTTTAGGGAGGACCCATGTCAAGGAACTGGAAGGATTCATTGCATGGTCCAAAGGGCCTAAAGAATTTGAAGACAAGCCAGAAGGGCCCAGCAAAGGTAATCGTAGTGGGTGCAAAATATTGCAACAATGCTATCAGAACATATCAGAGCTTGGTTTAGTGACTTTGGGATAACTGGTAAAGACAATTGGTTGTCTAAAGTTTAGCCATACAGATTTCCAGTGCATGAATGATGTGATCTTATGCAAATTGACATATCTTGTTGTTCTTTGGGATTATTCCCATCTTACGGTAAATAGCCGAATAAAGTGCTGCAAAGTGTGCAAAGGGCACAAATAACCAGAAATTGTTTTTTCTATTCCATTTAATTCCCTTTTCGCTGGCGGAAAACTGAACCTCATAATACATTGAGAGGAATTGGACATCCTTGTACTATCCAAGGCACCTGAGTGAAAGCTTAGCATGAAACCCCAATAAAAACAATAAATCAGACTATGATTAAAAGACACAATTTTATAGATTGGATTAGATGAAATTATAAGGTAAAAGTTTAATTTTTGTTTCTTCTATTCTTGTTTTGTCATGCACAATCTTATTTTCCAACTTTTCCTTGGACAAGGAAAATTAATTTATCAAATCCTTTTTTGATTATCATGGATTTCATAAGTTCATGGCAAGTTTGTACTAGAGCATAAGTTTTTGTTTGAATTCTTTTTTACTTATTTATATACATGACAAATAGGATAGAGTAAGAAATTTCATGGTCATTAAGTTTGTCCAGTCTAAAGCCTGATATATAACAGTGAATAGTGAGAACAATTTCATCTGTACCACATGCATGTAATAAAAAATGATTATGAGAAAGATCTCTCAAAGAGGAATTTTAAATGCTACAAGCATTTTTCTTTGCTGTTTTATATGAAATAGAGATCTATCACTTGAGGACTGAGATTCCTTTGATTTCATTTTGCATCACCTAAAGGTTTTATTATTTGAAGTTTTGGGGTCTCAAAGGTTCAGCATGAACAAGCACTTCACTGTTAGTTTCTCCCCTGTATATCACAATCATGTCGACAATCTGGAAAATTGAAGTTTTTAGATAGAAGTCATTGGGAAATCCATTACCAAATAACAATGCTCTTAAACATATAATATTTTCACAGTATGTGAATGGTGACAAAAAAACTTTTAGAAAAACCATGTACAGAAGATTTTGAATCAAAGATTTTCATCATCAAGATGAAAAGAGATATTAGGATTGTGGATTGTGGATTAAAGCCTACATATAGTTAATTCCAGCTGAATACATTGATGCAGATTAAGAGTTGTGCAAGGAAACCAAAATACAAATTAAATGAACTAGCCATTATCTCTATTAAATAGTTATAATCGCTAATACAAAAACATCAATTAATTGCCATATTCCCTAGGTAATGGGTACTTTTTATTGAACCAATCACAGGTTTTCATGAGTGGCTCAAGCCCGACTCCTCATCTTTATTTAAATTATGTGAATGTCATAAGTAGAACCCTTACTTGTTGATGTTTATATACAGCCACATGAAGAATACTTCCAGGTGCGATTTGATTAAGAGATAAATTTAAATGTAGCTTTAGCTATTTATATTTATATATAGCAATTTCCTTGAAGAGGTGCTTCATTTAATGATGAGACAAATAAAATATTAAAGTGTTAAATAATTTTTATTTATTTTTGTTAAGAGCCGACCTTCCTTGAAGTGGCGCAATTTTTGATAAATCGTCCTTCTTGGCTGGGCCGACCTCTCTCACCAAAGGTCGTGTCTCTCACCTTGATCAATGTATAAATACAAGGAGGTTTCCATTCATTTGATCATCAGGTTCATTCGAAGCAACCAAGGAGAAGTGCGATCTGAGCAGCAGATCGAATCTTGTAGCAGCAGATTGATTCAAGGAGAAACACATTATTTGTATCTTTGCATCTAGAAGAGGTGCTGCTCATTGTATCTTTCAGGCATTGTGTTTGTGCCTAAGTTGTAAGCAGATTGCTGCTCTTATTATTATCAATATATAGGAGATATATTGGCTGGGTTTTTCTCCCTCAGGTTGGAGGGTTTTCCCAGGGTATTGGCTGTGTTCTTGTGTCAATTTTGAATTAATTTCTGTGCATATATTAACAAGTTTAGTGGGTCTTTGTTGTACTAGTTTTGTGGAACTTTCTCACATGCTTTGAAAGTGCATGTTTTTTGAAAGTTTGGTGTATCAACTAAGAACCCCTTGTGCCATAGATTTGGCTATGGTGTGCCTTTTGAAATGAATGGGTCCAAATGATTGATGACTGACTGGTTTTCAATTAAATCATAATCTTGTTTGCCTGTGAAGTTCTATTTAGCTGAATACACTATGTAGAGGATGCATTATAATTGTGTGTCTATTTTTTGGCCTTCTATGTAAAGAGTCAAGGTGACTATGGTACAGTAAATTTAGAATGATAAGCTCTAGGATATTATTGTTTAACAAAGTCAAAATAGGTTAGGTTTTCCCTCAACATTATTATACTTTATTAAACTAATAGCTTGTCAAACTTTGCATATCTAAGATCACTCTTAAGTTCTTAACACTCCCCATTTTGAATAGGTGAACAAAATTCAGCCATTTCATTCATAAAAAAAAAATATAGGAAACAAACAAAAAGACAAGATGATAACAATTATTAGGGGATTAACTATGTACATTAATACTAGTTGTAGATTTGACTTTTTCCATTGTCACTAGAAAAAAATCTCCAATTTGATTTTTACTTTGTCAGCAAGAACATTCAAGCCCTTCAAGTGAGTACCCCATGCATTTTTACCATGGCCCCTTTTAACTAGGGGTGTGCTAGTCTTTTTTCCATCCCCAATATTGCCCCCTTTTGTCATTTTATCATGATATTTACTTTGTTTCTTTTAGCTTTAATGCCCAAAGTCGTTGAATGAACAAGCCTATTGCATTGTATTTTAAAAAGTCTCTTTATAGAATGCAAGGGTTTTACAATCTTATCATGGCTAGAGTATAATTACAAGTAAATTTGATGTCCCTCAAATATTCATTTCAAAATCTTCAATGTTGTTCCTTTTGAAAGCTTTTTACCTATTCAAAAGTTGTTTTTATTCATTTCTTCATCGTGTTTCCTTGCTTTTAGGTTTTGCATTCTAACAATTACTCTATCAAGAAACTATCTTCCTCTGCCTTGTTCTTTGTTCTAGTGATTTCCATGAATCTGCATTTTGAGAGAATTGAGTCAAGACCAAACCACATCAACCACACTAATTATATGTGTTGATAATAGTCTAAACCAAATAACTTAGCTCTGTATGCTGCATCTTGTCCCATCTGTTGGTAGAATGCCAAGACAAAGTTGGGCATGATCTAGGTTTTGTATGTACCATGGACCATGGCAGCAAAAATATTTTGGGGAAAATATTGGCAAACCAAAAGTATATGATTTTTTGAAAAAAGTGGGATTGAATCAGTAAAGAACCGGGGAAAAATTGGATTTTCAAACATGTAGAAAAATGCAAAAAAAGAGAGAAAATCAATTCCTTTCTAATTTTAAAGACATTTTAATAGCATAAAGATGTAGAAGGCAAATGAAAATGATATTTTATCCCATGAAACACATAACACAGCTTTAGTCAATTTGTCTGTTAGTTTTGCAAAACATTGTAATATAGGTTAAAAATAGAAAACTCTATCTCAACAAAAAAATCTTGTTGAAGTCAATCAACTAAAAACAAACAAAAATCGTGATAGCATGGAGTCTATGTGTGATTTCACTGTTCTCCAATAGTTATTTAAGTAATAGCAACGGATTTAATATAATAAACATTAGAGTTAATATTATTTATAATATGTAATGTAATGTTATGAGTATGAATGTGAATAATCAATGTAAACTATAAACATGTGACAATTAAATAATAAAAATAATAAATGGAATAACACATCCACATAGGTTAATCATATTAATATCAAAATCATATAAGCAATATTCCCATATTTTTCAAATCAATGGTTTTCAATACTTATTTGCAAATCATAGAGAGACTGTTATCTGACACTCAGAGGAATGGTTACAGGTCTAGGCCTTTCATGGCAAGGAAGCACCCCTTGGAGGAATTGGTTCTTACATAGAACCCAACTTGCCTTCATGACATAAACAACTTGCCTCACAGGCCTTATGATTCAACAACTTGCCTCACATGCCTTATGATAAAGCCCTCGCCAGGATGAGCCCGGGTGTACGCTGTACCTCGAGTTGGACACACACTGTGCATCCCTTCTCAAATGCTTCAATGCCAACCCATGACCTTAACCTTCACTCTTTCATGCCTTTTGAATTCTTGTATTTCTCCCTCTAATTCCTTTCCTTTTCTCTACTCTTCTTTCATGCTTGAATGCTTTGACACATAAATACTTATATAAGCCTTAAGGGGTGGTTTCCAAACCATCACACCCTTTCACAAAGGTTGCCTTTAATAATTATTTAAATAACTAATTATTCGTCAACCTTTTAAGAGAGTTTTTATACATGTTCTTTATTAATATCTCTTTTAACCATAGTTTGAGGACTCTACGAGTCCTAGAAAAGACTCTTGGGACTCGAGAGTCCTAGGGCTCGTCGAGTCGACTTGCCAAGGACTCTCGAGTCAAGTCCTAGAGAGTCCAGGCTAAGTCTTGGCGAGTGACTCGTGCAAGTCCTAGAGTCAGACTCCCAAGTCTCAACTTAGGACTTTTGGCATCGCTTGGAAACAATGAGTATGAATGTTTAAAGCTTGTTTTTTGTTTTTTTTTTCATTTGAAAATTTGAAACTGAGTATGAATGATGAAATTTCAAATATTGAGTGTTTGAAGATCATATAACATGTGTAATATTTGAATTATGAGAAATTGATAATAAAATTAGGCTCTTATGTTTGCTAATTGCATTAATTTTTTTTTTTTGTAAAACTACGGTTTTCTTCTTTGCTGAGTCCATGCTGAGTCCCGAGTTTGAGTCCAATTTTGGGCTGCCGAGTCCGAGTTTTCAAACTTTGCTTTTAACCATAATATCCTTTATTTTTCTATCTCACTTTTAATTTTAAAGGGTTATTTCAGAACTTTCTCTTTGGGGAAAAAGTTACATAACACCATGTTATAAGGTTCATGTTTGTACTCGTGTTCGATGAAGAAAAAAATTGGAATAATTGGAACAAATTCGTTGAGTAATAAAATTCTAGAAAAAAATTGTGATTAAGTTCAAATATTGTAAATATGTATTTATTATTTGTTTAATAAATCAAATTAAAATCTAATAAAAACCTAAATGCTAATTAAAATTAAATATTAAATTAATTATAAAATTTAATAAATATAAAATCTATTAAAAATCTTTAATTTTTTTATTGTTATAAAACTTAATAATACATTACAAACTATTAAAAATGTTAATATTAATAATAATTTATAAATATTAAATCTTACTTTATAGATAAAACTTAAATCTTAATCAAATATTATAGGTTCTAATAGATTTTGTTGCCATTGAAGCTTGATCCAGAAGCAAATAATTTTGAAACGTGCCACTTGTTGAATCTGCTTTGAACTATTTGCTTTCATGATTGCATTTCAATCTCTATATTCACCTTTACTCTTGAAAAGTGACAAATTAGACTTGTTCCCGCCCCTGGGGAACCATAACATGATTAAAAAAATGATTGGAGCTAATGGTGAGTCGAACTTAGTGAGCTATTTTGAGTTGAAGTAAGCCTCGATTCCATTTGGTTGCTAAAGCAAACACAATACAAACCATAGAAGCAAATGTCTTTTGTGGGAATATCTCGGCAAACCAAATAAGAAATGATATTTGCAATTTCTTAAGATAATATTGTGAAAATAGCGATAATCTAAAAAACATAAAAAAATTACCAAAAAATTAGAAATAACTATTGTATTTTAATATTTAAAGGCATCCTAGTTGCATGAAGAGTGAGAAAGAGAAAGTAAGAAAGTTACACTAGTAATTTTGAAATATGGATCTTCTCATTAAGTTTGAAATCATTGTTTATAGTACACACTATATAGCATGTTATTACATGGTTCCACTTCAAAGTTGAAACACTCAAAATCAATCACAAACTACAAATTACAAATGTTAAGCTATAAATTGATTGACTACAAAGAAACACAAGGCAGTCAAAGCTAAGAAGGCCACCTATTGTGAAGTACAATCCACTAGGGGGCTATAGTTATCGATGATAAAGCTCCAATTTTATGCTCTTCCCTAAGTTGATGCAATCGCTCTTTATCAAATACATCAACTTCCCTCAGGATTTTAAGGTCTTCTTTGTCAATTGAGTTTTCTTTATCAACAAGCCAAGATAAATCTCATCAAGGTCAATTGGTTGATCATCCTCAACACTCTATATATAATCAATTTAAAAGCATTAGTTTGAAATACTACAAAAGAATAATATTGCTAATTCAAAGAAAACAATAATTACAATTGACAAATATAAATGCTAATTTTTGTTACCTTGAATTTTTTTCTTTTGAAGGCAAAGATTGTGGGGGACAGAAACCAAACCATTCATTTGCTTTTGAGTTAGATGACCGCGTTTCTTGGAGTTTGTGTTGAAACACACTCCAAGAACGCTTACAAGTAGATGAACTACATGGTTGGCTCAAAATGTGCATTGCCATTAATCTTAATTTCTTAGCATCTTTGCTAAATAAATTCCACCATTCGGCTAGAAAAAAATAAATTTTAATCAACTTTGTATTATGTTAAAGTTTCAATCTTAAAAAAAACCAAGTACATGGTTTCAAAGTGTTCCTACCTTCTACAACACGGAGTGGCAAAAAATCCCTTTCCTTGTTGGTATGTGGGCAACTCTACCATAGCTGCTTGCCAATCTTGTGATTTAGGAAAAAGTCTCTCAATGCATTGGAATAGGCCCTCATTCACCTCTTCAGCTTGATTGTAGTAGTCAATATAAAATAATGCTAGATTGCGGAAGTATCCAATGACATGGAGGGCACACTGCATATGTTGATCCCATCTTGCATCAATGACCTCCTATATTGGTATGTACCTACTTGTCTCATGGTCCATCCTTGCCCTAATAGCCTCGTACAAGTATTCCATTGGGGATTTTTCTCTAGCTAGCTGCAACACCTTAAAAAGGCTTTGAAAATCTTACAAGTCCTTTGCCTTTGTCCAAAAACTCACAACAAAATCATCTTTTACCACTTTTTGATCATTTGTATGGTCAACAAAGCCAAATAGTGACCACTCATTCGAAACAAACATTCGTTTTGAATTCATCTTTTGGCGACAAAGAGTTTGCAATGGTAGGAAGTGTGTGGCAAATCACGTGATCCTTGGCCGAAGCAGTTCCTTCCCATTCGTGAAGGTGCACATCATATGCAACACCCTTGTATGATTGTAGATAAATTTTGTGATGTTTTTGGCCCTTTGCAATAAGGATTTAATACATTCAATTTTCCTAATGTCTTCTAGGATCAAATCGAGACAATGTGCTGTGCATGGACCCCAAAACAAAGTAGGATACCTATCCATCAACAATTTTCTAGCAACAACATAGGCAATATTATTGTTTGTAATAAATTGGACCAAATGTTGTGGCCCCACCTCAACTACCACCTCATCAAATAGAATGAATAGTGCTTGCCTTGATTTTACACTATTTGATCTTGAAAACATAGTGCCAAACTTTGATGCAACAAGGAAATTGATGAGTGTACGATTCCTCCCATCTATCTATCCATTTGACATTCTCGTGCAACCTATCCTAGCCCACTCTTTGCGGTGATTTGCAAGAACATTGCTCAAATCCTCAACTACATTTGTCAACATGCTTGTCTTGAAGGTCTCATATGAGGGTGCTTTGAACCCAAGACCTGTAACTACAATGGCTGGCATGGACTACTAGTATGGAGACCTTGCAATGTGGAATGACATGCTAGAATAGTAGTACAAACTAGAAATGGCCTTTTTGGCTTTCTCATGCACAATCTTCTTTCTCTTCATACCCTCCAAAGGTGGTTGTGCTCCAAATGTAGTACGTAGTGCAGAGAAGTTGTTTATGTTCCCCCACTCGTGCTATGTCTTCATGATCCAAAAGAAGGAATTGAAATTTGTACATTTGATAAAGTTGTTTCTCGTTGTGCAAGCCTCATCTAAGTGATCAAATTTAACCTTCTTCACCTTATTTCTAAAAGGACTTACATAGCTTGCTTTGCTTGATAGGTGACATATGAAGGACATTTATGAAAACCTTTCAAATCATGCTATGGTTGCTTTGCGAAATGCCATTTGAAATGAGAAATCCCTCCAATGTAAGGCAAAAATTGCACTTAACTTTGTTCATACTCAATCGATGTGCAATATGAGCATGCAAAGTCTTTGTCATGTGACATGATGACCAAATCTGAAGGATAAAAAAGAAAAGCTTATGTTTAGCTTTTTAAATGTTCAAAAAAATGACTAAATTTGAACGAAAAAAAGAAATGTTATAATTTTTTAACAATAATAATCTATATAATAATTTTAGTATTTTATAATTATAATTTTTAACTAAATGTATATAATAATTTTATATTATATATTTTATTTAATATTAAACTTTAAAATGAATGTATTAAAAGATAAAATTTACAATTTATTTGTCAAGTTTAAATATAAAATTATAAAATAAAAATAAAAATAAAAATAGAAATATATAAACTAAAACTATAAATAAAATTTATATTATTCTATTATATGATTTTATAATTAAATTAATAATTTCAAGTATAATTTTTATTTTTTGACTGCAGGAATCAGTCGAGTATTCGTCCCCCTATAAACTGCAATGTGCTTGGTAAATTTTTTTCACGTGACCAGTGAAACTGGTGTGACACGCCCTCCAATACCACGGGGACGGTGGGGAGACTAGAACTCGTGACCTCTTGTGTGCAAGAGGATGCTCTAGCCAATTGAGCTAGGCCCACCGCCCCATGTATAGTTATTTTATTATGAATAAAGTTTATAATAATTTATTTATGAATAAAATTTATAATAATTTTAGTATATTAAAAAATAAATTTTACAATTTATTTTATCTCCTAAAAATAATAACATTATTATAATTTTAATTTTGTTAAAAAAATATATATTAGATTATTTTTTTTGATTGAGATAAGTAGGAAACAAGTGTCTTGAGCCCTTTACAAACAAAGCCCCAAAGGGCAAAGCAAAATTAACCCAGAGCGGGGCAGTGACAATGCATTAGCAACAAATGAACAAAAAGATATTAAAGTCCAGCAAGAGCATAAACAACTAAAAATATAAAAGCCTAGGAAATTAAAGAAGCCCAATCCTTAGAGAGGAACTTGTACATGTCATTCAAATCTTGCAGGCTATCCTCACCCTTTGCATGCTTCTTCAACTCTTGGCCACACAAAATTGAGAGGGTAGTAGTTGATCTATGCATAACTTTGGCACTAAATTTCATGATTAATTTCATCTTATTCTCCATCTCATCTATTTTAGCTTTCAAATTCACCACCTCCTTCGTTTCTAGGAACAAGACACACAAAGCTGCTGATCTATGGCAGAAGTATTGATGTCCTTTGTCACAATGTTTTGAGTATTGTGTGAGGTATTAATAGAGTTCTCCATTCCCATGTGGGGTCTCGGGAATCCCCTCAGTTTTAATCTCAGCACCTCTAGCCGTCCTCAAATTGATATTTAGAGTGTTTATTTCATCAAAAAGACTATTTCCTTCGAATCAAAGGGGAGAGAGCTTAGGAGAACAATCCTTAGTTTCATAATCTTCCTCAATAGCATCTTCCTTGTAGTTAGATTCATTGGAGATTTCCACTTTTTTCTAGGAGGGTTTTTGGAAATGGTTAATCTAGTTAATTTTGTTGGAGGAAACGAAGTCTGAATTAGAAACAGAATCACCAGAAGGTACCATTGAAGAAAGGACAGAAAAGAAAGAGGAATCACTTGCTTGTGATTTGTAGCCTACAAGTGATCATGGAAAGATAAAGATCAGTCAACATGTCTAGAAGTTTGGACTCCCAGCCGTACATGTGGAAGCCCTAAAGAGGATGGAGCCATGTTCACAAGTTCACTTCAGCCAGATGAGGATATGGACAAGTGAGAATCAACTATTCCATCTACAGAACACATAAGTCTTCATGGAAACCACAAGGTTGAAGGAAATGCTGTCCTGGAGTTTGCCAAACCAGCATTGATTGATCAGCTATGTGGAGGTATGAATTCTACTAATGTTCCATTGTGTGAGCCTAGCATTGCTTCACCAGCTCTACATCTTACTGGTAAGGAATCAATTTGTGATTTGGATAACTTGGATAGTGATGATGTGCATACATATGAAAGCAATACAAAGTTTTTGTCATGTAATGAGAAAAATGACTTCGATAAAGTTGATATAGCATTGCAAGAATTGAGGGATCACTTTATGATTGTGCATACACCCTCTAGACCAGCAATTGAAGAGGAGCATGAATCTACTTGTGTTTTGACACCCTACTCTTATGATGATGATTCCTCTATTGTGCATGATGATGATGATGTTGTTATCCTATGGGAAGAAGATGATTCTACTCACTACTATGATAATGATGCCTTGATTGAATTTGATGTTGACCTAGCCTCAAAACATGAGTTGTGTGAAAAAAATGTCATAGAGATGGCTGATTTTGGAAAGCATGGTTGTGAATATAAATCAAAGAATTTGTATGAAGATGATAGGCCCCATGGGTCCCATCATTTGGCAAGGCAATTGAAGGTCAACGAAGATATGATTATTGCAGCCCTAACCCATTTTGATAATACTCATAAGTTAATGGCAGATAATTGATGGAGGGCTCCAAGGACACACAAGAACTTTGAAGGAGAACTATCTCTTGTAGTCTTATAGGTACTCAAAGAACTCAAAGAAGCCTTGGTGGTAATGAAATCAAATTACTTACACCTACTTTCAGATAGAGATTATTTTCTCAAGCTTGATGAGATATATTTTGATGCACTAGGAAGGAAAGAAGAGGAAGTTGATAAGCTTACCTACGAGCTTAAGGTTACTATCGATTCCTTGAAGAGCACTCAAATGGCCCTTCAAGAATCAGATATTCAGGTTGATGAGCTTTGTTTGGAGTTGTGCTTGGCACATTCTTCATCATACACAGCAGAAACTAAGTCATCTATGGCAGCCACATCCAATGAACAACAATCCTATACAGAGGGTGTGAAGACTAGACAAAGAGATGAAGAATCTGAGGGGCCCTATTGTGAAGTCTTAAGGATGGAAAAGACATGTACATATGAAGATATAACTTGCAGCCATGAGGCATAAATTATGACAAATGATACATTTGATTTTAAGTGGGACACGTCCACTAGATCAACACTTGATATAGAGCATAAAACAATGAAGGAAGAAGTGGTTGGGGACCTTGAAGACACTACACAAAGACATGAGGTAGGGTCTGATTTTTTGTTTTGCAACAGCAGTTCGTTACCTTTACATAATCATGAGATGGCAGCCATAATGCATGAGGATGATAGTGGTACTCAAGATTTGAGGGAAGAGCCTCTTATGATGGTCAAGCACGAGGAGCACTCAGATTTGCATGGACATGAGGAGAGGTATGATTCAGAAATTTATGTTTGTACACATAGTTTGCATTATGGGGATCATGAGTCACCTCTTTTGGACAGCCCATTGAATGCTTGAGTCATGGTTATAGATGAGATAGTTGCGCACACATTTTGTGGACCAGCCAACCGTGATATGCATGCATGTGTAGATGGAGACATTTGTGATTCAAATCTGGTTGGGCATTTAGCCATCCTTGAGGAGCTCAAGGAGTCTACTTGTGTTGAAGATTCCTTGGTGGAGTATGAGGCCGCCCTAATTTCAGAACTGGTGACACATGTCATGGAAACATTTGATGGTGATTGGTATGTACTTGTAGGTGTGGAGTTTCAGCTGGTCTATGATCCAAGGTATGAAGATGATGTCATAGAGGTACTTGATTTTGAGTGGCATATACTTGAGTTTCAGGTGGACTATGGTCTATGGTACGATGATGAGAATGAAGGCAGAAGTATTCCAACCCTAACCCATTGGTTTCTATCTCATACATTGTTGATAAATGTCTATCCTACCTTGCTGGTCAGGGAGTTTTTAGGGTATACCTTGAGGACATCAGCTGTTTGGATGGATTGGAGAGGTTGGGATCATTACTTCAGTGTTGGAGGTTGGCATGATGATGAAATCCTATCATCATATGACATTGGAGGTACCTTTTGCACCATCATAGATATAATTTTCAGTTTGCTTGGTGCTGTTCTGTTTTATATCAGCAGCCTAGTAGGGTTTGGTATGTTTATTCTATGCACCTGTGATGGGCATCTTTCACATTCATAGGAGATCATTCAGAGTGGGATGGATAGTTGGTGATGGAGAATCTTCTCTTCATTTTTAGAGGGTGTGATGATATTGGATCCAAGGATTGGTGTAGTTGGTATACTACTCCACAAGGATCATGATGAGTTGCTTCACAACTCTTGTTGTGGTAATGGTTGTATTAGAGTTTAGCAGTGGAAGACTTGTTATAGGTGGTTGTGTTTCAGGGATCATATCATACATCTCTTGTTGATAGACATGACTCTCTTTAGGGCTTTGGTTTTGTTTAGTGGTTTGTCTTTGATAGACTTAGCACTCATGGACGGTGGAACCTTTGAAGGTAAGGAGTTGTTGGTACTTGTGGTTGAGGGTTTTGTGTCCTTGTTCCTACAACTACATGGGCAGAATACATGGAAGGGAGCAAGATTTCTAAATTTGGGAAATGGAGCTGAATTGTGTTTGAGAGTGTTTGGCTAGTTGTGGTTCTTTGTTGGCCACCGGAGCTCACTTCGCATATCATTCTTCATATTCTCTTTGAGAGATGCAGCCACAAGTTGAGGAGTAGAGTGATCACAATGTACTTGATTGGATGGAGATACTTGTCACTTGGCAGTATTTTGCAGGATACATGTTTGCGATTGCTTGTGGGCAAGCAATTCCAAGAAGGGAGGATTGTCATGCCCCATTTTTGGAGTGATCACCTAATGGAGCTGGTTAGCCTATCCTATTCCTGTAGGCTAAGTCAAAGGGCTAAGGGAATGACCCTATTGATTAAATATTATTTTATAATCAATTTTATTGGGCAAATTGATTTTTTTTATGAGCCATTTGGTGAAGGAGAAATAATTTAACAAAATGGCTAAGGAAGTGAGCGACCCGGGAAGGAGAAAATAAAGGATGGAAAATGATTGGGTGTTTTTTTGTAATGCCAAGGAAAAAATAAAATAAATCCAAATAATTTTCCTTGGAGGAAGATGACCTAGGAGAGGTCCTAAAAATGAATTATGAAGCCTTAAAAGGTGGTCGCTCAAGTTGAGAAAGAATAATAAAAATAAAATAAAATTATTTTATATTCTTGGCACTTGGAGGGAGGTTGGCCTGGGAGAAAATAAAAGTGATTTGCCAAGAGGAGGTTGACCTTGAGGAGTTTATTTTGGAGGGCTATAAATAAAAGGTGTTTTGAAGTCATATAATCATCATTAACATATGATTTTCTCGAATTTTATCTCATTCTGCTGCAATATTGCTAGCCTTCATTCCAAGGACAAAAACCCTTAGGAATGTGGTGAGTTGGATGAAACCCAAGCTCATCCTTGTGGGGGTCTCATCACAAAGACCTAATTGTACTTCATTGGCGTCATTTGGAGGAGAATACCTACATTGCATATTCAGATTTGAAGATCTATTTTGGAGCAGCACCTTGGTGGTAATTGTGGAGATTGTTGCATTAGGGGCTCACCCTACTTTGAGCGCCACACTTGGGCAGATTAGGAGCTCTCATCCTTGAGGACATTTTCACTTGTTTTGGAGACGGTTTGGAACAGTAAACCCTAGGCACACCTCTTAGAGAATTTGCCCAGCTAGGGTTTATCATTTGCCTCCTAATTTTTATGTATTTGGTATGTACAGATCATGCTCTATAAGTCTGATTTATAGTGCAGAAATTTTGGGCATTGTTTGGCATGTTGCGCTCTAGAATCCATTGTAAAAATCAGATCAGAACTTTTGGTTTGTAGCAGCAGGGTTTAATTTAGAAAATCAGATATGCTGTTTCAATTTGGTTGCACTACATCGTGTATTTCATGGTGAATTTCACGCTTGTAATGATCATCAACTTGCAGTATCATTTACCATCATTATTTGTCATGTTTGGGCATGTATATTTTTGCTGTAATTATTTGTTTAAGAGCAGAGAATAAAATCAGAAATTAGGGTTTTGAGCAGAAATCAAGGGCAAAATAAAAAATTTAATTCCAGAATCTTAGGGCAGATCCTATTTGGGATAGTACAATGGTATCAAAGCAGGTGTGTCCTGCCAGCCTCAAGATACCTCCCCCATTAGTAGGGCCCGGGTTCTCTTTTGCTGAACCATCAATGTTCAGCTTGCATCAACCAACAAGAGGAGGTTTCCAAAGGGTATTCAATTAAGTAATCTTTTCAGATTTGTCAACCATTTTAATCTCCAACGTGATGCCCTAGTTTTTAGCAATGGATAGCTCCAGGGAGGAAGGAGGAGACTTAGGGATCTTTATCTTGCTGATAGAAATATTCTCCATGAAGAGCTTGGAGAAGGCAAAGACTTTATCAACTTTCTTGGCTGAATCCATGAGGATATGGTTGTTCCTCTCTTTCAAGAGACACTTAACCAAGAAAGGGGGGATTTGAGCCCAAAGCTCATTTATAAGAGGGTGGGTGAATGGAGGGAACCGACTATCTAGAAATGAGGACATATTATCATTCATTGGAATAATTTATATAATAATATATATAATGATATTGTATTATATATTTTTATTTAATTTTTAAATAAATATATTAAAAAATAAATTCTACAATTTATTTTTTTAGTTTAAATATAAAATCATAGATAAAAATAAAAACTTAAATTAAAAATACATAATATAAAACTATAAATAAAAATAAAAATCAATATTAATGCAAAGTTGTGTTCCTAATTTATTTTGATTATAATTACTTTTTATATGAATTTATAATTAAGAATTTTTTTGATTGCAGGAATGGGGTAGCCCCCCTATAAACTGCAGTGCCCTTGGTAAACTTTTTTCACGTGACAGGGGGGAGACTAGACCTTGTGACCTCTTGCCTGCAACAAGATGCTTTAGCCAATCGAGCTAGGCCCCCCCAACCCTTATAATTAAGAAAATTATTGTACTATAATAATTTTATTTTATTATATATGTTTTTAATTATTTTGATATATTAGAAAATAAATTTTGCAATTTATTTTATGATTTATCTCCTAAACAATAATAATATATTATAATTTTAGTTTTTTAACAATAAAAATATATATAAGAATTTATATTATATATTTTATTTAATATAAATATATTAAAAAATAAATTTACTTTATTCATTAAGTTCAAATATAAAATTATAAATAAAAATAAAAATAAAAATATATAATATAAAATTAGAAATAAAGTAAATATTTAAATTAAAATTTGTGCTAAGTTGTTCACCTAATTTAGGGTTATATGCTAATGTTGGGTGTGACAATAGGGGGGATAACTGGTGGAGCCAAAAACAGCTATAGGCCCATGCATAAACACCCACCTAGCAATGGATGTATACGTATAACTAGTGAAATAAGTAGAGTTCTATCACATGCCCACAAAACGTGGGTATACGCTTAGCTTTAGCCGGCTCTTCATTTCAAATTTCAAGGAACATGGTAGAAGGGGAATTGATTCAAGCCTGAATTTTCATAAGGAGAAGAACAAAACCTTAATGGAGAAGGAGAAGAATGAAATTTCGGCAATTTATTATTTGAAATTAAGAAAGATCAATGTGATTTTGGCAGACAAAATATGTGGGTTGTTTTCATGGATTTCTCGTATGATTTTAGGTAAAAATTGTGATTAATGCCAAGATCCAAAATCTTGCAATAAATCATGATTTTTTTTCCCGCGATCTGCTACTATGGTACAAACAATGCACATTTCTTTATCCAATCGGTGTGCTGCTCTCTAAACACTTTTAAAAGAGGTTAAAGCCCTATTTTGACAAAAAAATGCCTATTGAAGATAAAATTGATTAAAAATGGTAAAAAATAGCATGTTTTGACAATTTTTTTTCATGATTTTTTGGGGAAAAGTCGGTAAAAGAATGTTGACTCTGATTTATTTAAAATTCCAGTTCTTTTGTGGGTAAAAGTCTCAAAACCTGACGGTTCATAATTTTTATGATTAATTGTGATTTTTTGTGATTTCTGCTACTATGCTATGGATGCTCCAGTTGACATTAGTCAAAAGGTGTCACCTAAATTGGTGTCATTTTTTTTGTTTGCCATTTGACCCTGAGGCCTTAGCATTATCAGTAGGTGTCACTTCCTTTTTGTTCACTCATGGTTTTCTAACAGTTAATATCTGTATAGGGAAACTCTTTCCATCTTTTGGCATAACTGATATATTTTGGAATTTTATGCATGAAGGTTCGCATATGGAGCATGAAGCCAGTGGCAAAAGAAGTGGATAATGATCAATCAAGTACCACATTGCTTGCCACTCTTCGTGACCACTTTGGTTCTGTTAATTGTGTGAGATGGGCTAAACATGGTCGGCACATTGCTTCAGGTTCTGATGATAAGGTAATTCTCATCCACGAAAAGAAAGCTGGGTCTGGCACTACAGAATTTGGGAGTGGAGAACCTCCAGATGTTGAGAACTGGAAAGTTGTGATGACTTTGCGAGGCCACACTGCAGATGTGGTAATTTTATGTAGATTTATTTTCAAAAATTTAATGTTTTCCTTTTGTATGTTTAGTTTCAGAGAAATGGATTATTTTCAGTCTTATTTGTGTACAATCACAGTAGTGTTACTAACCGAGATGGTTTGTGTGTGTGTACTAATTGAAGTAGGTGGATCTCAACTGGTCTCCAGATGATTCAATGCTAGCCAGTTGTAGCTTGGATAATACAGTTCATATATGGAATATGAGTGATGCAACTTCTATTGTTCTTTTAAAGGGTCACACTAGCCTTGTCAAAGGAGTTGCATGGGATCCAATTGGTTCATTTCTTGCAAGCCAGTCGGATGACAAAAGTGTCATTATCTGGCGCACAAGTGACTGGAGTCGAGAACACAGAACTGAAGGCCATTGGGGAAAATCAGTAAGGCCTTGGGGTGTTGTTTGTTTGGTAGAATTTCCGGTCAATATACCAATTCTGGGATGGGATGGCTGATTTTCTTGTTTATTTTGACTGCAGGTAGGATCAACGTTCTTTAGACGTCTTGGGTGGTCACCCTGTGGACATTTTATTACGACAACACATGGGTTTCAAAAGCCAAGCCACTCTGCACCAGTATTAGAAAGGGGGGACTGGTCTGCAACATTCGACTTTCTTGGACATAATGCTCCGGTTGTTGCAGTCAAGTTCAACCATACCATGTTTTGCAAACATCATGTGAATGGTTCAGAGTCAGTAGACCATCAACAAGTGGACACAAGTGGACATGGTAATGGTGCATTGAAATCGGCCTCAAAGGATCGAAAATTCTATAATGTAATAGCAATGGGAAGCCAAGATTGCAGTATCACTGTCTGGACTACAGTCAGTCCACGACCGATTTTTGTTGGGAAACATTTTTTTTCTCAGAGTGTTGTTGATCTTTCATGGTGAGAATTTTGTTAGTGTATTATCGTTTCCTTATATTGTTTTTCATATTTCTAGACCATCTA
This sequence comes from Sequoiadendron giganteum, assembly GCA_007115665.2. Taxonomy (NCBI): domain Eukaryota; kingdom Viridiplantae; phylum Streptophyta; class Pinopsida; order Cupressales; family Cupressaceae; genus Sequoiadendron; species Sequoiadendron giganteum. The sequence goes on along the minus strand of CM021107.1, from coordinate 28,985,329 downwards.
TCTGTGTTAAATCCATTTGATATTTAATGTGATACTGATTAAGTGATTTATGTTTTATTTAATGGATTCTGAGGTGTGTGTGCATGTGAAACAGGAGCCCTGATGGATATTCGCTTTTCTGCTGTTCTTTGGATGGAAGTGTCGCCACATTCCATTTTGAGCCAAAAGAATTGGGTCATAGGATTTCAGATGCTGAGATGGATGAAATAAGGAGTCGTCGATATGGTGATGTGAGAGGAAGACAGACAAGCTTAGCTGAGAGTCCTGCCCAACTATTGCTTGAAGCAGCAGCAGCCAAGCAATCTGGTAGCAAAAAGGCTAATACTACTGCACAGCGTAGTAGTTTAGCTGGGAAGTCGTATAGTAATCCTGGTAATTCAACTGAGGGGCAGCTAGCAACAAAGAGCTCTGATATTCAGGCTTTAGATGTGGGAAAAAAGACTAGTGATTCAGCTGCAGGTGGTCTAAATAAAAACAACTCTACCAAGGTTACCAGTCCTGTGAAGCAAAGAGAGTACAGGCGACCAGATGGCCGTAAGAGGATTATTCCAGAAGCAGTTGGTGTTCCTGTGCAACAGGATTCTAACGGAGCACATGGGGCTATGCCTGAAATGGGTTCTCCAAAATTTGGTCAAAGAAAGGATGACCATCGGTTAGGACTCAGTGATAATGGAGCTACAGTAGCTGGGCAGAAGCGGACTTTTCTTGCAGGAGGAAATGAGCACCCCAAACGTTCCCATTCTAGAAGTGAAAATCCATCAGTGTTTTGTGCAAGGGCTTGTATTAACGAGTCTCTTACAATAGAAACGGATCAACTTTCTACAGATCATGATGCCAAAGGAAATCTGATGCATTCTGAGCTTGTTACTGTGTTGAATAGCCAAAATCCTAAAGGGATATTAGCTATAAGCATATTTGACACAGATAGGGAACCAGACAGTATACCAACATGTTTAGAAGCTAGATCTGTAAATAGTGTTACTGACACAACAAATGGTTCTGGGCTGAAGGAAATGGAAGTAATTTGTTCAAAAGGAGGTCTTACACAGTGGCGTGATAAGTTGCCTGGAAATGTAACTGTTTTGGCAGGCAATGCCAATTTTTGGGCAGCTGGATGTGAGGATGGTTGCCTACAGGTATGACTGAGTTATAATTGTTTGTTATAAGAAATTTGATATTTGGACCTACAATTTTTAATTTCTTAGGAAATGTCCCACGTCCTGCAATTCCAGTTCTTCAATAGTTGCCAACATGTGGATATTGCTAGAGAATGCTTTTATGATATTCTGTTGAACTTGCTATATGACTGTTACACTTTTAATCTTTGAAGGTTTACACAAAATGTGGAAGGAGAGCCTTCCCAACCATGATGGTAGGTTCGGCGCCAACATTCATAGACTGTGATGAGGGATGGAAGTTACTTCTGCTTACACAGAGGGGCTCAATGTATCTCTGGGATCTATTTCATTGGAATTGCCTTGTACATGACTCCCTTGCTCCTCTAGTTGCTTCAGCTACAGATTCTTCTACAAAGGGCTCAGGTAGACTTTTGAATCCATTTCCTCTTACAATAGGAGCCAGTTTTGGTAACAGACAACATAATGGCATTGATATGGTTTTCTTTGTATTAACGTACTTTAGATAAACAGATGGAATGGATGGTGTTTATTGCTCTGTTTCCTGTATTAATCTATTTTCTTAACAGGGATAATAAAAGTCATATCTGCCAGGTTTTCGAGGTCTGGAAATCCACTTGTGGTTCTTGCTACCCGTCATGCATTTATTTTCCATGTTAGTATGAGATGCTGGCTAAGGGTTGCAGATGATTGCTTCCCTGCATCAAATTTCTCAAGTACTTTACCTGTAAAGACAAGTCAAGATTGTGAACTTGCAGCTTTGCAAGCGGATGCTTGCAAGTTCGCCATGAGAAACATCTCGTGGAGCAGGTTAAATTCTTTTCAAATATGCTTCATGTCTTCTATTTTAATTATAAATGAGAGATGTTTGTTATCGTTTTAATGTTTCTGAACATTTGTTTATGTTGGAATAGTTTTTAGTTTCTTTCATTTTTGAAATATGTTTACATCATTTCTATTGTGTATGGCAGGGCATTAAGTGAAGATAAAATGCAAACTCGGGCTCATTTAGAGGCTCGGTTAGCATCAGCTCTAGCATTGAAGTCTACTGTTGAATATAGGCAATGCCTTTTGGCTTATAGTCGGTGTTTGGCAAGGTACCTACTCAAACAGTATGAAAAAGTTTAAACTTATTTTAAAATGTGTTGGTTTCTGCTAAAAAATACATTGAGAATAATGTTCTTTTGCAAGTGCTAAAATTTTATTTAGTTATATCTTCTTTAAGTCTTTGGTTACCTAATATTTATATATGTACTAAACGTTGAAGTTGCCAAAAGAACCTTCCTTAGGAGAGAAATGCAAAAAAAATGCTATATTGTGAAATATCGATAGTGATACAACTACATTGTACATAGAGACCTTTGTATATAGTGAAGGGTGAGACAAGAAGCTAGTTGGGGTAGGTAAGAGCTCTACAAGTGCATGTGATAGGCGTCCTAAAAGTGTCATATGCACATGATATGATAAAGAAAAGTCCTTAAACTTAGCTAACTAGGTGCAAACAAGACACCGAAAGAAACTTGTCTAGTAAAAGACACATTCACACCAACACCCCCACATAATTCCAACTTAAGGCTTTCACTAGTGGAAAAAGGTTTGGAGATAGAAATTTTGTTTTGTTACATGGCTTCCTCCGATGCCTCTAACCTCTTCCAATATACAGATTTATCATGTCCAAGTTTGCCACAAAAAAATTGCAAGTTTCACTTGATCTCTTCTTTGTCTTAGAGGAAGACTCATTGCACTTAGAAAGAGACAGTAGGTTTTGGATTATACTTTTACTTAGGTTTGGAGGTGGACTCACTAACTTGAGTGGATTCCATCTTAGGCTTTTGCCTTTGGAAGATTGAACCACAAATTCTTGAATTTTAGAACTAGGAAGATCATTTAACTAAACAGTGTTGTTTATTCCTTAGACACTCTCAAAAAGGTTCAATGTATTAAAGTATTGTTTTATATTGTAATGGTCAATTAGCTTTTATGATAGACTTTAAGAATCTTCTTTAATAAAGTCATGTTGACTTAGATATTTTTTCTATGAGTTGTCATCCTTATCCTTTGTGGATAAGATTTACCTTTTTGCTTTATGAGTTGTCAATCTTATCCAATGAGTTGTCATCTTTATCCTTTGTGGATAAGATATTTGTCATCCTTATCCTTTGTGGATAAGATATTTGTAATCCTATATAAGGATGCTTTTGCTCCTTATTTCTAAATATATTTTTATGCAATCTTGGTTAACTTTCTGTATACTATTTTTGTAATATGGTATTAGAGTTCGGATTTTGTAAATTCTTGAGATCAGTGAGTGTGTGAATTCTACGGATTGTGGTAGTGATGAATTGCACGCAAGAGACACAAAAGAACGTGCCAAAGGAAGCTGTATGGATTTGTACGAAAGTTTTTGACAAATTTTTTCGATAAATTTATGGGTCTATTTTTTGTAATTTTTTGGCGGATTTTTTTTTATAAAATTCGTGGGTTTTTAATAGTTAATCATATAGGGTCTTAAGACTTGCTTTTTGACGATTGATGATTTTTGCACAAAATTGTTGCTGTTTGTGGAATTTTTGCAGATTTTTCGCAGATTTTTTTTAATAATAAAATCGTGGGTTTTTTACTTTGTTGCTCAGGTTTTGCAAGTTTTTTACCAAAATTCTTTGTGATTTTTTTAACAGCAACAAGCTTCTTCATTTTTTGTGATTTTGAATTGCGGGAGAGATGGCTTCATTACACAATATCATGTTAGAAGGCAGTCAATGTTTTATTGGTGCAAGTTAATTGTCCTTGGTACTGCCACCCAATTAATGATTGTGAGTAAAGACCAGGGCAGTTTGATGAATGTGACAGAGAATCAATCATGTCGATCAAATTATCATTGACCGATGCCATGCTTCTTGAAGTTCAAATAGGGATGGCTTCAGTTGACATTTGGAAGCATCTGCATGACTTTCATGAAACTTCAAACTATAGTTGAAAAACTTGCCAATTGTTAAAACTCGACAAGCCCAAAAAATACGGTTTGGAAAAAACTTGGCAAAAACTCGAAAAAAATTGGGCAAAAAACTCGGCAACTTAAAAAATTGCTTAAACTTCATTAAAAACACTTTTTTCTGTTGCAAAATTCAATGATAAGATGCATCCAATGAGTCAATAAAATGAGTACATAGAAGATCAAGAAACAAGTCGAGTCTAGTTATATTTGATTGATTTGAAAGAAAATTAGATACAAAATTGCATCCTCATGTGGAATTATCAATATGTTGATATTGATAGTCTGAAAAAAAAATGAAATTAGCAAATTTTTTTTTGTGAAATTGAAAGTAAATACAACATTAATATATTTTAGTTTTTACAAATTCACATCTTCGTCTTCCCATGTCTAGTTCTCACTAAGGGAGAGGGTGTAATTGTAGGGCTCTGTTGTGGCTCCTTTTACCTCCTTCTTGGATGTAGATCCTACTGCTAGTGGCATTGGCACTGGCAATAGCTCCTCAAGATCATCCTCAATGTCATCAAATGAGAATGCAAATCCACCCCCCTCCTCCATTGCTTGTCGCTCTAAGTCATAGATGTCATCCTCGGAAAACAATTGAGGCTGCTCATCTCGCCTTGTCCAATCATTGTATGGATCTATCTCATCCAAATCACTTGGATTATTTGATATTTCCTTAACCTTTTTTGTGCGCAGTTGAAGATTATATTGCACATATACAAGGTCATTCAGGCGTTTTTGAGCTAGTTTGTTCCTCTTCTTTGTTTTGATGGCCTCAAACAAGTTCCAATTGCGCTCACAATTGGACGAACTACAAGGCTCCGATAAGATACGAAGGGCAAATTTTTGGAGATGTGGGGTATTTCCACCCCAATTTGACGACCAAACATCTACAAAAAACAAATTAAGAGTTAGAAACTTAGAAAGGAAAGTCAAAAGTTGAAAACATATTTTATCAAATTATCAATATTTGTAATTTGTAACTTGTAACTTGTAAATTTCAAATTTTATACCTACTGGCTGATTGTGTATTGCTCTCTTTGCTAGCTCTGAAGAGAAGAGTGCACCCCTTTTTACCCTATAACTTTGCAATTCATTAACAATGAGGTTTGCCACCTCAAGCTTGGGTGTCATCCTTTGAATGCAATTAGTGAGGGCCTCCATAACCTTTCCAGTAGGATCTGATTAGGTGCTTGAATGGAAGAAATGAGGGTTCAAGAAGTACCCTGCTGCATGGATGGGTTGGTGGAGTTGATGGTTCCACCTCTTGTCAATAATCTCCCAAATGGGATCAAATTTGAGGCTGTCCTCACCCTAATAATAATTTTTTATTGCCTCCTTAGCCCTATCTATGGCCTCATAAAGATATCCCAATTGGGCCTACAAATTACAATATAAAAATGCAAAACGATTAGAGTTGCAAATTTACAATGAAAGACGTTAAAAAATATATTCAATTTGAATTTAAATTCAAAGTTTTGAAATTGAAGTTATAGCCCTTTGTGCAAATTGGGTGTCAAACACAATGCTTGAAACCTTATCCCCTTTTGGCTTCTTCAAATAAGTTGAGTCCATCCATGGTTGATTCACAAACATTTGTTTTAAAGCCGTCAAAGAACTAAGAATGCTTTGCAACGTTAAGAAAACCGTTGCAAACTTTGTGACACCTAATCTCACCAATTCTTTCCCATGGGTGTGCTCCCTCATCAAGTGAAGAACCCAAGGGTGATTGTAGATATATTCAGTGTTCCTCCTTGTGTCCTCTACAATTGGTGCGATCCAATCTAGTTTTCATATGTCCTTCAAAAGAAGGTTAAGGACATGCGCTACACAAGGTGTCTAAAAAAGTGAGGGGTATCTATCTTGGAGGAGTCTTTCTGCTGCCACATATGCTGTTGCATTATCAGTTATGATTTGCACAACATTTCCAATCCCCACCTCCATGCAAACTTCTTCCAACATGTTAGCCAAATTTTTTGCATTTTTTACTATGTGAGAGGCATCAATTGATTTTAAGAATACCACCTCATCTTTGCATGCAATCAAGAAATTAATGATGGTATAGTTTTTCCATCCATCCACCCATCGAAAAGAATAGAGCAGCCATATTGTTTCCAGTTTTCTTTTTGCTCCTCTACTGCTGCCCTTGCCCTTTCAGCTCCATTAGTAAGCAACCTACAAGTACAAAGTGAAATTAAGTACACAATTTAATTTTGTAAACAAAAAAATAGCTTAAATTCATCATAAATTAAACTCAAAAAACATAAATTAAAGAACAAAAATTTATCAAAAAGATTAAATTAAGTATTGACTAACCTGCCACCCAAATTTGAGCGAGAAGGTGCCTTGTAGCCTTTTCCTGCAATTGTCAATGCGGTGACCAAATTGTGACAGTAAGGAAAACTCGCCACATTGAAAGGGATGTTGTTAAAATACCAAAAATAGGCACAAGCAATGTTTGCTTGCTCATGCACCTCCCTATTCTGCCCAGTTGCCTCTAAGGAAGGTTGTGCACCAATTGTGTTTTTAGGCACAAAATAATCATGCATGCATGTAGGTGTAGGTTCTGTGGCTGCCCCTGGTGCTCTACTAGAGGTAGATGAAGGAATGGAGGTGGTGGTGGGTTGCCTTAGCACACGTGGACTACGAAGAGAGCCCACTATGCCCTATGTAACATCATGATCATCATCCGACTCAAGTGGAGCACCTTGAGAAGTGACTATGGCTGCTTGCATTGTTGCTTTTGCTTTCTCTCTTTGCACTTTTCTTTCTTTTGCAGCTGCAAGTATGACATTCATTTGCCTTTTTATTTCTAAAGTGGTTTCAAGACAAGCTTTAGCATCACGTTGAGGGATGCCTTCAAGGTGGTATTTGAGGCGATTGATGCCTCTGCGATATACTTTTTTGCATCTAATGCAAAAGACCAAGTTAGGTTCGGGTCTTAGATAAGCATATTTCCAAGCAAAATCTCTAGCTCTTGGAGGATGAGTGCCTACAAATCCCCCAAGCACGGATGGGGCAAAGCCTGAGGTAGAAGCAGATTCAAAAGCCATTATCAATTAACCTACATAAAGTGAAAGCATAACTTGTTAGTTTTGTGATAGAAAATTTAAAAACAAGCTAAATTAGATTAAATCAAAAGAGATAATAAAAATCTAAACTAATCTAAGATTCTAGACATTTTCATCACAAAAAAAAAAGGATTAAAAATAAAATAATAACTAGGTTTTCAAAAAAATGAAAAAATAAGCAAAATATGTAAAAAATCAGAAAAATTGATCAAAAAATCTGGTTTTAATGAATCTAAATCTTGTTTTGATGAATATAAATGTATTTAAATCTTTTTCACACTACATTTAGATAATTTTTATACATATAACCAACAAGAATGAAGAAATTTAAAAAAAAAAGAAAGAACAAGAAAAAATCAGAAAACCTATTTGGAAATTCAATTCGCCTTCGAAATTTGATGTAAATGCCCTTCAAATCTTGTCTCCTCGATGCAAAATCGTTGTAAATCGGTGCACAATGCTTTGGAGAAGGTTTTTCTTGAGTGAGAATACAAATGAATGAAAAAGAAAACAACTTAAAATGCCTCTATAGCGGCTGCTTGGGTGTGCTCATGATCGCACGAGTTTTTTGAAAAAACTCGTTGTACTTTTTGCAAATACTTGCCAAAAGTACGGTGAGTTTTTGCAAAAAAACAGGTGAGTTTTTTTCGGCATACAAATATCGGAAAAACTCGAGAGTGAAAAAAACTTGTGAGTTTTTCTTCACTTGCTGAGTTTTCTGTGAGTGTTGCATCTATGCTTCAAATAAAGGTAGGGCCTTCTTTTTAAAGAATATGCTTTTTGCTAGCACAATGGATGAGAAAACGTCCTTGCAAGAGCATTTATTTAAGATCAAGGACATCAAGGATCAATTGTCAACCATTGGTCGAAAGATGGAAGAAGAGGACATGGTGGTAATCACATTGAAAAGCTTACCATGTGTTTATGAGCATTTCATTGAGACACTCAATATTAGTGTTATGGATGTTGACCTAAAGTTTGAAGAGTTATGCAATAAGCGCTTATGGTAGGACACATGTAAGAAACAATTTGCTCGCAGCAATAAAACAAGTGTGGAACAGGTATTTGAAGCCAATGACAAAGGCACAGGCAAATGGTCACACAAGAAAGGACAAGGTCACAATGAGGATGCAACAACAAAGAATTTGAAAAACATCACATGTCATTATTGTGGTAAGTTGGGTCATATGAAGAAGCACTACAGAAAGAGGTTGGCTAAATAGAAATCCAACCAAGTTTTGCCTTAGTAGAATCAATAGAAAGTTCATTTTGCAGAGCATTCAAAAGAGAAGGCATCGACTTTCTATGCCTTCATGGCCTGAAGACTAGTAGATTAGTCAAAGTCATCTACATGGTACATCGATTCAAGAGCATCATGTCACTTCACTATTAGGCGAGATTGGTTCATAGAGTACATTGCTTGCTCTGATTCAATGATCTTTGGTGGTGGTGAGAAGTACACGGTTGAAGGCAGAGGGATTGTGAAGCTAACCTTTGGAAGGAAAAAGTTAACTTTTTCTCAATATGTGCTACGTACTTGGAATAGAGCTCAATCTACATTTCAGATTATGCAACATGGTCCTAATTTAGATGTTATTTTCAGCAAACCCAAATGCAGTATCATTGACAAGGATACCAAGAAGACTATTGCTTTTGGTATAGAAGATCATGGACTACATAGACTAGTTGAAAATGGACAAGTCAGGGAACATGCATTGGCAACCAAGGGTGCATCAGCCATTGCTGCTCTTTGGCATCAAAGGTATGGACACCTCAATTTGTCCTACCTCTCTCAATTGGCTCGCGAGAACTTGGTAGATGGCATTCTTGACATTTAGCAACAGATACAAGGTGTGTGCGAGGCTTGTCAAGCTGGGAAGCAACATAAAACACCCTTTGATGATGGACAAAAGCTTGGAGAGCCAAGAGAGTTCTACAACTAGTTCATGCAGATCTTTGTGGACCAACGAACATGACATAAGTCACTGGGTGCAGGTATTTTTTTTTTGTGGATGATTTTAGTAGGAAAATGTGGATATATTTTCTAAAATTAAAATTCGAGGTGTTTAATGAGTTTCAAAAGTTCAAGGCCTTAGTAGAAAGAGTCTGGTTGTGCCATAACCACTTTTAGATCTAATAATTGAGGTGAATTATGTTCTAAAGAATTCCACAATTTTGGTGCTAAACACAACATCAAAAGATAGTTTACCACACCCTACATTCCACAACAAAATGGAGTAGTTGAGAGATGAAATCGTACTATCACAGAGATGGCCTAATGTATGATGGAGAACAAGAATGTTCCCAAGAAATTTTGGGCTGAAGTTTATTTGCTCAATAGGTCTCCCGCATAAGCAGTGAAACATTAGACCCTAGAGGAAGCATGGTCTGGGAGGAAGTCGATAGATAGTCATCTTAAGGTTTTTGGTTGTATTGCATATGTTTGGATTCTAGATGAAAAGCGAATCAAATTAGATCCTAAGAGTAAGAAATTGATGCTTATAGGGTGTAGTGACAATCATAAGGCCTACAAGTTGATTGATGTTGATATTGACCGCTTGAATTTCAGTAGAGATGTTGTGATTAGTGAGGAAGTAGGGCCTTTTTCGACATCTTCTGAGATCTAGATTATCGATAACCAGCCTATTCTTGCTAAGGATTCAAGTATTCAACTTCAGGAAGTTCCACCTGAAGGGGAGATTCAAAGCATGAGGAAATAAAGTTTAAAGCCAATTTTTATTGATGATAACTTGGATCAACATCCAGATGACACAGAAATGTGAAGCCCAAGTCATGATGACCACACTGATTTGGATGAAGGGGTTTATATTAAACCTTCAAATCAATTTTCATTCCTTAAAAAAACTTACAAGGCAACCTCTACAATTGATGTTTAATCATAGCCGCACAAAAATTCACTTTACATCTTGTTCCTATCTTTATACTAATTTAGCTAAAAATTTGATGTTCCAAAAATTAGTTTTACTTAGAAAAGCATCCTAATCACTTATAAGTTCGAGATGGAAGATAGGTCTAAATGTTCTCTACATTTTATTTAAACTTACTTAGCTTAATAAAAGATTTTGACTTTATTCCTCAAAAGTGAAATACAAAATAGAATAATGTGAACTACTTGAACTCTTTCCACATATTCACATGGAAATTGTGCAGAAGTTCCTCTTTGAGCCAAAAACTCAACACCAAATAAGTGTAGTGAAAAAAGAATTATTGCGGGGGTTAAAGGAGGGAGACCAAGTAGAGAAAATTATCCCTCATCACCCACAAACCATACTTAAAGATTAATTCTCTATCCTTAATAGATTCAATTTCAACATGAGGATAGATGTAGATTTCATCCTCCAGGAATTACTTCCAAGTCAAAGAAATCCACTCACAAAGATCAAGTAATTTAGGCCAAAAATTAGAGAATTTGTAGATGAGCACATGGAATAATAGATACTCGTCTCCTCCCTCTTAGCCTAATAATTTTCAAAATGTGCACACATTTGTGGAGAATTATAGAGGAACTTAATCCAAAATCATAAGTCTTAGAGCTCCCATCAAACTCCTTAGATACTTGTCCAATTAGGGTGATGGGGATTGCGAGTAGACTTATTTAAGTGAGGTGCCCTTTCAAGCACATCTTTTTGGGAGCCACATCCATTTTGAAGAGTCTTTGCCTTTTGAAGCCCAATTATGACATTAAAACCCAAGTGCAAGTTACTAACATGCTTGGTTGGGAGACCCTCTAGGCAATAGCCATGGGTGGAAAGATTAGAGAAGAAAGGGTGTGCATAAATTTTTACCTTTGTTAGAGGCTTGTTGAAGCACAAAGATGGGAAAGAGATGGATTAGGGTTAGAAAGAGGGCCATGGGAACCAATTTTTTTTCATTGTTTTAGATCCCTATAACCTTGCCACTTCAAAAAATGTCCCATCCAAAAATTTGTCACAACAACAGAAGGGCAGGAGGAATCAAGTGCTAAAGAGAATGAAGAGTGCCTAGCAATGAGAGAGCCCTAGGAAGGAGAATTCACAGGTCTGCTCATAATAAAGTGAGCATCGTTGTGCAAAGGAATGTTGGGAGTGATCAAAGCCATATTATACATTAATTAATTTTTATAATTACTAAACTAATTAATGATAATATATAATAAATATGTCATTTTATAAATGTAAGTCTTCTTTGTGATTCCTATGTTTTCCCCAACACCAAATCCTCATTATTTTTGACCAAGTTTTTATTCTTTAGAGAACTAATAATGAGGTTGGGGACATTGACTAGTCTAAATGATGAGGGCTGCAAAGTTGAAGACATGAATATTGTCATTCTTGAATTTTCTTTATTTGTTGTCTTCGGTTTTATAAACTGCTTACAACAATCAACAAAAAAACCACAAACATTTATGAAAACTTTATTACATCAACCACCACCCTACTCTCACTGCTTCCTTCACTCTACTAAGGTCGAGGATTTTGTCATGTGCAAATTAAGAATTACTTTTCACCAAGTTCCTAAAGTTAAGAGAGCATGCATCTATGTAAATAAAACCAATAATATTAATAGTTTATTTTCCCTTAAATAATACCATGTAAATATTTGTTGCTTTTTCTAAGGTCAATATTTTTTACATGCCAAGATGTTGTTTGTATGTTGAAAGCATTGACACAAATCAAAATTGTTGTCATGACATAAAAAAACTTTGTTGGGGGACTCTCTAGTGTCCTCGATATGGTGGAGGGACAGCGAGGTCCCTTGACCATCTTGGGGATAGTTGAGAGACAACTAGGTGTCTTTCAAATATCTCAATTAAGTCGGGTTGTCCCATCACCTTTTTTTTGGGGTATGAGTCCCCATACAACATTTACAACATTGGAAAATGTTGATTATCAATATATTATATTCAATATGATGATTAGATGACATTGAAGTACAATGGGCCAATACTTAGTTTGTAATCATCCTTATCAAATGTTACGACAAACTTCTTATTGTTAGAACTATTGGACTGATTTAGCTAAAGCTCCTCCAAATGTACACCAATCAATGTTGCTTGTGCCTAATCATCATCAATTTGTGTTTGTTTGGGCCTACATCCCATTGTGCTGCCTGCCTGCATGTCTCTCTGTTTGCCAACGCCCACATAGGAAATAACAACAGCCTCCTACTCCTCCAAATTGGTTGCAAAGAGACAACAAACAATAAAACACTGCCCAAAGGAAATAGGAACAACCAACAATGATGTAAAGAAGGTGAACAATCATGGTTAGGGGAAAGTATGCTTGCCCAAAGAAATGATTGAATGCCCTAACACTAGAGCATGAAACTTTTGGATTTGACTATGTGAGTTTTTTTCTCTCTCAACATTTCAGAGCAAACTTCATGATCCATCATAAGGAGAGCAAGATAGGAGAAGAGAATTGTGCCTTAACGCTGTCAAGTTAGGAAAAGATAAAGTTTGGTCCTTTTAAAAGGTCAATCAGCTGTGAAGGAAAATAATGATTCTTGCCAAGGAAGTCTAGCTGTCACTATCAACATATCAACATAAAAAGGCAAACTCAACCAAGGTAAGGATTCACTACCACTCATGAAAAAGACACCATCCTTGTCTAATCATTTGCCCTAATGACTCTTCAATTGCTTAAAGCAATATAATCTGTTCCAATCATGATTCTGATAAAAGAATGTTGCCTTCAGCAACTTGTAAGAAGTTGAGAATCAACTCTCAAGAGACCATAAATCATTTGGGCTCAAGACTTAACACCTTTACCATAGTTAAGGTAGGTCTGTGCCCTAAAGGAACAACTATAATAATCCATACCCAATCTGTAGTGACGTCTAACCAATTGGTAGCAACTTGTAGCAGCCTTCTTCATATGCATGTTTGACAAAAATCCTACTAGACAAACAACTAAATGAAAGAAATCAACCTGGATGCTCCTGCATCATTATATGACATCAGGGTTGTTTCTTGGGGTTTGAAAATCAACAATGTCTTATCCATACTTAAATATTATTTTAATGTAGTTCTAATTTTGTGCTATATAGGATAGGTAGTGGTAAATGTTAGTTTGCTTTCGACTTTATGTTTCATTTGTCCAATCCCAACACCTAATTTTCTCTAATAGAGTGATGATGAAACCAATTCATAAATACAAGTAAAAGACACTTAAATGATAAAGATTGATTGATTTGACTCAATGAAATTATTTCTTCTAATGGCCTATATATGTAGGCATGACTTTGAGTTTCTAAGATGATGCTTCCAAGGTTAAATATACTTTCAATGTAGATTAAGCTCGAGTAAGAGGGGATGATTGCAACTCGAAGTAGAGTTGGTGAACAACTTTGGCAAGGGCAAGTTCCAATAGATTAAAGATTCTCAATTGTCTTAGGCCCTTTTACCATGAAGTTATGTTTTGTTTAGAAGAGTTTAAAATAATGAATGTGTAAAAAAGAAGATTATTACCAGTGAAGGAGAAAGGATATTAAGATAAAAAGAGGCATAAATTGAGAGAAATAATTTGTTAATATAGTGATAGAGTTGTTAACTTAATTATAGTTAATTCTCATAACAAAGATTATGATATATTAATTCTTGAACACCTAACCTATAATGGTGGCTATAAAATCCTCCCGCATAAGTTTATCTTTAAGATCATAAAAGAAGTGACAAATGCCATTGCCCAATCGTCTTTTGATGAGATCACCAAGAAGTGGCTCTTGCGCAATAAAGAAGTCACCCCCACATTTGTTATGCATTGAAAATACACAAGGCTAGAATTCCCCTTAGATCAATCATAGACACTGCCAACCCCCTATTTACAAACTTGCTGCCCACTTGTCTAAGATTTTTCCTTCTCTTGTGGGTAATTTGAGTTTCTTCATTAAGGATTCTTCCCATTTTGTAGACTTCATCAAGGACAAAATGTTAAATGATGTTGACATCTTAGTCAGTTTCAATGATGTGTCCTTGTTTACCAAAGTCCCTAGTAATGGATTTGTTTAATAATTAGACAAAATACCAATGATGAGATTACTTTCTTGGTTGAATTGTGCCTAAGGTCCACATTTTTCACTTTCTAGGGAGTGGGCTATGAGCAATCTGAGGGTATGGTCTTGGGGTCCCACTATCCCTAGTGGTCGCTAATCTTTACATGGAACATTTCAAAGAACTATCCCTCAACTCCTTCCTCGTTAAATCTAAATGGTGAGAGCGCTATGTTGATGTCATCAACATATGTTGGCCACATGGTCCCGAACAATTAGAAAACTTACATTCACTTACAATGTTACCAATTGCTTAAAATTCAGCAAAAAACTTGAAACCACAAACTACCTTTTCTTCTTGGATAACTTCACCAGGGATGGCTGCTTTGGCTTTCAAAGTCTTTTGGCTTATACCTCCATGCATCCTCTCGTCACCATCTTCACCAAAATGTTGGTGTCTTAAAGATCTTGGCCACTAGGATATTTCACATTTGTGATGAGGATCACATTGATCAAGAGCTTTCATACCTATCCAAGGTTTTAAAATTGAATGGCTACTCCAACAAACACATCACCACAACATTCAAACAAGCCAAATCTTTTTGTAGTTCTAAACCTAAGAATGATGACTTTGGTATGGTACTTGTTGCCACTCTCCTCTACCTCGAAGGCATCTCCAATAAGACTGCCAAAATCCTTTATAAAAGGGCCTTAATTGTGTTTTCAAACCTTTTATTATTGTTAGTGTTGAGTTTTAGCTCGGATAGGAACTTCCATACAGGTTCAGTTTGAACATGTGGGGAAAAGTTCAAGTGGTTGCGAGTTATTCTATTTTGTATTTCACTTCTAATAAAAAAGCGAGTCTTTCATTTAGTTAATTAAGTCTAATAAAGTGTAGATGATCATTAGTGATTTCGACTTATTTTCCATCTCATCCTTATTAGTGATAAGGATGTTTTTTTATAAATAAAGCTGATTTTTGGAAGATTATATTTTAGCTGAATTAATATAAAGATAGGAGCAAGATAGAAAACTGTAAGTAAGAATACAAATTGTCTTTTGAAGAATTGAAAAGCTTCATATAATAGCATAGTTAATGTTGATGATTTCCGTGCAGCTGTGAGTTGTATCAATTGTGGAGCCTTGAAAGTTTTTCGAAGGAATGAGAAACAGATTTGAAGGTTTAATTTTTGTGTATGCTTCCGCATTTTTTAAGTTACAACAGTTGTGTGCTTGATTCAATGTTAAGGAAATAAATTTGATTTATTTAACATTAGGAAATCAGTTACCTGTGATTTAAATTTCTTCAGTTAGAAGCCTCATCCCTACAATCAAAGATCCAATAGATGTTTTGCTCAATGTGGGGGTCTACAAAATTGATTGTTCATGTGGGACTCCATACATTTGCTATATTGGTCATTCCATCAGCACTAGAATCAACGAGCACATTCTTGACATTAGACAGGAGCATACCACAAAATCCAGAACGATCCTCAAGTACCCAACACCACTTTTGCCTGGAGATTGCACAAGTTTTAGTCAAAGAGGATGATGTTTTCAAAAGAAAACTCAAGAGAAGCTATTCTTATTAGGAACTACCCTTCCAACCTCAATTGAGACGGGTCCTTCTTTTCCAATCATCATTCTAGGGTATTTCAATGATTCTATGTTGTTCTCATACCAAGTTTACTCTAGTTATATCAATTGACAAAATTGTGAACATTAGACAAAATAAAATTGGTATTATTATTGGTTCTTGTTTTGAGACAGAGATAGGGAAGTAGCTATTTTTTTATATCCATGACCTGAGAGAGTAATGATCCAGCCATCAGGTCAATTCAAAATGATATCATGCTGTATCATATTCAGCATGCATAAAAACCAAACTGTTCCAAAGCTACCAGTCCAATATTTCACATAAGTAATGAAACTGAATATCTATTTGAATAACAAATGCACCCAAAGACTGCAGACTAGAGAAGAGCAGTGTATGAAGGTTTTCAGGCCATCCCTTGTCGTTTCTCGGAGACAAAAAGGCTTCCTGAGACATTTCCTAAAGTTTCTGCAAATCAAGGATGGCCGGGGGATGTTTCTTACCAGTCCTTGCATCTGTGAAACATCCCTTGTAGGGTATTGGGTATGAAAACATGGGACATATCTCTGGGGTACATAGGTTTATACATATAGTTAAATAAATCAATGAAAATTTTCCAGATCTCGAAATGCTTTGAACAACTAGCTATTCTGCAAGCTTTCTTCCACCTTCCACCTCTCTCCTGTATACCTTCAAGAAGACTTCTCTATTCTACACAATACACTCATTGCCCTCTTTTTTTTCCAAAATGCTCTATTTATCTTGCTGTTCATCAGCATGCAAGTTAGCCATAATTTCTTCATACCTATTACACTCCATTACTGCCAAAGTGCGCTCATTACTTCCTTTCCTATTCATCAAATCTTCCTTATTTGTTCGTTAATTCTCAATATCCAGTTATGATTTGTTTTTATTTTTTCAAAGACATTGACATAGGATGTTAGTTATTTTATTTCATTCTAATAATCTATTTTTAATTTTCTAATTTTGTTTTGCTTTATTTGTTTATTTTGCTCTTTTAATTTAATTAAATGGATAAAATATTGAAAGAGGGGGTCAAACTCATGCTAACTGATACTAGCATTTATGAACAATCATATTAACTGATGAATTTGCGCAGACCTAATCACGACTTTGGAAAATGTCTATATGTAGGTAGAATTGTGCCTTGGTCAATGCTGCAGTTGGCCAATAGATCGGATGCCATATTTACTTCTTTGTAACAATTACAAAACATGATCTCTTGAAAGGCCTTACTGATATTCATTGCTTTCTCCAAACAACTTTTTGGTTTCCAATTTGGGCTTGTTCCTTCGTAAACACCCTTTATCACCATTACAAATTTATTTTTCAGCCATTAAATTTTTAATTCCTAAAGATTTAGCAAGAAGTAAACTTTTAATTACTGCTTCATGTTCACCCATATTGTTAGTGCGGGTCCAGGAGAATGGATCTGTCATGCATAAAAATTCCATGCTCATCACGGATGACCACAACCACACCAGCAAGCTCAGGGTTGCCTCTAGAGGCACCATCGAAGTTTAGTTTTGCAAAGCCTTATGAGGGTGTCAACCACATAGCTGATTTCTGAGCAATACGTTTTTCACTTAACCCATTAACTGGATGATTATTAGTGTAGTTTTTAAGGTTACGGAAAATTATTATATCTTGTTTTGTGTTTGTTCATTATGATATTTTTCTTAAAAAAAATTGGGATTTAGGGCCCTGGGTGCAGTCTGGATATGGCCATAGAATGGGGTGTCCTTATTGATTTTTTGTCTTGGATAGCAAGGAGGACACCTCATCTGGACTGAACCCAGGGCATCTGGATACGTAAACTGGTCTGGGATTAGTGCATGGTGTGCCTAGTGCAACCAGGTTCTAGCACACGACCCCTTGCAGCAGAACCTAATTTCATAGACCCTGCCTTATCTTGTTCATGCAAGGCCAAGTATCATGTCTATGACAGTACACAAGCAATAGTTTTGTACAATCAAATTTATATCTTGAGTAGTGTGTAAGGATTGTGACCCAAAACAATCTCACGAAAGTAAAATAGAAAGTCAATATCTCATAAACATGGAATATAAATGTAACAACTTCATTATATAAATAAATGTCATAACACATCCTTAAATGTGTAGTGCATAATCCAGGTAAAAGCACATAATATACAATATACAAAAGTACAACTCTAGCTCTCATGCCACATAGTCATCTAAATATACAATCTGGAAGTACAAATACAAATAATGATACAAGAATAATATGAGGACATATACAATATAGTTTTCGATCGCCACCGACCCTCACAGTCATTTGCAAGTCAAGAGACGAGAACATGGCTCAGGCGTTTTTTTGCCCAACCACGAAGCTTACACTTCCTCGGGATTCTTCCTACTCAAAGAATACCCAACCTTGCACGAAATACCTAGCAACCTGGAAACAATAAGCAAGAGGGAATCCCGATGCAACCTGATATATCTACATGCGTTTCTATCATGAACATGCAATGCCCTCCTATCAGGATATGGTAGAGAATCATGTTAATATGATTTGCTAGGTAACATTCATCTATTTCAATGAATACATGGCCTTGGCCAAAGCTGTAGAATAAATTTGTAGATCCTGAAAAGAGGATCAACTTTCTCTGTTGGTCCATATTCGACACCCTATTCTGGAAGGTAAACCAAATCACAAATAGAAGACAATAACATGCATAATGATCACAAAAATAAATAAATATTCTTTCTTCCTTTCATGCAAATGATTATATGAACACCTTTCATTATTTCAATCTTTTCATGCATAATGACGATATATTGACATGCAATTCATTGATTTTTCTTTACATGCAATTGATCTTTCAATGATGTTTCTCTATTTCATGCAATTATTAATATACATGCATCACCATTCTCATTGCCATGCAAATTTTAATGTAAGTTTTAAACTATTTTTATTTCATACAATAATGACTAAATCTAATGTATTGCAGGTTTAACCATAAGAAGTCAGTTTGTAATATGAGGTGCATACTTGCATTGTTATATATATATATATATATAATGTATGTATATGGCGAGTTTTTGCAATTGACGAGTTTTTCAACTATGGCTGTATATATATACATATATACAGCCATAGTTGAAAAACTCGTCAATTGCAAAAACTCGCCAAGCCTGAAAAATACAGTATGGAAAAAACTCGGCAAAAACTCGACACTTAAAAAATTGCTTAAGCTTCATTAAAAACACATTTTTTTTTGCAAAATTCAATGATAAGATGCATCCAATGAGTCAATAAAATGAGTACATAGAAGAAACAAGCTGAGTCTAGTTATATTTGATTGATTTGAAAGAAAATTAGATACAAAATCGCATCCCCATGTGGAATGCTCAATACACTGATACTGATAGTCTGAAACAAAATGAAAAAGCAAATTGGTTTTGTAAAACTGAAAGTCAATACAACATTAATATATTTCAGCTTTTACAAATTCACATCTTCCTCTTCCCATGTCTAGTACTTCTCACTACGAGAGAGGGTGTAGTCATGGCCTGACTTGCAGGCATCTGCTGTGGCTGCTCAACCTCCATCCTGGATGTAGATCCTATTGCTGGTGGCTTTGGCACTGCCAATGACTCCTCCTCAAGATCATCCTCAATGTCATCCAATGAGAATGCAAATCCACCCCCGTCCTCCATTGCTTGTCACTCAAAGTCATAGATCTCATCCTCGGAAAAGAATGGAGGTTGCTCACCTCGCCCTATCCAATCATTGTATGGATCTATCTCATCCAAATCAATTGGATCATTTGATAGTTCTTTAACCTGTTTTTTGCATAGCCGAAGATTATATTGCACGTATACAAGGTCATTCATGCGTTTTTGAGCTAGTTTGTTCCTTTTCTTTGTGTGGATGGCCTCAAACAAGCTCCAATTGCGCTCACAATTGGACGAACTACAAGGCTGCGATAAGACACGGAGGGCAAATTGTTGGAGATGTGGGGTATTTCCACCCCAATTTGACCACCAAACATCTACAAAAAACAAATTAAGAGTAAGAAAAGAACTTAGAAACTTAGAAAAGAAAGTCAAAACTCAAAAGTTGAAGACGTATTTTATCAAATTATCAATATTTGTAACTTGTAAATTTCAAATTTTATACCTGGTGGCTGATTGTGTATTGCTGTCTTTGCTAACTCTAAAGAGAAGAATGCAGCCCTTTTTTCTTTATAACTTTGGATTTCATTAACAATGAGTTCGCCCGCCTCAAGGGTGGGTGACATCCTTTGAATGCACTTCGTGAGGCCCTCCATAACCTCTCCAGTAGGATCTGAGTAGGTGCTTGAATGGAAGAAATGAGGGTTCAAGAAGTACCCTACTGCATGGAGGAGTTGGTGGAGTTGATGGTTCCACCTCTTGTTAATAATCTCCCAAATGGGATCAAATTTGAGGCTGTCCCCTTTATAATAATTTCTTATAGCCTCCTTGGCCCTATCCATGGCCTCATAAAGATATCCCATTGGGGTTTTATCCCCATCCACCAAGCGGAGCACTCTAACCAAGGGCTCCGACACCTACAAATTACAATATAAAAATGCAAAAAGATTAGAGTTTCAAATTTACAATGAAAGACATTAAAAAATTTATTCAATTTGAATTCAAATTCAATGTTTTGAAATTGAAGTTACCTTCACAATCTCTGCTGCCCTTTGTGCAAATTCAGCATCAAACACAATTTTTGACACCTTTTCTCCTTCCGGCTTCTTCGAAATAGGTTGAGTACATCCATGGTTGACTCATAAACATTTGTTTTAAAGCAGTAAAAGAACTAAGAATGCTTTGCAAGTTAAGAAAATCGTTGCAAACCTTGTGACACCCGACCTCACCAATTTTTTCCCTTTGGTGTGCTCCCTCATCAAGCGAAGAACCCAAGGGTGATTGTAGATGTATTTAGTGATCCTCCTCGCGTCCTCTACAATTGGTGTGACCCAATCTAGTTTTCCTATGTCTTCCAAAAGAAGGTCAAGGACATGGGCTGCACATGGTGTCCAAAAAATTGAGGGGTGTCTATCTTGGAGGAGTCTTCTTGCTGCCGCATATGTTGCTGCATTATCAGTTATGATTTGCACAATATTTGCAATCCTCACCTCCATGCAAACTTCCTCCAACATCTTAGCCAAATTTTCTGCAGTTTTTACAATGTGGGAGGCATCAATTGATTTTAAGAACACCACTTCTTCTTTGCATGCAACCAAGAAGTGAATGATGGTACGGTTTTTTCCATCCGTCCACCCATCAGAAAGAATAGAGCAGCCATATTTTATCCATTTTTCCTTTTGCTCCTCTACTGCTGCCCTTGCCCTTTCAGTTGCATTAGTAAGCAACATACAAACTACAAAGTGAAATTAAGTACATTATTTTAAATTTGTAAACAAAAAAATAACTTAAATTCATCATAAATTAAACTTAAAAAACATAAATTAAAGATCATAAACTAACTTCCCACTCAAGTCCGTGCGAGAAGGTGCCTTGTAGCTTTTTCTTGCAACTGTCAATGCAGTGACCAAATTGTGCCAGCAAGGAGAACTCGCCACATTGAAAGGGATATTATTAAAATACCAAAAATCTGCACAAGCAATGTCTGCTTGCTCATGCACCTCCCTATTCCATCTAGTCGCCTCTAAGGAAGGTTGTGCACTAGGTGTGTTTCTAGGCACGAAATAATTATCCAACCGTGTAGGTCCTGCAACTGCCCCCGACCCTAGTGCTCTACTAATGGTAGATGAAGCCGAGATGGAGGTGTTAATGGGTTGCCTTGATCTTCGCACACGTGGGCCACGAAGAGAGCCCACTATCTCTTCAGTAACATCATAATCATCATCTGACTCAATTGGAGCACTTTGAGAAGAGGCAATGGTTGCTTGCATTGCTAGTCTTGTCTTCTCTCTTTGCACTTTTTTTTCTTTTGCAGTTGAAAGTATGGCATTCATATGTCTTTTTATTTCTTCTGTGGTTTCAAGACATTCCTTAGCATCACGTTGAGGGATGCTTGCAAGGTGGTACTTGAGGCAATTGATGCCTCCACGATATACTTTTTTACATTGAATGCAATATACTGTGCCAGGTAGGATCTCTAGCTCCTGGAGGACGAGTGACTACAAATCCTGCATGCACGGATGGGGTAGAGCCTGAGGCAAAAGCAGGTTTAGAAGGCATTATCAATTAATTATTAACCTACACAAAGTGAAAGTCAAAGCACAACTTGTTAGTTTTTGATAGAAAATTTAAAAACAAGCTAAATTAGATTAAATCAAAAGAGATTACTTTAAGTTTAAATTACTAAAAATCTATCACTAGATTCTAAACATTTTCATAACAAAAAAATTGGATTTAAAAAAAAAACAAAACTAAGGTTTCAAAAAAATGTGAAAAATGTGAAAATTAAATTTAAGCTAATCTAAGATTATAAACATGTTATTGAACAAAAAAGAGAATTCAAAACAAAAAAAATAATAACGGTTTAAAAAAAAAAGAAAAAATCAGCAAAATATGTAAAAAAATCATTAAAAAATCAGAAAAATTAATAAAAAAATCTTGTTTTGATGAATACAAATGCATTTAAATCATTTTCACACTACATTCAGATGATTTGTAAACATAGAACTAACAAAATGAAAGAATAAGAAAAATAAGAAAACCTACTTGGAAATCTAATTTGCCTTCTAAATTCAATGTAAATGCCCTTCAAATCTTGTCTTTTTGATGCAAAATCGCCGCAAATGAGTGCACAATGCCTTGGAGAGGTTTTTTGCTGAGTGTGAGAAGATAATGAATGAAAAAAAGCAAGTTAAAATTGTTTTTTAGCGGCTCCTTGGGCGTGTGTTTCATCACACAGGTTTTTCCAAAAAACTTGTTGTACATTCTGGAAAAACTCGTGTTTCATCACACAGGTTTTTCCAAAAAACTCGTCGTACATTCTGGAAAAACTCGCCAAAAGTACGACGAGTTTTTTCAGAATGTACGGTGAGTTTTTTGGCGTACAATTGCTTGGAAAACTTGCTAGCCAAAAAAACTTGCGAGTACGGCGAGTTTTTTGGCGTACAATTGCTTGGAAAACTTGCCAGCCAAAAAAACTCGCGAGTTTTTCTCAACTTGCCGAGTTTTTGGCGAGTGTTGCATCTATGCATACAAATATGTATGTATGTATGTATGTGTATATATATACATATATACAACTATAGATATTCTTTTGATATGTAGGTTTGAAATAAATGATTTAGATCCATTGAAAAGATAGTTTCAATTGTTTTGCTGTGGGATCATCATAGCTGATTTGAAATGTCTTATCAGTACTCTACTGTTCAGATTCTATGATCACATGCTACTGTTGATATATTATCAGATTTCATTGCACTTAAAATGGCAGATTCATGTATATACAAAATCTGATTTTACACTTTACTGAAAAAAATCTTTACAGCAGATTTAAAATGATTTACCAGCTTATTACTGAACCAATAGGCAGAATTAAGGAATACAATGTTTTACTACAGCAGCAAGAAATTGAGCAAGGTTAAAGCCATGTTCAATCACTATATATATATATACATACAAAATCTGATTTTAGTATTTACACTTTACTGAAAAAAATCTTTGCAGCAGATTTAAAATGATTTACCAGTTTACTACTGAACCAATAGGCAGAATTAAGGAATAACACAATGTTTTACTACAGCAGCAAGAAATTGAGTAAGGTTAAAGCTATGTTCAATCACAATATATATATATATATATATATATATATATATTCAAACATATCAGAATCGGTCAGGTATTTGTATCACAATTGATAATATAGGTCTCAAATTTTAATGTTGTTGGTCACAGATCATGGCATAGTAAAAAAAGGAAGAAAGTAGGTTATTTTTAATGGCAGAGAGGCCCAACTACAATACTTATAGTGGAAGTATAATCGCTGTCCAATAACATATCCAGCATACAAGCATGCAAATAGAGAGTGAAGAACAGGCGCAAGAATTTAACTGGCATGCACTTTGTTTTACCATATTGATTTTATCTGTATCAAAGAAAGGTACAAAATAAAATAAAATAATGATTAGTCTTTCCTCTATCAAACTCCATGCCTTAAATAGCTTCCTTCTGAAACAAAAAGATTTCGAAGTAATTGCATGATTTTATTAAAAGAATGGAATGTACATATAGCAATTACAAGGAACGATGTTTCTATTACGAAACAATCGTGAAGTTTGAACAAAACTAAAAAATAGAAACTAGCTAATATATAAAAAATGTACATAATTGACCATTTATAAGATATATAATTTAGTTATTATAATACCCTCCTTTAATGGTCAATCTGTCAACTACACTAAGCTGCCCCCTAAATTTGACTAACTTTTTCGGGCTCAAAGACTTGGTGAGAATATCTGCTGTCAGATCCTTTGTTGGAACATACAACATCTGAACTGATCCATCTTCAACAAGCTTTCGAATGAAGTGACAATGACTTTCCACATGCTTGGTTCTTTCATGGAAGATTGGATTTTTGGCAAGTTTGAGAACTCCCTAATTATCATAGAACAAGGGAGTTAGACCTGCTTGAGATATTTGCATATCCGCAAACATCTGATGAAGCGAAACTGCCTCACAAGCTGTCTTAACTGTTCCTCAATACTCTGCTTCTGTCGAGGAAAGAGCCACTGCTTGCTGCTTTTTACTAGTCCAAGTGGTTGCACCAGATCCCAAACTGAAAACATACCCAAATGTTGATTTTTTGTCATCAATCGAACTTGTCCAATCTAAGTCTCTGTAAGCAATGAGGCTAGGATTGTGTTTCCTAGTGTAAAGAAGTCCATAATCAGAAGTGCTCTTCACATAACGCAATACACACTTCACTGCTACCCAATGATCAGCCTTGGGGGTTGCCATGAAGCGTGAAATGTAGGTCACTGCAAAACTGAGGTCAAGTCTAGTGGCAGTGAGATAGATGAGGCTGCCCACTAGTTGCCTGAACAAAGATTCATCCACTACAAGTGAATCTGATTTAGCTGACAACTTCAGTCCTTTTTCCATAAGTGTGGAGGCAGGTTTGCTATTCTGCATTCAAAACTTATCCAGTAGACTTCAAGCATATTTGGACTGAGAGATGAAGATACTGCTCTTTGTTTGCCAAACCTCAACACCTAAACAATAATGCAAAAGTCCTAAATCTGTCATGTCAAATGAGCTGCACAAATCTTGTTTGATCTCATTGATCAAATGTGTTGAGCTGCCAACAATGATTAGGTCATCAACATGGACAACAAGAATAAGAATATCACTATCAGTGTGTTTGACATGCAAATTAGAATTAGATGGACTCCTCTGAAAGCCATGATCTGTGAGGTACTTGTTGATCTTGAGGTACCAAGCTTGAGGAGCCTGTTTCAGACCATAGAGTGCTTTCACTAGTCTACACACCTGGTGATCTTTATCGGCAACCTTAAACCCTGGAGGTTGTGTCATGTAGATGTTTTTCAACTCACTGTTGAGGAATGCACTCTTGACGTCCATTTGATGGACTTTCCAACCAAACTGGGCTTCTAAGGCAAGGACGAGCCGAATGGTACTCATCTTGGCTGTAGGAGCAAAAGTCTCCTTATAGTCAATGCCTTCCTTTCGTGAGAACCCCATAGCAATGAGACGAGCTTTGTACTTGTCAAGGGTTCCGTCAGCTTTGTACTTAACCTTATACACCCATTTGCAGCTAATGGGCTTCTTCCTTGGAGGAAGATAAAAAAGGACCCAAGTGTTATTCTTCTGAAGATTATGGTATTCAGCCTCCATAGCTTGTTCCCACTCAAGAATTCCCTCAGCCTCTAAATATGTTTGAGGCTCATAAACATTGTGAATGTTGGCCATGAGAGAAAAATTAACTATATGCTGTTATTTGCTCTTGTTTCTGGACGATCTACCCTCAATGAGCTCATCATCATGAAGATCACCTATGGTCTTAGCCCACCATTTAGGTCGAAGAGTAGAAGAGCCAACATCGGATGCATGAGGAGGAGCTAGAACTGGTACTGGATTTGGAACAGGTTCAACAGGTGGAAGATCAACATCATCTGGAGGAAAATCGGGTTGAGCATCATCAAAAACGGAATTTGGATCATCCTTCCCATTAGGTGGGCCTAACGGAAGATGGACACCCAAATCAGAAGCCTTCAAAGGCTGATCCTTATAATTTTGCACAAACGAGGAAAGGCGAAAAGGTCCTTGTTCTTCATCAAAGACAACATAATGATTGAAGATAAGACGATTAGTGTCTACATCAATCAACTAGTAAGTCGCATGGCTGTCACTATATCCTGTGAACATAAGCTTTTGACCCTTGGAATCCAACTTGGAGCGCTTGGCATTTGGAATCCATACATATGCTAAAGAGCCATAGATTTTCAGATGACTGATTCGAGGTTTGCGACCAGTCCAAGCTTCCTCAAGAGTCTTCCCTTTAACAACCTATGTAGGAGATTGATTAAGGAGATAGACGATAGTGTAGACTGCTTCTGTCCAATATTTCTTAGGAACACTACTATGTTGTAACATGGTGCGGGCCATCTTAGTGATTGTGCGGTTGCGCCGCTCTACAACATTGTTTTGCTAAGGGGTGTAGGGTGTGGTTAACTTGCATTTGATGCTATGTATATCACAAAAGTTGGAGAAATCAGTAGAACAAAATCGCCCCCCATTATTTGACCTAAGAGTGACTATGGAACAACCAGACTCTTTCTCTACTAAGGCCTTAAACTTTTGAAATGCAGTAAACACGTTTGATTTTTGTCTAAGAAAGTACACCCACATTTTACTATTGAAATCATCAACAAAAAGCAAAAAATACTTGCAACCAGTAACAAAAGGTGTATTCATTGGCCCACATATATCAGCGTGAACCAACTGCAGTACCTTGGAGGCTCACCATGAGTCACCATCTGAGAATGGTGTCCTGTGCTGCTTCCCAGCTTGACAAGCTCCACAAACTCAATGATGCTGAGTTTGGATCTCAGGTAAATCGGCTACAAGTCCCTCTCAAGATAGCTGAGAGAGATAGTGCACATTTAAGTGCCCATAACGTTGATGCCAAAGATTGTTGATGGAAGAATTTCTGGCTGCCATGGCTAACTTTGGAGAATCACTTGTATCCACAAGTCTATATAGACCATGATCCTCAATGCCAACAACCACAATGGTGCGGTTCTCACGATCAATAATCAAACACTTATGTGCATTGAATACCACATCCAACTGAGGAGAGTGCCACATAATTTGACTGACAAAGAGAAGGTTCAGTTCCATGCTAAGAACGTAGTATACATTGAGGAATATGAGATTCCTCCCAATAGACTGAATCTGAACGTTGCCCTTTTCGACAACATAATACTCTTCACCTCCTCCAAAAATAACTGAATCACCGAAAGGAGAGAAGTCGGTGAACCAATCATGTTGATGGGTGAAGAATCGCGAAGCACTTCAATCAATGTACCAGACGGAGGACTTCACATGATCTGGAAGTCTTTTAGCCATAAAGGCGTAAAAGGCAGACTCCTTCTGCTCAGTGTGCTCGGCAACATTTGCTTTCAGCTAAGACCCTCCTTGCTTCTTCTGTTCAGAAGCCAAACGTTGACGACAATCCTTCTTCATATGACCATATTTGTGACAATAATTACATTGAATGTTTTTCTTGGGGCTGTCTTGAGGTTGACTTGAGCCTTTTTGTTGTGGAGGTTGCTTTTTCCTTTATTCTTAGTATGAGACTTGGCTGCAAAAACTTGCTTTGTAGAGGACGAAGAAGCACTACTACCAAATTGTTGTCTCCAACAATCCTGCTGCAAAAGTTTGGTACAAAGATTTGGAAACTTCAAATCAACATTAGTCGATGTAATGTTGAGAGTTACAACAAAGTGCTCATAAGACTTTGGGAGACTTTTCAAAGTGATGACTACCATATCTTCTTCCTCCATCTTTTGATCAATCATCTCCAGTTGATCATGGATGTCTTGAATCTTTGTCAGATGCTCCTGTAAGGACGTTCTCTCATCCATCATGATGGAGAATAATTGGTTCTTCAAAAAGAACGCACGACTCTTGTCAGAGGTCTCATGCAAGGTCTTCAAATGCTCCCAAATCTCAGCAGTTGATTTGTGAGACAGAACCTGTGGAAGCTAATCATCGGTAACAGACAACTTAATGAGCATCATCGCTTCACGATTTTGCTCATCAAAATTTTCTTGGTCTTTATCACCCGATGTTGGTCTTGTCTTTTTTACCCATAATGATTTGATCAAGGTAGTGATATTCAAAGAAAGTCATCATTTGCTGCTTCCAGGTATTATAGTTTCTGCCATTGAATCGCTGATTGCCTTTGAACATTATGTTGGTCAAACTTGCCATCTTGCATGCTTTTCGAGGCACGAAAAACACAGCAAACAAGAGGCGATAAAATTGATTGCATTGATCTTGAAAAACCGAGGCAATTGCACACAAATTTCGAGGCTAACTCACTTGCACAAATACCAATGCACGGATTTCGAAGCACCCAAAATTTTTGATGACAACCCATAAATCTATAGAACAACCTAGAAAGAATTTGTTATCCAAAAAAAATTACGGCTTGAAAACAAAGGGTTTATTTGAAACCCTAGCTCAAATCTCAAAGAGTTGGCAGAAAACAAGTGCAGAATCAAAACGGATTGCAGAGAAAATTCACAAGTGTTGCCTACAAAAAAAAACTTACAATCATAAAGTTTTATTCAAAAATTGCAAGCCAGAGAGAGACCTAAGACCCGTCGCGCTGCAAAAGAAGAAAGACCGACGTTGATAGAAGTGACTTGTAGAGTTGCGCAAACAAGGGTCGCTCTTGCACAGAGAAGACTACGAAAAAACTCCCGTTGCGCAAGCACATAAATCCCGTTGGGATTTAGCAATGGAATAATGTGCAG